>CM052278.1:8377264-8439288 GCA_028455795.1 Lasioglossum marginatum | reverse complement strand
CACGGACATGGGTCTGCTTATTTTTGCTTTAGATTCTCCAGAAAAAATTTCGTTAAAATCTATGATCCCACCACTGTGATCTCTCTTTATAAGTAGTAATACCGTCCACTTTGACTACACTTTTGTGCCGGCCGCCGAGCTCCATTGAAATCGGATTCATATCGGATCGGTCGCAGCCCCTGTCAGCGGAACTTTCGCAGAAGCCATAATCTGCCAGTGAATCATCATCCACGAGGATCGTCATGCGAGTCGCAGTGAAAGGCTTAATACCTAGATAGGGAGGAGGGTGGTAGGAGGAGTCGGGGCGATGCATCGATTAGAGGAAAGAAAAATAGGGATGAAAGAGCCTCGATAATGGTATCCGTTAACGCCATCGAATTTTAATCGTCCCCGAAATTGATATTCCCGTCCGTTGAGGCAGCCGCAGACCTCCATAAACTATCCACTTACTAGAGACGCCGACAGGGCCGGACTCCCCATCTACGGAACCCCGTGGCACAGAACCCCTCTCGATTAAATCCTCGTCTACAAAACCGCACTACCTGGAGGAGAGAGAACGAGAGAGAGGAAGAGAGGGTTCGATCGGCGCGCCTATCCACATCGATCGACGGCTCCGATTAAAACGGTTTTGCTGGGCCGGCCGGAGAGGATTCGGCGCGATCCTCGGCCCCGGCTATAGCAGATATCTCGTCAACGAGATAAGGTTCGCAGAGGATTAAAGGAGTGGATACCGGTCGATGCGGAACAGAGACCACGATATTACCGGTCAATGGGGGTGGGAACAGGATACGATGCAGTGGTTTAAACCGGTTTCGAATTTTTACAGATTAAAGACATATTCAAAAATACAAAAAAGTAAAACATAAGGTACATATACGTACATACATAAAATTATGAAGATAAAAAATTAACAAAATAATATCCTTAAAAAATCACAGATATTAACAAATGTTTTATATTTATGTAAATCTTTCTATGTTTAATAAAATACGACTTCAAAAAGCAAAGAACGTCAATGGATTTATATATTGCTTATATTCGTGTCCTTATTTTGGACACAAAATTACCAGAGATAGAAAAAACTTGCTCACTTGCTACTGAAGTGGGCTTAATTGTCATTCAAGCATTAAATAATAAATCTAAATTTTTTGTTCTTCTATTTGTAGCCTCTAAGACAAAAAACTCCTTTAATGTTTGAGGACTATAGGAAGTCATTTCTTCAGGTTCTTGCAGATATTTATTTATTGCTATCTCCATAGCAATTTTCATCATAGATATGTCTTGATTTTCTTCTTCGTCACTTTTTTTAACATCGCAGTCATCTTCTGTAGAATAATCTTTATATAATCTTGATAATATCTGTCCGGATAACTTAATAATGTCAGTTTTTGTAGCTAATGGAAGAAATTTAATAGAAGATATATAAGTGTTATTATAAATTAGAAATCGGTTTTTTTTACTGAACTCCATTCCACTAGGTTTAACACTAAACCTACCGAGCCTTAAAAGTATGGAACTGGTACATGTTCCCTTATAAAAATGACAAGATTGATTTTATTTAGACTTTGTGCGACTCCTGTTATAATACGTGCTCTACTAAAGATATTTATACAATCAATTCTTATAAAATCATATTTATTATTTCAATAATTGTAAAATACTAAATCTGGAACCGGTCATTTTCACCGGTAGTGGTAGGTTTAGTGGTAAATTTCGAGCACCCGCGCACGCCTAATAAATAATCAGAAAGCTTTGTCATTTAAGTTTGCACAAATTCTTATTTTGAGAATGCGAATTGATAATCAAAAATGGACTTGCAGTGCATAATTGTCAACAGAATAACACCAAATACGTACATAGCTGACAACATACAAAGGTTAGAACGGTATACTGCATAAACTAATTGAAATAACAATTCGTTCAGAGCTATGCATCAAAGAGTTCAACAACCTGCGATGATCAGCCAATTTTGGAAAATACGGAAGTTTGGAAAAACCGCGCAGTCAGGACTATTCGTGTAATGGAACGCGCCATCGAAAAGCCGTTATGGGATAGAAGCAAGCGTAGCAGGTTTTCAATATCATATGGTCCGATCCCGAAAACTTCTCACGGAAATTATTTCAACGTTTCTCAACAAAGTTGTGATAAAAGTTATAACAGATTTTTAATTTTTCGGAAGCAAGAAAGGAAATTTCTAAGAAACATTTTCTCTACAGTTTGCAGCCAAATTCACTGAACGCCACTTCAGTAATTGTGCAAGATTATCGAAATTAAATTAATCGAAATTTGCGATAGCGGTAATAAAAAATTTGAATCGTTCGCAACGTCGCTAGCGCTCGCAGATACTTTTGAGTTCGTCCGCCCCCGCCCACGAATCCGATAAAAATGAGAGTCGACTAAATGGCCCCGGTTCCCGGGTTCCGCGCCATTTTCCTCGGGCGCTAATGAAAATTTCAAATGGAACTGCTACTACAATCGTTTTAATGAAATCTATAAATCCATACCGGGGCTGTGGAAAGGGGGTCGAGGGGAGGGTTGGTCGAGGGTGGCGACGCGGAGGTGGTTTAATCGAAGCTGACCTATGGCCGGGATTTCTATCTGCTTTATGGATGTAGAACAAATTTGCTTGTCGGACGTTGCGACGCGAATTGAGGGACGTCTCGATGTATTTCGTGGAGGATACATTCGACGATTTAACTGTCCGCGTTATTGTGTCATATCGACAGTGCCGGCGCTGGGGCGGGGCGCAGGGGGCGCAAAAAGGAAACGCTGAGTTTTCACGTCGCTATGCCGCTTGTGCCACGGTTATTAGCCACTCGCCTGTTCGCCATTGTAATCCTTCGTTCTATAGCGTTACGAATGCAGCGACACGACAGCCGTGTTTGCGTTTGACACATTTTCCCCGTTTCTTGTTTTCGCCCCTTTCATTTTCGTTTGTTTATACGGTAGAAACATATCGACAGGCTCGACGTAATTTTTCTTGAAATATACGTATATATTTGTCTCGAAGTCTTTCCTCGATCGAAAGTCAAAGTGGAACTGCGAAATCGAGTTCCAATCAAGCGGGAATACCAATCGATTTTATCCAGCGTTTATTTGTTACGCGCGAATTATGCCGATTTTCATAGCATTTTAATTTACTGAATTTCGTCGAAAGATTCATACAATTTTTCTGTTAATAAAATTTCAATGCCTGCCAAATTTGGTACCAATATATCAGCACAGAAATTAATTGTTGAATCCGGCCGGATAATTGCGCCACACACATATGACACGGCAGTCCACGTATTAAAATAACGGGGACATCAATTTTTCTCTGACGTCAGCTCCGATCGTCGAACGTTTTATTCCGAATTCTTTAATGTGTTTCTATCGAGATCGAGTTTCATTGAAATTTTTCACGATAATATAACACTGTTTACGGCGCGCTGCGCTATTATTCGTTCAATTACCATCGTTTTACGTTGCCCGTTTCTAAAATGAGTAATATTTGACATGAGACGGGACAGATAGATTTTGTGAAAAATTCAACTGTCACTGGTTCGGAAATTTTTCTCTTCCGGTCCATAAAGTATAAGTCCTAATTTTATATCACTGCGAAAATTAAAAAGGTACGTCGGGAAGATCAATACTTTCGGTTCATGCTATAGATATACACGGAAAAGATTCGTGTAATGCAAAAATTTATTTTTCTGTCCATAGAAATTATTTTAAGTATATAAATATAAATATATTCATGACAGGAATGGATTGGTCAAATACAAAACTGTAGAAACATTGGAATTATTAAAATGATTGAAAGACGAAACGCGGTTTTATGCAACTTCTGTCTCTCGTACGATCGGACAATTTTTAATTTGCATAAAGATCCGTAGTCCAATGATAATAAACGCGATCGATAATGTCTTAGAATGCTATCTGAATATTAAACGGCGTTCAACGCTCGGATTCGGAGGTCCATGTTCGTTTCAACAGGAAATGTGTCGATATTCCGTTTAACTTTTAATGTTTAAATTTCAACGATATTACCGTCGAGTCGCGATACGCGCCGACAGAATATTTCACTGGAAATATCCTCGGCCGGCGCGGCGTTGACCTTAATTTGTCCGTTGGTGAACGACGGGGCAAGAAATCCGCTTTCCCGCCAACGGAAATTCAATTTTTCAATTTCTATAAAACCCCGCTCGCATAGTAATAACACGCAACTCTGGACGCAATTTCCGGAAGGAACGGGGTGGGAACGGGGGTGGCTGAGGGGGTGGAATTGGGTTAAGTCCGATTTGCTAAACCAGTTCGACAGATTTGTTTAGTTTCCAACGGGATTGGCATGACTCCGTACGCCATTTCCCTCCAGTTAACCCTTATATGCAGTACCTACTGTCCCACTTGATGTTTGCATACGCGTCACAACGCTGGACGAGACACTATGGCCACTTTCAGTTTACACAGAGTGCTCTGTACTTCCAATCAGAGTTCGGCTAAAATTTAATCTTTTTTTGATTGATGAATAAATTTCTACTTCAATCGTTAATCGCAATTAATAATTAAACTCATACTTTAATCGTTAATTGCGGTTAACGATTACATTCTTT
Source organism: Lasioglossum marginatum (assembly GCA_028455795.1). Classification (NCBI taxonomy): domain Eukaryota; kingdom Metazoa; phylum Arthropoda; class Insecta; order Hymenoptera; family Halictidae; genus Lasioglossum; species Lasioglossum marginatum. Next base: position 8,434,696 of record CM052278.1, on the reverse strand, counting down.
TCAATTGTAATCGTCAATCGGGTAATTGATTAACTGCTGAAATTCCGAAATGAAATACGGAATCAAAACTGTATGCATACTGAAGAAAATGTAAACTGAGTTTAGGTGTATTGTCATTTGGTCTATAATGTGCCTACTTATTACAATTTATGGATAGACCGTGTGGCGATTAACTTCAACAATTAACTAAATCAGTCTCCGATTTTCCGATGATTTCTTTTTTTAATCAACGATTGACGATTAACTTCATCAATCGATTGAATCAACCGTCCATTTTCCAATGATTACCTTTTTAAATCGTACACATTAATCAATCAATCTTGGTTAAAATTTTAATCGACTGATGCCCAACTCTGCTTCCAATAGTCTGGCAAAAAAATAATTGGAACAAATAGTCAACTTTCAATGGTCTGCCATTGAAAAGTTTCATTTCAATGAAGTTTCAAGGTGACTCTAACTTTTGCAAAGTTTCGTAGACGATTTCTGTGACCTTGGGTTAACCTTGAACTAAGAAATTCGTGTTAACAGTTCTCGCGTGAGAAAGCTTCATCGTTTCTCCCAGTTCTTCAAAGAAATTTGAATCGTAACAAAATTGAACAAAATGAAACTGAAAAACTTTTAATCTGCACGCGCGCCGGCGATGGTTCCTCGGTGACTCGACTTTCGAAAAACACCAACTTATATCTATCCCCGACGAGAATGAGACACCTACTTAAGATGTCTGCCAAGTTTCAAGTACATCGGATGCTCGGCTGTCGAGATATCATGGCAACAACTTCAAGAAATCTGTTCGAGGGGGGGGGGGGGTGGTGCGTTAGCGGAGAGCGCGAAATTTCAGACCAACTCGGAGATTTTTTGCGCGGCGAAACTGCGGAACCATTTAACATCGAACTTTCGAGTGCACTTCGTCGGTTTGCCAACACCCGCGAATTTGTAAACAAACAAACAAAAAAATCGCGCTTGTTACGGGCGATCAAGCGGGTTCGTGACAAAAGCGTGTCGCGACTCGAGGTTATATTTTCAGGGAATAAAATCCTGGGGGGGAAAAACCGCGCGGGTAGAATTCGATTGTTTGAAGCCGCGAACGCGGAGCGTTAAGGGAAAAGAGGACTCACGTGACATAACTAGAAAGGAACTAGAATCTAACTAGATTTTTGGGTCGAAACATGGGTTTGCGGGCTTCGGTTGTTTGCCCTTATTTGAGAAAATTTTGGGCTCGGTGAGGGCTCATTCTAAAAACGAAGGTTAAATGCACTGCGCTCAACTCATGATTTAACGAGATTATGTTTATATCTAATAATATGAGTGTCCAAAGTAGGCAAAACAAATCGAGAAAACACCTGCAGATTCCAATGTATTTTTCTGTCTCTAAAAGACTTTTCTCGTTAAATCATGAGTTGAGCGCAGTGCATTTAACCTTCCTCTATCAAATAAACCTTTGTACAGCTCAAAATATGCACGTATAAGGCTAAATAACCGAAGCCCGTGATTGCATTCAATTTCCCCATATTCCGTTCATGAAGACAGAGTCTAGAGCAAGTCTAGAGCCAATTTTAGTTCAGCTAGTTAGACGAGATAGCGCCTAGTCAGGACTGTCAACGTGGAATCATAACAACAAAACTATAAAGGGCTTGAATCCACTCGGATCTATTAATAGCAATAAAGATATTAATAAAGAAAAGAAAAAAACGTGAAATCATAGCAAAACTGAAGTGTTAGGCTGATACATGTGTATGTTTATCATTGTTACCATAAAAAAAACTTTTTTTTCTGCACAGAGGTTGGTAACACTGATAAATACCCAAAAATCAGAAAAGTCACTGGCTCCTTTCCCCTTAAGGGAGTAATACAGAATGCGAGCTTTAAACGGAGAGAGAGGGAGGGAGAGAGAGAGGACTGCGATAATATGGTGATCCTTGTCGATCGTGTACACGCGACATGTGGAATAACAACGGGGCCCGCCAGAAGCGTAAAATCTGAAGTTGTTATTACGCCACGGTGGTTTAAACTTCTAACTAGTTGGCGTTCTCCGCTTAACTGCGCGCGGAATAAGCTCTCCCGGCGAGCGTTGAAAATGTGACGAACGAAGCGCAAAGAAACAGAAGCGGCCCGGGGAAGAATAAAACGGGGAAACACTAACGTCAGCTTCGAGCGAGCTTGAACGCGAACCCGCTCGAGGAAAGTTCGCGGCAGTCGTACACACTTGACCCGATCGTGTTTACCGATTGTTAAAACCGAGTCGTCACCACTTTCAGCAAACTGTCCTCGCAGTTCCGCGCCGCTATCTTTATTCGCTTTGCTCATTAAGCGGGTCTCGTTGCGAAATGAGCCCTGTCTACTTCCGAAAGCCTCGTAGACAAAAGTTTCGATGACGTGCCAGCCGAGCTGCCTCCTATCTCTCTCTCTCTCTCTCTCTCTTTCTCTCTCTCTCTTTCTCACCCTGTTATCGAGACTTCAAACTGTTCAAACCGCCCTTTCAAGTTCCAAGATCTTTCTTTCCCTTCGCTTCTATTTTCGCTCCCATTCATGCCTCTCATTCTATTTCTGAGACGCCTCCCAACCAACTGGCGTTACAACAATTTTATTCGGCATGAGTTATTGTCATCGTATAAGTCTGTTTTATGGAATAACAGTCGTTATTAGACTCTGGATTTTATGTAAAAACAATAGATAAATTCTAGAACGCTCCGTTCTCATTTCAATAAAATTTCTAATAGAAGAAATACATTTTCAAAAACATTAGATAAATTCTAAATCGCTTCGTTCCCATCTTAGTGAAATTTTTAATATAAGAAATACATTTTCAAAAACATTAGATAAATTCTAATCGCTTCGTTCCCATCTTAGTGAAATTTTTAATATGAGAAATACATTTTCAAAAACATTAGATAAATTCTAATCGCTTCGTTCCCATCTTAGTGAAATTTTTAATATGAGAAATACATTTTCATTTCGCATCTATTTTCTACAGTCGACTCGGAAAATTTTTAGCCTGCATGGAAATCTAGCCATAACAGTTGTCCATTTAACTACTGTTATCCATATTTCGTGAATCTAAAATACTATCGGATATAAAGTATTATTGATGCATAGATGGCCAGTAAAAATAAGCAGGCGAGCAATAAACATTTTTCTCTGAAAACCTCGTAGAATTTTTTATTGGTAACTCGAGACATTTTCTTTGCTTTCCAAGAAGCGATGACATTCATAATCACGGCATTTCGACAACAACAATTCCAACGATCTCGATAACCAGCGCAGCTTCGACGGTAACGAAAACTTAAAAAATTCCAACGATTTCAAACGGTTCGGACAAATCCGGTGATTCGTACAGCACGAACAGCACCAAAACTTTCAACAATCCCGTCTATTCCAAGAGCTCTAACGGCTCCAAACATTCGGGCAATTTCAACGATTCCAGCCCATTGTGAAAGTCGCTATGATAGTGCATGATAATTTGCGTGTATCGATCATAACGACGTGCGTTCGTGGTTTATCCATTTCCGCGATGCAGTTGCGTTTTTTAGGTTCGATCGCTGTGGAGCATCCAAACGTTATGGAACAATGATCTTCCAATGATTTAGCTTTTTAATCAAACTTCTGCAATTCTGCGTAAAGTCATAATTTGACCGCGAATTTATTTCTTTTCTTAGTAATGTTACTCAGTTGGATATAATAATTGAACTCTTCAAATATTTTTCCTTACATTTCCTTTATGCAAAATAAAAATTGTTTGTATTAATTGCAAGACATAGAAAGAAACTAGGAATTTATTTATTTCTGTGGTTTTGTTAAATTGTAAGAAATATGTGGATATTTTCAAATTCTTTTAATCTTTTACTGTTCGAAATTATACACCAACCAGCTATAAACGCATAAAATCCGCAGTCTAGTAATTAAAAGCTAGTTGTGATATTTTTGAGTGTATTCATTAGATTACATTTTTTAAAGAATTCTAAACTCCGTCGATTTTCATCTGCTCAGTCGAAGTTACGCATATTTCGCAGTGGTCATTAAAAAATTCGCAGCACAGAGTGTTAAGGGGACATCGTCGCTACCGATGGAAGCACGTACGTTTTATTTCCCATTCTTGTTCGCGCCAGCACATCCGCGGACGATCTTAACACGTTAAGCGCCACGTTGGTCCCTAGGGACCGACGCTAGACTTTCCGTTCAGGCCACGTCGGTCCCTACGGACCGGCAGGGCCCGCCTGACGGTAACTGTGGCCTGAACGGAAAGGCACGCAAATTCGGCGTGGCGCTTAACGTGTTAAAAGCTGGCGCACACGCCTACAGCAACGCGCATCGCGAGTCTGTAATGGGAACACTTGAAACGGATTTCCAGTGGAGCGTACGCGCAGTTAAAACACCGACGACAGCTTTTAATTGAGGCCAGGATACCAAGTGAAATATTGGAATTAATCGCGAGTCCTGCGTCGGCTAACGAACGGCGAGAGCCATCGAGTTAGATCGGTCAACGAATAATGGAGGAATCGATACAATGCCTGCTAGCTCTTCTGCTCGCCTCTGGTCCACGTTCTACCCGGGCGTTTCGTTTTCGTTCCCCTCGTCGAAATTCACCCTCGGCCCTCGGGTCCATTCGGACCCCGGAGTGCAGGGGATTCAAGACCGTACGCTCGCTGTCGATCCGCATTTATTTATCTTCCGATACGAAAAATATTATTTCTCCTTCGGTTTATTTTTCAAATTCTTCACAGCTGACGCTCGTTTCAGAATTGATTGAAAAGATTGATGGAAAAATTATGCTCAAAAGAACTTCCACATCAGTGCAATTGTTTGTTGTATGTCTGAATAATTGATGTTCGAGGTCGATTTTTAAATAAAGATGATCAGAAATGAATTCCAGTACCATTAAAAGCTATTGTACGATTATTTAAAAGAATTATATTACTAGACTGCGGATTTTATAAAAATTGTGTGTATTAATTGTCAGATACAGGAGCTACATATAGACATTTATTTCTTTTCTCAATAATTTTAACAAGTCGAAAATAATAGTTTTCAATGAGCATTTGAGCATTTTCGTTGTTTTAAATTTTATTTACTCGTTTTTATTATAAGAGTATAAAATCCACAGTCTGCTCTTCGGACTTTACAGCTTCTGTGCATATTTTAAATCACGATCACGATCTTGCTATTTGTCAAGAACATACAATTTTTTTAAAATTTTTTTACGTCATGTAGTAAATCAATCCTATTTAGCTCTCCAACAGATATCGAGGTCATTTAAATTATTATAAGAATTCTTCCAAATCTAATTATTAGGCTTAGTACAGACCTAAACAGCGCGCCGAACCGCGCGCCGAACCGCACGCAACGAACCGCGCGCAACGAACCGCGCGCAACGAACCGCGCGCAACGAACCGCGCGCAACGAACCGCGCGCCAAGTGCTACCCGCACTTGCACAGTTCGCAATTGTGCGCGCCGGAATGCGCGGCGTTCGGCACACCGAAATGTTCGTCGAAATGCGCGATTTGGCGCGCGATTTGGCGCGCGGTTTGGCGCGCAGTTCATTGCGCGGTTCGTTGCGCGGTTCGTTGCGCGGTTCGTTGCGCGGTTCGGCGCGCAGTTCATTGCGCGGTTCGTTGCGCGGTTCGTTGCGCGGTTCGTTGCGCGGTTCGGCGCGCGGTTCGTTGCGCGGTTCGGCGCGCGGTTCGTTGCGCGGTTCGGCGCGCGGTTCGACGCGCGGTTCCTTGAAAATAAAATTCGATTCACGTTTAACACTAAACCTACCGAGCCTTAAAAGTAACTGGTATATGTTCCCTTATAAAAATGACAAGATTGATTTTATTTAGACTTTCTGTGCAGCTCCTATTGTAATATATGCTCCCCTAAAGATATCTACATAATCATTTCTTATGAAATTATTGGGTCGTTCGGAAAGTCATTTCGTTTTCTTAAGAGAACATGAAAGCCAATTTTTTACCATTTAGAATAAGTTTTATGACATTTTGTTCTATGGTCTCTTGCGATTTTTCAGGCAACTTAAAGATCCCGTAGGATTTCTGTTTTTTATTAGCAAAATATTGAGTTATATGACTTTTCACGACCTTATTTGAAATAAAATTTGCACCGCATAAAAAATGTTGAAAAAAGCGAAAAAAATAGTAATCGATGGTACAGCCTCTTTTTTAAACAGCGCACAACTTTTTCTTCCGTGCACTACATTTTTACCCTTGCGGTATATAAAAAAAGCAAAAAATAATGGAAATGCGTACTTTGATTTTGCATATTTGATGTGATGATAAAAACATACTTGAAAGATTAGAAAGCACTACAAGGAAATTATGTCCGAAACGTCAGTTGTCAAGATATACCACGATTTCGCGATTTAAAATAAAGTTAGTAATAACAAATGAAAGCAATGCCATCTCTACACGAAAAAACGAAATGACTTTCCGAACGACCCAATATTTTTATTATATCAATCGTAACATAAAGAATATGGAACCGATCATTTTGACCGCTGATGGTAGGTTTAGTGTTTAAAAAATGACTCCGTCAGTTTCGCGAGCGTTTCTTTCGCGGAATCGAGGCAGTCTGATTTCCGTCGACACGATCGAGAGCCTTTATATGCGAGCCTTGTGCGATCCGATGCCGCGATCGAAGCTCGTGCTCGGATTCGCGAAAACCGCCGTCGGTCGGTCGCGTTCAGGCCGCAGCGCCGTAACTGGATCCGTTAACGCTTGTAACGATTCCGACACGTGAACCCGGCCGGTCGACCAACGCTTCGAATTCGCCGATGGACTCAGCAAAGAGAGAGAAAGAGAGAGAGAGATAGAAAGAAAGGGAGAGAGAGAGAGCGCGAGACAGAAATCGTTCGAGCCATTAATTAAAGCGCGAAATCATTCGGCATTACAATTAACAGATTTACCGACTTTATTTATCCGATGCGTCGCCGCCCCACGGTCCGGTCTCGCTTCGGTCCGTAGCCGAAACATTTTATAATTAATGTATCGCGCGTGATTTGCCCTGCAACGCCGAGAATAATTCGTTCTCTCGCGAGCGCGCTGTCCCCCGCAGACCGGCCGCCCGGGCTGAATAAAATATTTACGAGCCGGAGACGCGAGAGAGCCCGTCGGAAAATGTTTAATCAAGGGAGGACGGAAGCGCGACGGGTTTCGATTAAACTTTGAAAATTCCCGCGTTTCATAGGGCTCCCGCTGTCGGACAGCCGAACCAGAAGAGTGGAGAAAGGGGGGGCTAACGGCGTCAAATTACAGTCGCGTAACACGTCACAGAAACCACCGAATTCGCCTCCCCCTCCCTTCGCATTTAACCGGCAACCGAAAATCTAACGCTTGCGAGAGATCGACAAAGCGGATTATTATTATTTCGCCGTTATCTATAGGCCGGCAAACCTGTAACGTTATAATTCGTTCGAATAATAACGGTCTCCCGTTGCGGCATCCTTTGTGCTCGACGATCACGTGGCCGCTCCGGATGAACGGTGACGAGGCCGCGACCAATGGGAGGCCCCTGCGAACGCTGATTGATTTTCATAGGAACGAAAACAGAATTGATAATTTCCACTGATGAAATCGCTCAGCGAACACCACCCACACCCTCGGGCCACGCGGATTTAGGGTTTAACCCTCGTTCAGACGAGGGGTATACTCGGACCCGTATCCTGTGAATACTCTTTTTATTATTCACACTTATTCCAGAGGCTTCGGTAGCGTGAGGATTGACCAAACGAAAATTAACAGAAATTGGGGTTGTTGAACCATCCAAATCTTTACGTACAGTGACTCTCACTAATACATATTCGGACACTTAAAAAGACGACAACATTTTTCAATATTGGACCATACGATTTGTAATTTTTTTGGGAAGTTAAAACAATTGGTTTGCTGCACAACGTAACTAAAATTTTTGAAAAAAATTGCAATTTGTCGGAATAGAGAAAATACTAAAAGTTGCATTTTACAACTTTTTTATGTGGACCTATATTGAAAATTTAAAAAATACGTTTCGTAAATCTGTGTCAATTATACGCACTGTGAAAGTTCCATCGAAATCGGTTGATGAGGAAAAAATGACAGGCATTGAAAGACGTAAGAATCCTTAGATTTACTGCAGTTATAGGCCGAAAATCGTGAAAATCTGCAATTTTTACCATCTTTAATCGTTTGTAGCTCACTGCAACGTCGACCGATTTTGACGAAATTTTCAGAATATGTTTAATTGACACAGATCTACAAAACGTACTTTTTAAATTTTCATTATAGGCCCACATAAAAAAGTTGTAAAATGTAACTTTTCTACAATTCCGATCTATTGCAATTTTTAAACAAATATTTTTTCACATTCTGTAGCAAACTAATTGCTCTAGCTTCCCAAAAAGGTTCAAATTGTATAGTACGATATTTAGAAAGTTATCGTCTTTTTAAGAGTGTCCGAATATTAGTGGGAGTCACTGTATCTATTCCATTTTGTCCAAGCAGTGGATGGAATAAAAATATTAACAAAACGTATTACGTGTAACAGAAACGATGTTCTATCAACGACTGACAATTCTTCCAAACAAAACGCTGTCTTATGCACACTCATTTCTTTATTTCGTTCAACCAAACTCACTTCATATATTTTATTATTATTATATTTATTATGTGCGGATCGAAGTCCTTCTATACAAATGTTTACAATGGAAAAGAAAAAAAAAGAAAGTCTTAATGTAAAATTACCTAGGAAGCGACATGCAGAAAGCTGTAGGAATACAGGTATGATATTAACATACAGGGTGTTTCGTCTAAAACAGGCCACCTAAATATCTCCTCTATCTCTGATAATACAAACAATGTTTCTAATCTAAATGGTTTCAAAAGACGAATCAGATGGAAGAATCGTTTTTTATGAATTGTAATTTTTTAATCGTTTTTTCAAGGTCACTCGTGTTTTTTTACATATATATACACATTTTTTGTTGTTGTATGTTATAGCAAACATTATTGTGTATTCATCCATGTTTAATAGCACGATCTTGAAATGACCGTGAACTCTAAAATTTTTCGTTGAGAACACATGTTGCAATACGGGAAAAGTGTACTGGACACCCATCGTGATATAAAAAACGATTCTTCCATCTGATTCGTCTTTTGAAACCATTTAGATTAGTTAGAAACATTTTTTGTATTATCAGAGATAGAGGAGATATTTAGGTGGCCTGTTTTAGACGAAACACCCTGTATAATCGTGCGTAATTTTCTCTTGAATTTTTGTAACGAACCACTAAAAAAGTTAGTATTATTATATAGTGTGTTTGAGCTCGCAATAATGCGATTTAAAGGATTTATTAATCCATATGTGGATTTGGATTTAATTGTTTGAAATCCTGCTCTAGTTCTCAAAACACGTTCAGGTGCCACACATAGAAATTGATTTGCCTCAGGAGAGAGGGACAATCAATATTATTATTAATCGATTTTGCCTCTTACTCGTTATGTTTCTGTCTCATTCTCTCCACACATGTATGACATATTTTTGAATTTACTTCTTTGATAGTATTTCCCACTTGGAGGTACAACCAGAAAGGAAATCAATCTAGGAAGATATATATTTTTTCAAATGGGACTTTTAGAAGTTTTGAGAAAATTGGTCTCGAAAATTCGCCCGGTTTTTGTGCATTGACCCGTTGCCCTACGATTTATTTTACAGTTTCAGTGATTAGAAATTTCTTTGTGGTTCGTAATTTCCCAAGAAAGGAGAAAATTTATATGTATTGTATGCCTACATGTTCTTCAATAACTAAGCATTAACAAAACCAAAATAGAATTTCATCTCGGCTTAAAGGAGATTAATCACATACATATTTATTAGACTCTGTTCAAAATCTTCATCACAAGTCAGATATTGTAAGGCAATGGATTAATGTTCGCAGAAAGTAGAATAGGTTAGTCATGATCAGATGCATATTCAATGTATCTTCAAACTCGGACCATTCTTATAATTAGACTGCGGATCTTTATGCAAAATAAAAAATGTTTGCATCGATTGCAAGACGCAGGAGCGAAATAAAAATTTCTTTCTTCTTTCAATTATTAAGCTGAAACCAATACGCTGATGTTTTTAAATCTTTTTACTATGTCCACTGCTTTAAATTGTGCTCACCCATTTAAAACAGGCAAGGCATCAGAAGAATCGAGAAATGCTGTTACATTATTTTCAGCCTACTAAACACATTAAAAAAGAAAATAACGTACATCACTGCAGTTTGTTGCAATTCAGGTAAAAGAATTTCATTTTGCGGCAGTGGTTTCTGAGGCCACTGTACGTGGCAGCTGGTGGCAAGCGTGTTCGAATACCTGACGCGCGTAGTCGAACAGCTTGTACGTTTCAGCCGAGTAAGACAAGTCTAAAAATATTTTGCATGTGTCAGGCTGATCAGCCTTGACCTCGGCGGGGTTAACAACGTGCATTATTCGCAAGATCCTCGCAGCAGCTCGCTACGACCATCAGTAATCCCGGCCGGTTCCCGTGATATCCCACTGAGGCTGTCAGCGCGAGTCGGTCCGTTCCCGTTTCGCGGAAAGGCTGGAAAGGCATGATTGTCGCGGCGACGAAAGGCCCCCGTTCATTTCCTATGCAAAGGACTGGCGCATACTTTTAAACGTGCCGTAATAATACCTTACGAGAAGCAATTAAGTGCAAATACAACCGATTGGGATGAACGTGCGCCGGCGGATGCATTCAGCCGAGGAGATAGGATGGACACGGAGGAAGTGGTGGAGAGACCGAGAGATAGGGAAGAGAGAGAAAGAGAATCGAGGAGGAGAGAGAGAGAGAGACGGCAGAGAGAAACGGACAGAGAGAGGACGGAGCGAGGAAGGCGGATCGGAAATTGCTTCGAGCATGCTCGCTCACAATAATACCACGCCTGCTCCTCCGTGTGAGTGTACCTGTACGTGTATCTGTGCAATCCCGAGGACTACGCGTCCCGGTGTGCGCCAGGTGCGAGCGTGTGCGAGCGTGCGCGAGCATCCAGCCACCGACACACCGACACCGACGGGCTAAGAACAAAGCCGACGGCAAATGACAGCAGTAATTTTCGCAAACTGTTGTGGGATACGCGCCGAGGCATTCAAGATACCGGTGCCGTCGTTGCCGCTGCTCGAAACGCAGTCTTCTTCTTCTCTCTATCTTCCTCCTTTCTACCAGATCTTCTTCTTCTTCATCCGCTGTCACTCCGACTACCGATTTACACCCCCGCTCAAAAGTATGTGGACTTATCATTGAAATTTCTCTACTATTTGATTAGACGATATTTATTGTTCACAGAGCTCTGTGTAAAATAGAATTTGAAATAGTATGTACATAAGATCCTATTAAATCCCATGGGAAATTTGATCCAGAAATGAACCACAGTTCGTTGCCCCGTCAAAAGAGTTTCAAAATTTGTTATAACAAAGCTATTTACAATATCCACACTATTTACATTTAGTCCTATTCACCTATCAAAAGAGAAACGACATTTAAGTTATTTCTAACAGTCAATTTCCCTTTAACAATTCTTTTGATAATCAGTTTTATTTATCTCTTCGATTTTCTCTGCTCTTTTCCAACTCCTTCTGCACACGTGGTCACCTTCTCGAATCTTCTCTACTATACCCCGATCTTATTAGACCCGGCGTCATGCCACCAAATTCAAATTGAAGAAATATATTTTCTTTAGATGTATTTGCTTTATTTCAACCTTACGGCTAAGAAATGTGACTTGGTTTACATTAACCTAACTGTACAAATCTATCTTATTTCACGCATTCGGTCCATACATTCTCTCATTCTTTTTCTTTATCTCACTCATTCCTACATGACCTACTCTGCTATTATCCAACTTATTACTAACCCAATTATTGCTTTCCCATTCCCTAACATTTGTTTTATTAGTTTGGTATATTCTTTGGTATATTTATGCTCTCTTTACACACTTTCTCTTCAACTTCTCCAAACACTCTTCGATATTTCTATCTTTCCTCCCGCTTACTACATCCTCGATTCTGTGATCCTTTCTCCCAGAATTTGAAATAGTAAATAATCCTATTTATTTCTTAAAATATGCGTACAATTTCATTAATTTTCGAAAATATTTGTATTTTGTCTTTATTTCCAATTTCAATTTTAAATATTATTGCTGAATATAATGGTTCGGATTCAATACGTTTATGAATATAAATATATAAAAAATCAAATACATATTTTAGGTTCAATCCTTAGAGGAATGTGTCAAAAAATGCAGTAAATATATGTAATTATTAGACTGCGGATTTTATGCATTTATGACAAAAATGGGTAAGCACAATTTAGAGCAGTGGACATATTAAAAAGATTTGCAGACATTAGAGTATTGGTTTCAGATTAATCAGATAATTCAAACAAAGAAATTTTTATTTCGCTCCTGTGTTTTGCAATCAATGGAAACATTTTTTATTTTGCATAAAGATCCGCAGTTTAGTAATTATGCAGTAAATAATAATTTTTGTTATAAATGCAGAAAATCCGCGGTCTACTAATAAATTATTGCTCCGATCAATTCTCCACTACTGTATAAAGCAGATCGCGCATGAAATTTGATTAAATCCCTTGAAGATTCTTTTTCTTCTAGGAGGAGAATTGAACAAGTGTCCACATACTTTTGATCGGGGGTGTACTTACCCCCCTAACCGCCCCATCAGCGATACCCATCTTTCCCCTCCGTGAAATTACGCTACTTGATATTCTTTCTCGCTCTCGTCCCAGCCGATCCTTTCTTCCTTTCTGCCGTTTCGTCGAACCTTTATTTTAATCTCTCCGTTCCATCAGCTTTCGATTTCGATTCGTTGTTAACTCGCCCCTGGCCCCTGACTCGCGATCACCCGTGTTTTCGGCTCTCCGTCTCGGCTATATGCCTTCTTCCATCGCGTTGGCAAAATAAATGCGGGCTTCGATTAATGTTAACGGTCGCGTTAACGGATAATTTATAATTACGCGCGGCGTTTTGTTCCCCTTTTCGTTCAGCTTTTGTTGTCGATCGGGTTTGATTAATCGTTCGCTCGTTTAAATGCGTCGTAACGACATTCGGCGGATTCGTCCGAAAATCCATTGTACCCGCAGCCTTATGCGAATCTAGCAAATTGAATTACAGATTTTTGTTCGTACGGTATACGACAGCATTGTGGAATTGAAATTAAAATGAAATTGTGGTCGAAATGCAGTTAATCCTTGTGCACCATTGAAGACAGTGATACATTCAAACCTTTTGTGCGTTGATTTTAATCAGAGATATGGCGTACTCGATTTTAATGCGTATGCTACGATTAGAGTGATTTATGCAGGGTGTTCCAAAAATGTCGGAGAACCTTGAAAGGCTTAGCTCATTTGAAGGTTGTCCGACATTTCTAGGTCACCCTGTATATTAGGACGTCCAGAAAATTCGATTTGTCGTCGACTATACCACACACTGACTTTAGAGCAACCTTTTGAGCAAGAAATAGTAATATTAAATAAAAAGATTAATTATTATAATTACATCAATGTCAGCGAAGAATTTTTAGCACAAACTAATATCTTTACTACAAAGGACCTAATTGAAAACATAAGTCTCGAGCCACCAGTCCAATAGCTCCTACTACTGTGCAAAAGGAAGAAATACCCAGTATAATTATAAGATATAATGACAAACAATATCTTTATCTAGAAATTGTATTGTACAATTTTAACTCCCCAGTGGCGCAATCGGTTAGCGCACGGTACTTATAAGACAGTATTGTACAATTTATTGCATTTAAAGTATTATAATCCGCTATAACACATATTCTCAGAATTATTCAATTAGACAGTGGAATTCTTTTTCAAAACTTATTGTGTTCTTATTTGATTTTTTACGCTTCTCTAGTAACCTTCTCTCTCTATTGCATTCCGTTCCCAATTGGAGACTTAAATATCAAATGTTCTATAGTAAATTAAGTACACAATACTGAAGACTCTGAGCATGTTGGTTTCAAGTGGGAACATTGTGCTTATGTATAAAGTTCCCATACAAGAATAGTCATAAAATGCAATAAATAACATTTCCTAATAAAATTTTATTATTTATTTCATGATCACACTCATTTTTAAGTAGACTAACAGCCATATATATTTTTTTCAATTCGTCATGAAAATTCTGCTTCTTGCTTCTTTCTTTTGCACAGTAGTGTATACAGCCTTAAAAATATATGCTCATGCCCAAAATCCCGGACGAAAAGGTCCAAATACGAACTCTGGTGCAATTGTCGAAAAGAGGAAGCAGCAAGGGTCAATTTAAGGTACGGTAATAAGAACATCACTTGATATATGTTAACTGAATATATTCCCGGCCTGCCATTAACGTCTCTTTGTGTTCCTCATCCCTTTGTCTCGTTCGTCTAGTGTGACCAACCATATAGATGCGCGACGGTATGGGTGCGAATAGCTGCGGAGGTGTTCGTCAATGTGGGTGTCCCACGGAAAAGCGGGATTTACGCTTGAAAATGATCGGAATTGACGGCAAACCGAAAGTCCAATCGACCGTCCAACTGTTAGAGCTGCCTTGATTTTCCGTGGATCCGATTCGTGGCGAAGATGCGAAAGCCGCCCAATGAACGCTCGACCGGCGTGATCACAAGGCTGAAAGAAACCTTTGGGAATCTATCGGTTCGACTGTTGCGATTCATGAACACCCTATTCATCCCCCTTTTCCCGCGATTACCTGCGTCATCGAGGATTCTGGCCGCGGTGCGATGTGATCGCTCGCTATAAATTGTAGGTGCTTCCCTCACCGATTGGCGAATTAGGTCTAAATATGAGGACCGTAGTACAGTTTGCATCCTCTATATATCATCACTGCAAGGTGAACATCTTCAAACTTCAAAATCATTTTGTATCGTCCACCTGCTCTGTTCTGGTATTTTTAATAATATTGCTACGTTACAACTAGACTGCGGGTATCTTTATGCATTTAAAGCAGAATTGAGTAGATGAAATTCAAAATTGTTGGAAAATTTTCAAAATTCCAGATGTCAATACATGATCAAATGATTAAAAATCGTTTTGTATCGTTCACCTACGCTGTTCTGGTATTTTTAGTAATATTGCTACGTTATAACTAGACTGCGAATCTTTATGCATTTAAAGCAAGATTGAGTAGAATAGATGAAATTCAAAATTGTTGGAAAATTTTTAAAATTCCAGATGTCAAGACATGATCAAATGATTCAAAATCGTTTTGTATCGTTCATCTGCTCTGTTTTGGTATTTTTAGTAATATTGCTACATTACAACAAGACTGCGGATATCTTTATGCATTTAAAGCAGAATTGAGTAGATGAAATTCAAAATTGTTGGAAAATTTTCAAAATTCCAGATGTCAATACTTGATCAAATGATTCAAAATCGTTTTGTATCGTTCACCTGCTCTGTTCTGGTATTTTTAGTAATATTGCTACGTTACAACTAGACTGCGGATATCTTTATGCATTTAAAGCAAGATTGAGTAGATGAAATTCAAAATTGTTGGAAAATTTTTAAAATTCTAGATGTCAAGACATGATCAAATGATTCAAAATCGTTTTGTATCGTTCACCTGCTCTGTTTTGGTATTTTTAGTAATATTGCTACGTTACAACTAGACTGCGGATATCTTTATGCATTTAAAGCAAGATTGAGTATATGATATTCAAAATTGTTGGAAAATTTTTAAAATTCCAGATGTCAAGACATGATCAAATGATTCAAAATCGTTTTGTATCGTTCACCTGCTCTGTTCTGGTATTGTTAATAATATTGCTACGTTACAACTAGACTGCGGATATCTTTATGCATTTAAAGCAAGATTAAGTAGATGAAACTCAAAATTGTTGGAAAATTTTTAAAATTCCAGATGTCAAGACATGATCAAATGATTCAAAATCATTTTGTATCGTTCACCTGCGCTGTTCTGGTATTTTTAGTAATATTGCTACGTTATAACTAGACTGCGAATCTTTATGCATTTAAAGCAGAATTGAGTAGATAAAATTCAAAATTGTTGGAAAATTTTCAAAATTCCAGATGTCAATACATGATTTCTCCTCTATTAAATTCATTAAGAGAAAAAATATCATCCAATTTTGTTTCTACTTCTTGCAATCGAGGCAGGAAATTTTTATTTTGCATAAAGATCCGCAGTCTAGTTATAACATTTTTTGTTATACTGTGTTACTTTTCTGAACAATATTTACAGCGTATAACTTAACCCCTTGCTCTAGAGTACCGTGTCAGACTCGTGATGAAGATTCTGAACAGAGTCTAGAGTAAATATTTATGTTTATTAATTTCCTTTAACCCCTTGCTTTACGATTTATTTTATGGTTTTAGTGACGAGAACTTTTTTTTGTAGATCGTAATTTCCTAAAAAAGGAGAATATTGATATAAATTGTATGCCTACATGTTCTCCAATAACTGTATATTAATAAAACCAAAATAGAATTTTATTTCGGTTTGAAGGAAATTATTAACATACAGTTTTATCAGAATATGTTCAGAATCTTCATCACGTGTCAGACACGACATTGTAAGGCAAGGGGTTAAACCGAGATGAAATTCTATTTCGGTTTTGTTAATGTATAGTTATTGGAGAACATGTATAGGCATACAATAGATATAAATTTTCTCCTGTTTTAGGAAATTACGAACTCCAAAGAAAGTTCTGGTAAAGAAATCGTAGGACAAGGGGTAAAAGGACCACTGTTACATGCAATTGATTTTATTTAGGTTCTTTCAAACAGTTGCCTCGCGTTGAATTAAAGTAGATATTTGAGAGCCTGTTGGTAAATTTTTGCAGAATTTTTTCCCCTTCAAAACGTGCGAAAATTACGTTGAATACTCCAGGTGGGAGTCTGAAAAAGTGGAGCACCTTTTCAGGATCAGTAGGAGAAAAAGAAGCTAAATTATCGCGTTCGAGACAATTGATTTAACATTTGTACAAGTCCTCATTTCATTAAAGACATTGTTATATTTCATAAATATTAAAATTGTCGCTGATATATTTCTTTCCTCAAGGATATATCTAGAATGTGCAATATATGCGCATGTACGAGACTCCTCCAGTCTTTTTTTAATTTGACTTGTATAGGCTTCAACTAGATGCTCGCGAGTATTTTAGTAAATTTCCGCAGAATTTTTTACCGGTTCTGAGCTAGCGGAAATTCCGTGGAATGCCTTGGGTGGCGGTCCGTAAGCGGCGCGCCGTTCCAGGATTAATAAGAGGCAGAGGGGCGAAATGATCGCGTTCCAAGGCAGGTGACATTAGATAGCGTCATGCTTAGCTTAACAAGTCTTGGTTTCCTTAACAACAGAGGCGGGGCTGTCGCGGGTCGTGCAGAGGAAGCCCAATTTACTCGCGAGTAAAACTTGGATTGCGCCGAAGCTAGGCTAACGACATGCTGGGGATGGCGGGAGAGGCGATTACAAACTCGGCGAAGCGTGTTTATAGGTAAGGATACACCGTGGCCCGGTTACCGGGGCGAATAACAAATTTATTCGAACCGTTTTATCTGGATAACAAATTCGGCCGAGCCTCTCCCCCGTTCCCTGGTAATAAGCATCGACACGTGGCTTACATTGCAGTGAGCGCGGATGCACCAGCTGTCGGCCCTAATCCGTCGCTATGCACCGGGAGCGAGCAACGCGCGCGGTACATATTTCAGCGCGTTTTCAAGCAGCCGCGATCCATTATTCAGTCGGCCCCTGCCGATAGCTTATCCTGCAATAACGAAATAATGCCGTGCATTCTTCCGCGTGAACTGCATTTCGTCGAGGCTCGGCGGCGCGACCGAGAGCGAATGCTCGACAGCGAGTCGAGTCGTTCTGATGCTAGTCCGAGCTCTACCGATGGATTAACAAACAGCAGGTTCAACGTTCTCCAACATCGTGGAAAGTCCGAACGCTGATCGGACCAAATGCCCACTGCGCTACCTACGGCTCGCTCATCTCAAATTATCGGAGTATACACGGAAATGCACGGAACATGCGGAAGAGAAAAAGTTTTTTTTGACCTGCGGTTTATTACATTTCAAGCGTCGCCATTTTTTCCGCAATAGAAGGCCTAAGAAGGGATGAGGCAATCAGTCCGAGCCAGCCTATCGAGCTAGTCACAGCTCTCACACCTTTTTTCTTTCTATAGGTGAATTCTTCTCGATCGAAAATTAAATATATAATAAACTTTGTGATTTCGGCGCAAGGTTCGATCAAATGTCTCTTTGAGAATGATCCATATAAGGATCGAAACGTCGAGAAACATGGTTAATTAATTGCACATTTGCTTTTTTCTTTCTAACCTTCTTTAGTTCTATTTCAATGTAATACAGTAAACGCCCCTTCACTGTCCGGATTCGTGGGCACGATCACTGTTCAGTGCCTACCTACTCCACTGCCCTTCTGTCCTTCTTAGACTGCGGATCTTTATGCAAAATAAAAATTGTCTACCTGATTTGCAACAAACTGGAGTGAAATAGCAATTTATTGTATTTCTTAATATGTTTAATAGGCTGAAAATAATACGACAGAACTTTTAAATTCTTCTAATGGTTTTGTTGGTTACAGCTACTCATTTTTGTTATAAATGCATAAAATCTGTAGTCTACTCCTTCTCTATGTTCGGCTCTCTATTGAAGTCTTGCTCGGCGCGGTAGACGCAGCATAAATCAAAAATAGCGTCCGGCTACGATCACTGTCCGTGTAAAACACGGCTGTTGGACAGTTAAGGGGCGTTTACTGTAGTTATAAAGTATAATATTGTGTTATGTGCGAACAGTACCAATTCATAACTGATAGACGTTTATTTCATTGTGCAGTGGAGTTTAAATAAACACTTAATATATAAAGCTAATCTATTCTAACCTCGTCATCTCAATACAAATCAACGGGGAAACTTGTCGGTTCCAATAGCAAAAATTATTAGCCATCGGAAAAAGCTCGTGTGATCTAGTTGGGAATGTTATGCAAGATTTTTAAAAGCTTCCTTTTAGTACAACACGATTGTTGAAAAGTTATGTCGTAAAAACGCACCATTTAAAGACATAAAAGTTTTTCTTATGTCTATCTGGATCGAATGCCTCCACTGAACGAATATTCTCCTTAATGAACAACATGTGACCCATTGAAAATCTATGCATTTCTACTAAGTGCAGCGTTTGACATGAACTGTATACAGTTCATGAATGTTTAAAGCACGATTTCTTAAAAAAAAGTTCATTTATGTGAAAAGTATCGAGAATAAATTTTTTTAAACACGAAATAATTTTGTCCGATCGTCATGTTTGACAGATATCTGACACTTCCGCGATTGGGGACCGCGGCCGGGTTAGAAACCGTGGAATCGAGCGTGCATAGGTTGCATCGGTTGCATCGCTAACCAATCCTAGCATTCCCATGCAGTCGGTTGCCACGTGAGTCGCACCTGGATGGACTCGCGTGCCACCACGTATCCGATGGCGTCCCCGGCGCTGATCCGCGCTGATCCGCGCCCGGGAATAATGCCCAATTTTACACGAGGCAAAGATTGACGGGCGGTGCACGCGTCCTTGTACAGGCGAGACGAAATCCGCTTAAAAGTTTCAAAAGCTGCCTGGGGCGGACAGACCGGAACCGACCGACTTGGGGAAGAGAAGAAGAAGAAGAGGAGGAGGAGGAGGAAGAGGAGACAGACTCATGATACTCGAAGAACAGAGAAACAGAAAGAAAGAGAGTGAGATGGGACACCGACAGACGAGGAAGAAGGAAAGAGAGAAAGACGAGGAAAAAAGGGAAAGCTTATTTACTTTGCGTTATATAGAGAGACAGGTATACATACGTCCGCGTACACGCACCAGTACGTATCCGTTTCGCGCTGGTATGGCTTCATCCATGCGTTAAATTCCTCCGGGGGATTCTTCCTTCTTCCCATCCCTCTCCTTTACCCTGGTTCCCGTGACTTCCCTTCAATCCCCTACACCCCCGCACCCATGGTGCTGCTCGTCTTGTGTTCGCTGAACTCGCAAGAACAGACCTCTACCGCCTGCCGCCTCCTCGGGCAAGGTGTCCGCCTGTCCTTCTCACAGCGTTCTACTCCTTCTTGCTCGCTTGCTTCTAGCGCAACCGAGCTTGATGGGGGCAACCGCTTCTCGGATATTCCCGACGCACTGGTTAAAATCAGCTCGCTAACTGGACAAAACTATTTTCGAAACTACGGCGGACCTTACGAGATCACTCGGAAATTGGACCAACAAAAATGCTTCACCCCTCTCGCTTCATCCGTGGAACTATGTCCGACCAGTTGAGTGAAGCTAGATTAACGCATGTGGGAGTCACTTGAGCGCGACAGGGTCGAAGTTACGTTTCTCAGATAGTTAGCGAGGGACACAAGCTGAGGCTACAGTGACTCGTCTCGTTAGGGTACCTGGATGGTAGCCTCTGTGGAGTACCAAGAATGGACGTGCATCTTGCAAGATGACTCGAACATTGGAGAGTTGAAAGTGGTAGTCTATGTCACTCTACAGGGAAGGAACCCTTAAAGAACCATAAACGAAGATCGAGGACGCTTGATGGCTATGCGACTGCGTCGGAGAGCATTTTTTACCCTTTTCGCAGTCGTCAACTTGGACCTTAGAGACTTAATAAAATGGTGTTCCAGTTTCAACATTTTACACTTCTACTTCGCCTGGATATTGATGTGTTGTATCTCTGGTTGTGTGTCGAAAGGAATAATTTTATCGATGCTTTTTATGCTTTTATTTGAATTTTAACACTGAACCTACCGAGCCTTAAATGTAACTGGTACATGTTCCCTTATAAAAATGACAAGACTGATTTTATTTAGATTTCGCGCAGCTCCAATTGTAATATGTGCTCCACTAAAGATATCTATACAATTATTTCTATTATATCAATAATCGAAAAATAAAAAATCTAGAACCGGTTATTTTGACCGGTGATGATAGTGTTAAACATGGGGATTATTTTATTTCCTTTTATTCTCTTGCAATCAATTGGACGAAAATAGAATACCTAAAAGATTGTGATAAGGAAAATATTTTTCTGATGGATTTCGTTTAGTAACAGTTGACTTTCCTTGACCTCTACCTTTCATTTATAGTACCGAACTGATAATATTCTTGTAGTACTCTCAGGTTCTGTCCAGCCAGAAAGCTTATTTTGGCTACCATGTTTGCGCAGAAGACGGATAGCAAGCGGGCTTGGAACGGGGAGAGTTTTAATTTCTTCAGGGGACCAGGTTATCCCCATCTGCGACTCCGTGATTCGGAACGTCGTGTAAAAGCGGAGGGGACGCCGATGATGGAAAAGTTACGCAGGATACATGGCGACAAGCTGCGCCAGGACGCAATCTCGAATCCCGATCCGGTGATAAATTATTTTTGCCGGTCGGGAAGAGAATCCGTTACCGAGCACTGTCGTAATACCATTGCGCGTCGCGTCGACTAGCTCGCCGCCGATGAATGTCGACCCTGTCGCGGTTATTTGGTCGGGAAATAAGATCGATACGGATTGGGTGGCGCGAAAGTGCTGGCGGAAACTGCGGTTTGATTTTTGTATCGAAACACCTGGCTTTTAATCTTAACTTTGCAGTTGGCAGCGGCTCAGCGGCTGGACTGTTTGCAAATTGCGATGAAATTCGTTTTTTCCGAAGGTGTGCTTTATAGGAGAAACAGAACATTTATATTTATTATATATCTGCGTATTCTGCAGTGGCTTTCATAACAAAATTGTAGAATTTTATTTCGGTGTGAAGAGAATGAATTAATTATCACGAGTCTGACGCGATGCTCTAGTGCTAGGGGTTGAAGAGAGGCCCAATAAAATATTGTGATTGATGAGCTATGCGTAGGTTAAGAATAATTGATAATTCTTAATGATATATGAATATCGGAAATATTTAAATTTCTGTAGTACTAGTAGATCACAGTGGAATTCCTTGGATAATAGCAGGAAGGTAGCGTTTTATACAGAAATTAGTGGCACAATTTATCACGCGCGGCATCGTTTTTGATAAAGTCCAATTTAGGAAGTTGTCGCGCCGAAATTCGTTTTTACCAAAGGTGTGCTTTATAGAAGAAACAGAACATTTATATTTATTATATATCTGCGTATTCTGCAGTGGCTTTCACAACAACAAAATAGAATTTTATTGCGGTGTGAAGAGAATGAATTAATTATCATGAGTCTGACTCGATATACTAATGCAAGAAAATATTGTGGCTCATGAGCTAAGCATAGATAAAGAATAATTTTTTCTTTCCTTTATAATTCTTAATGATACATGAATATCGGAAATATTTAAATTTCTATAGTACTAGTAGATCACTACTCTCTGGTAATAGCAGAAGGGTAGCGTTTTATACAGAAATTAGCGGCACAATTTATCACGCGCGTCGTCGTTTTCAATAAAGTCCAATTTAGGAAGTTGTCGCGCCCAAATCCGTTTTTACCGAAGGTGTGCTTTATAGATGAAACAGGAAATTTGTATTTATTAGATGCCCGCGTATTCTGCAGTGGCTTTCACAACAACAAAATAGAATTTTATTTCGGTGTGAAGAGAATGAATTAATTATCACGAGTCTGACTCGATATTCTAATGCAAAGGTTTGAAGAGAGACCCAATAAAATATTGTTAACACTAGGTTTACGGGACCCGTCAAAATGACGGCTTCTAATATTCTTAATGTGCGATTATTGAGATTGTAAAGATGTTTCCCTGAGGAATTATTTATCGAATTTATTTCTTTTGGAATACATTATTGGAGAAATGGCCAAAAATTTGGGTAGACACATTCTTGTTATGTTTATACAATAATGTGAAATAGTTATTTCTAGAGCTCCGTAAACCTAGTGTTAATATGAGCTAAGCGTAGGTTAAGAATAATTGACAATTCTTAATGATATATGAATATAGGAAATATTTAAGTTTCTATAATACTAGTAGATCACAGTAGAATTCCTTAGATAATAGCAGAAGGGTAGCGTTTTATACAGAAATTAGTGGCGGAATTTATCACGCGCGGCGTCGTTTTCGATAAAGTCCAATTTAGGAAGTTGTCGCGTCGTCTAGAGGCAAACAGCGTTTCGAATCGTCTCGCTTGTTACTCCCTGTCCCGATGATTCTCTAATTCGATGGAGTGGTTTTAACTAAGCAAAGCGAAATATATTTCCTGCTACGCGAGACACGAGAAAATCCTTCGTCATCGTATTTGCCTCTAACGCTATGCTTGTAGGAGGATCGGTGCGCATGTTTCCGCTTTTTTCGAGGCAGGGGCGGCTGACAGAAGAAAAAACATCGGAGGACGAACCCATCGGGGTACGGGCCGAACATCTTGTAAGTCACATAATGACGAAGCTATTCTAACTGCTGTTCGCAGTTTGAAGCATTTGCAATGGAGAAGTCCTCGTCCTCCACTATCATTTGGTAAATTAGTCAAGAAAATAGATACTTGCGTAAACGTCTGTAAAGTTCTTTTTCATTATTTCTATTACCCATGAGTGGACTGCGAACTTTTATGGAATATAAAAATTGTTTGCACGAACTACAAAGTTCAAATAAACCTGTATTTCTGCTCTTAATAATTTTAATAAGTTAGAATTAGCATAACAGTAGTTTATTGTTACATTATTAATATTGTTACATGTAGCTTACATGCAGTCTATCAATGATGTATAATACTTTGGATAAAAACGAACAATTTCATTACCGAGACACAATTTTTGGAAATTTGAGACCGGTGATTATTGCATAATTTTGAAAAATCTATGGTAAGTACATGGCTAAACACTTTTTAATGGAACCTTGAATAGCAACAACAATTTTCATTGCGAACTAACGAGTCACCATCAATAACGTCATCTATAGACTGTGAATTTTATGCATTTATGACAAAAATGGACACGTACAATTTAAAGCAGAGAACGGATTAAGAATATTTAAGGGCATCATATATATATATGTATTAAGTTCAGCGTAATAAGACAATTAAAAGAAGAAAGAAATTTCTGTGTGGCTCCTATGGCTTGCAAAAAATAAAGATCCGCACTCCAGTCATCTAATAACTTCAGTTAAGAGTGCTATGTAAAAGAAAATTTCTATGCTTTCTTTTGGTACAGCACAATTATTGAAAATCCTATTAATAGGCTTCCGGTAGGTAAAGTGTAAAGAAGCTCCTCCGAATTTTTCAAAAATCCTTCATCTATCCCGAGAGTGCTTTACACCGCGTAAAATTTTGATGAAGCGTTTCAGCCATTAAAAATGAACGTTTCGAGAGTCTTTCAGCGCGAAGAGGTAGAATGGCAAGTAACTATCAATCGATACAGCCATTGTTCCGATGCAGTTCTACAAGCTTCTGCGGAAAGACAGGCTTTCATTTATCCGTGTCCAAAAAAATTGCCGCAAATCACAGCGCGCCTCGTCAACCTAACCGTGGTAGTACACTGGAGAACAAATCCGCGGTTCCAGATGCTGGATAAAAGGGCGAAAAAATGCAGATTGCACATGTCGGGACCAGGGGTTTTAATTCGGCGGCGCACGCTACACGGATGCAAGGGTACGCGTGTCTCTTTGGTGTACAGACGAGTCGAGAATTGTGGTCCCCGACTCTTTCCGTCCCGGGAGTATGATGATTCCCCATGCGTCGAGCCATTCAGGGGGCGCTTAGGTTCGCGTGTAGACCGAGGAGGAGAGCACCTGCGTTCGTGCCATTGAACACGCCGAAGGGATAGTGTATTCAGATAAATCCGCTCGGCGCAGTCAATATTTTTTCCATTCGGATAGTATAACCTGTGGCAGTCGTATACCGAGTGCGTCGGCCGCATACATACGTAAAGTTTCTCCTGCGGATCTGAGCGGATCGACGGAGCCGACTATGCTCGCCGAAGAGGATTTTTGTTGCGAGCCGTTACGTCACGCCCGATGACAGGGACTCCGGGCACGAGACACACCAGCAGCGGAGAGACCCCGGTTTCAACGATGCTTTTTTTTCCCTTCCTCTTCCTCTCTCTCTGCTCTCCTTTTTCCTTTTTACCCATTCCGTCCCATCACAGCCTCCCATGAATATATCCGGCGCGCGTGCTGTAAACACGCGCGGATGTTTACCGAATACGATAATGTGCCTCCGCATCAAAGTGTCACGCGTTCCACCAAGATGGCGGACCGGAGGATTCCCACGTTTCTCATAAACAACGCGTACCCAACAGTTTTCTCTCATTTCTGCCCGGGAAATTTGCTCCCCGAGGGAGCAGACGTGCCATCGCGGACGCATCGGTATTGTTTAGCTTCGACGGATTCTTTCAGACTTCGGGGACTGCTACAGGGATCTGCTCTAACTCGGCGGGTCGCCAAATTGGAGTATCAAATAAGTCTCACGGTTTTCGGAGAACCGGTTGTTTGTAACTGTAATCTGTTCTTCGGGAGAAACAAAATTAGTGGTTCGTCAAATAGGTAGCCATTGCACATACTCCTGAAGTGGAACAGCAATCATGGTCGTCGATGAACCTCAGATGCCTTTTTCACTGTAGAAACGTGTGCAGATAATCACAAAAAGCATCGTGCGTCCACCACATTTATTAACACGTGCCGTGCCCCACGCTGAACTTTCCGTTCAGGTCGATTGGAATTCTCATTGAAAAACGAAGAATTTTTTAAAAATTTATTGTAAAGTCAAGTAGAGGCATTTTAAGACTAGAATATTGTATTTTAAAAGTATTTTAAAAAATGCAGTACAGAACAAAGCAAATGGCCAGAATGAAAGATCGAGCAAAAACAGCTCGGCACGGAACGTGTTAAGTAAATTAATGTTTCCAACTTTTTTAAATAAAAGATAAATAAATTGAGCGCAGTAGATCGCCAGTGCCCAATATAATTTGACGCAGTATTTCAAATGACATCATCTAGCTACCCGACTTCTGGTGATTAAATTCAATTGGACATCCTTGTTTTATAGGGTGCGATAAGAGTCCAGACACTTTCCAAAGGATTGAGGAAGACTTTTATACAAATGTGTTGTTGTGATTATTACAGTTAGTGTGCTTAGCAAATTGCAGTTGCGTTGTGCATCAAAGGCATGTAATTGTACACATTTCCGTAACTAACTAATGGAACAGAAATGCTTTGATTGACACTGATCCACTGGCTAAATTGAGAATGTCCAGTTCGACGTTATTCACTGCGAGAGCAGCCCGAATGGGAACACTGTGAATGCAGGGTGTTCAAAATGAAATTTTCCTGGAGATTGGAGTTCCCTGAATCGAATCGTTCCTGAATTATACAGTGACTTGCAGAAAATTGCTATGGAATCTTAGAGTGCTTCAAAACTGTGAATGTTACAGTGCCCTGAACTTAAATGCTTTAGGATACTCTAAAAGCGTACAGAATGTTTCAGAGTACCCTGAAATTGTTCTGAATATTCTAGAATGTTCTGAAATGGCTCTGAATGTTTCATATTTTAGAGTGTCCTAAAATGGCTCAGGATGTTTTAGATTTTAGAGTGTCCCTGAATGTTTTAGAATATCCTAAAATTGTTCTGAGTGTTTCAGAATTTCTCAAAATTGCTCTGAATAGTTTAGAATGTCTTCAAATTGCTCTGAATGTTTTACAGTATCCTAAAATTGTTCCGATTGTTTTAGGATGTCCTAAAATTGTTCTGAATGTTTTAGAATATCCCACAATTGCTCTAACTGTTTCAGAATATCCTAAAATTGTTTTAAAATTGCTCTGAATGTTTCAGATTATTCTAAAATTGTCCTGATTATTTTAGAATGTCCTAAAATTGCTCTGAATGTTTTAGAATATCCCACAATTGCTCTGAATGTTTTACAGTATCCTAAAATTGTTCCGATTGTTTTAGGATGTCCTAAAATTGTTCTGAATGTTTTAGAATATCCCACAATTGCTCTAACTGTTTCAGAATATCCCAAAATTGTTTTAAAATTGTTCTGAATGTTTCAGATTATTCTAAAATTGTCCTGATTGTTTTAGAATGTCCTAAAATTGCTCTGAATGTTTTAGAATATCCCACAATTGCTCTGAATGTTTTAGAATATCCCACAATTGCTCTAACTGTTTCAGAATGTCCTAAAATTGTTTTAAAATTGCTCTGAATATTCTAGAATGTCCCAAAATTGCTTTAACTGTTTCAGAATATCCTAAAATTGTTTTAAAATTGCTCTGAATATTCTAGAATGTCCCAAAATTACTCTGAATGATTCAGATTATTCTAAAATTGTTCTGATTGTTTGAACGTCATAAAATTGCTCTGAATGTTTTAGAATATCCCACAATTGCTCTAACTGTTTAAGAATATTCCACAATTGCTCTAACTGTTTCAGAATCTCCTAAAATTGTTTTAAAATTGCTCTGAATATTCCAGAATGTCTCAAAATTGCTCCGAATGTGCCAGATTATTCTAAAATTGTTCTGATTGTTTTAGAATGTCCTGATATTGTTCTGAATGTTGAAATTGTCCCAAAATGTCACTATTGTTATTTCTAAAGATACTGTGACGTCCTTTGGAACGTCCAAGTGACATTGCTTACGGGGGTTCTCGCTACAGAAAGCTGATTTCTCGGTTGGAGATCCCGAGATCGGGTTCCGTTAAATCCTGTACACCCCCACAGGAGCGTAACGCGTGTCCCCATCGGGTATCGATAACGACGGGATTCCGTGCAACAACAGGATGGAAGAGCGCCGGGAATTATGCGATTCGACATTTTCGGCAGGCTTTTTTTCCATCGCCGTTCCGGAATGGAACGATGGCAAAGTCAATCTCGAGCGGCGTATCAAACATTATTTGATCTATGGCTTCGAATATCCGGCCGTTCGCGTTTTATTCCCCGCTTTCGGCGCTCACAAAGTGTTTGGCAAACAAACCTAGCTCGGGAATAATCAAGTTCGCGCCGCCTGCCGCCCAACCGCCACCGTTGCCGCCCGTTTTCCCCAGCCCCTCGTCCGGCCTTTAATGCAATTTAATTAAAAAACTGCATTTTTCAGTCAGAATATCCTTGCTCCTCGTTTACTTTCCAGATGGAGGAAGGGGGAGCGGAAAGGGAGAGGAAGAGAAATACCCTTTGCCGGGTTTATACTGAATCTGAATTCAGTATGAGCAGGTTGCACGGCTGGGCAAGTTCTGAAGAGGGAAAAGACAAAGCTGACCTCGCGGCGAAGACGCCCGACGACGCGGCGGGACGCTTGTCGTCGTGGTCTCGCTGTTTTCCCTGTCGCGTCGCGGCAACTTGAAATTGAAAATACAGATGAAAAGCGACGGATAAAAATATCGGCGAAAAAAGGTTCGCCGATACACACGCTTCACTATGAATCTTTCATGCAATTTTCTTCCGCATGCATAAACAAGGACGCGTAATAATAGTCGGCTTCTAGTGTACCGTTACGTAATATTATAGGCATCCGCGTCGCTTCGCGGCGAGTCCCGAGCTGCGCTCTCGACGCG
This sequence comes from Lasioglossum marginatum, assembly GCA_028455795.1. Taxonomy (NCBI): domain Eukaryota; kingdom Metazoa; phylum Arthropoda; class Insecta; order Hymenoptera; family Halictidae; genus Lasioglossum; species Lasioglossum marginatum. The sequence continues at coordinate 8,406,216 of CM052278.1, read as the reverse complement.
ACCGAATCAAATGTTGATTTCGCACGACGGATTATTTTTCCAATTCCCACGTTGCCACGACGCAGATCGTCTCTCCAGCCGACCGACAGATGATCCTGGATAATTACGCTGCAAAACGACGAGCGTATGAGACCAATTTCGCTAGCCGTTACCACTGATACGAAATACACATCTAACTATTCATATTGTCGCACGACTCCATACTTGTATCGGTGGGACTAGGTACAGGAAATTTTTGGAAATTTAATTTTAATCCTCATCCATCTCTCGTGTCAATTTGACACAGTTTTCCCGAATTACTGTTCTGTTACTTGTAGGTAAATTTGCCCGAAACTTCGTTCCTTTCATTTTTTAAATGCGAAACACAACCAAGAAACCTAAGATGTAAATGTTAACTCGTCAATTTTTGAATAAAAGAAATATCGAAAAATAAATGTTTATCTCGTTATTTGAGCGATCTTTTACCAGTGTGTGTTTTTAACACCTACATCACCGGGTGAGAATTTCTCAATAAATTATTCTGAGTCGCAGAAATTAAATTCGCAGCTCAACAAATTTTTAGAATTATGATACTGTGACTACTTCTTTTGAGACTGTTATTTAAAAGAAATCCTTTGTCCCTTCTGCTGTTATCTAGAATCGACATATAGCTGTAATAAGTAGACTGCGGATTTTGTGCATTTACGACAAAAAATGAGTAGGTGTAATTTAAAACAGCAAACATATTAGAAAAATTTAAACATACTACAATATTATTCTCAACCTACCAAACATAATAGGGAAGAAAATAAATTTCTAATTCACTCCAGTTTGTTGCAATTCAGGTAAGAATTTTTTATTTTGCACAAAGGTCCGCAGTCTGGTAATAAGTGACGATCAGTTTGGCATACATATTCTAAATGCAGTAGCAATAACAATGACAACAGCATTGTCACGAAGTCTATCTCCAATACCTCTAAATACTACTACTAAGTACTCCTAAGCACTTCATTCACTTTCTCCCGAGTTGCAACAGTACGGAGAACCAAAATTTGTTAGAACCGTTTATGTCGTCGTGTGCCTAACAGTACAAGCGCATGAGCGACATCGTCCGCGCTATTGTCGTCAGCACTTGGACTAACAGACATTAACCTTGCGACTGCACCGATCTCTGGCTTAAATCGTGGGCAGAACGAACAATCTCTACTGGGCGTTTGTTATGAAATTAAGTGTTTGCAATTTCAGGAGTTAAACGTGTAGTCCTGGTGTTAGTTCGTCTTCAAAGGATTAATAGATATCCAGAAAGCATGTTAACAAAGTGTAATGTGCTTGTTCCAAATTGCAAGTCTAACCGTGGCAATAAATATAGTTGCATCGCAGTCACATTTACTTGTAAATCCGCCTATTTTGCAGCTTTTCCCCCCGCAAATGATATGCTAATTGTAACACGTTAAACAGAAAAATGCTGATCGATCATTCATTTCCCCAGCGATCGGATAAATATTATAAACGGATGGCGGGTCAGAGGCGATGCGTCCGAAACTAAACAATTGAATATTTATGGCGCGGTGTGTGTGCGTGTGCGCGCGCGAGTTTGGCGAGATGTGTGATCACGTTAATTGTGAAATAATTGTGTATACCGCGCGATCCCATTTACGGAGGAACGCGACTCGTTAGCGCGCGCACACTGGAGTCATGCACGAATGATAATTAGCTGGACGTACAAAACCGGGGAGTACAGCTACGTTGCCTGAATTCTCTCGATGCGCTCTTGTAATAAGACGGGGGCGTACGAGGGACAGAGAATCGGGTAAGCCAGGTTCCGTGTCGAGGTCGGACCATTCTCCCACCGTGGAAATCGGAACGGTGTTTGGTGCTTCGAATTCATTTGTTTTCGGGGGCAACTTGTTAACCCTCTTCCACGGATTGGTGCTACACTCACCGCCTTGCATCTGCGAGCGTCTCTCTGTGTCGGAGAGAGAAAGAGAGACAGAGCCCGTGGCTGTTGCGGCCGAGGATGACTATAGTCATTGCCATTCCGAATAGGAAACTTGATCCGCTCGCTCCTAAAGGCGTACACGCTGTAAATCCACCCCTTTCGGGTATTCTAGTCGAAAACTACGGGAAACAGCGATTTTTTGCGTTCCCTTGGAGAACTCGATCTCCAAAGCGGTCCTCAAAATGGCGGCTCTACCACCCCTGTCCTTCTCAAGTCTTCATCTCCCTACGACTGTGTTTCATCAGTAGACTGCGGATCTCCATGCAAAATAAATTTTTTAAAAATACCACGTTTTAAAGACGGCCTAAAAGGTATAAAATCATTTTTCCTAGGCCCATTCAGATTCCTAAACCCATACAGATAGTCCTGAAAATTTGTGATTGTGAATTTTTAATACATATACTATGAAAATACTTGTAAGATTTGAAACGAAAAACGTAGGGCGCATGTAATAGATAATTGATGCATGAATAGTTCACCTAAGTCTTGCGCCCCACGTTTCTCGTCTTAAATCTTATAAGTATTTTCATAGCTATTCAAAATTCACAATCACAAATTTTCAGGACTGTCTGTATGGGGCTAGGAAAAATTATTTTATACTTTTTAGTGCATCTTGAAAACGTGGTATTGTTTAAAAATCTATTTTTATTTAAATAATTATTTTCTGCTTTTTAGTCTTGTGTGTGTGAAATTTTTCGATCGATTTTAAACATTTTGATGAGATTATAACAGAGACATGTAGAGTTTTCAGACGGTATTGCGACCGCGACATATCGAAAACAAACGCGAGCGGTCGCGAGAACGAACAGCGGGCGTTGAGACCATTTACCGTAAATAGATCTAGAACGTTCGATCGAGGAACCGATAACACACAGTTTCAAGTCTCTAGCTCATCGGGAAGTTAGTTTAAAATCAATTGCAAAATTTGTACCGAACAGACAAACAAACAAACCAACAGACAGACAAGAAAGCGAGCTAAGTAAAACGTGGTAAAATTGCCTGCATCGCTTGCAAGGAATAGAAACAAGACAACAATTTTGAATTTCATCTACTCAATTTTGCTATAAATGCATAAAGATCCGCAGTCTATTTGTCAGTAAATGTTGCTGCTGTCTTATAAAAATGAAATGATTGAATTTATTTAATGTTTCAATTTTTCTAGTCTAGAAAGTGTTTCTGTTCATCCGATGAATTTCAGTCAGGTCTTGTTAGAGTTAATAACGTTTAATTCGAGTGTATAGTACGATCAGCACGCTTGAGGAGTTATGTCGTACGGGGATCTAGTCGAGATTTAGGGTCCCGAGGTAGCTATCCCGCCATATTTTGCAATGGAACCCCGAGTTTTCTCTTATCTGCATAGTTGAAAAGTTATGGCTCGAAGGGATCTGGGCGAAATTTTGCATAATTACTTTCCAGAAAGTAACTAGATCCTAGGATCTTACGGGAGATGTGGGCCAGCGTAAAACCAGGACCCTCCAGCTGATATCGTCTCCTCGCTCAAGTTCACTCTCCCCGTTCTGTACCGTCGGGGGAAACGAGATTAGGAATTTAATTGCCAACGTTCCCGATGACAAAAGAGACCGGGGATTGTTCGAGCCCGGAACAAAGAAGGTTCGCCTGAAAAATCTGTCACCTTCGGAACCGGGACTCCCAAGGGACTAGCACAGAGGCTAACGACTCCACGTCAACGACTGCACGTTCGTTCGCGTTAACGCGGACAACCGGAGGAACACGGTGGACCCCCTGATTATCAAAGACTGCATGTTACTGGCGCAGTCACGGCCGCAATTCTCCGTCTAAAATTCAATTACAAGAATTCGCTTTTTCCGCGCGCGCGCCCGCCCGCCCCCGTACCGCGCAGCAAAATTAATTATCACCGCGAACAGGATGGCGGGCCGCTTTGACGACCGTGGAATTAACGACGCCGTGGGGCTCGGCTGGAAAAAGACCGGGATATCCGGCCTGGGCAAAGTGAAAACCCGTTCCGCTCCGTCGGCAAGTAACGCGGGTAATTTGTTCAAACACGTAAAGGGCCGGACCCGGTCAAAATTCATTTCTGCGTTCGGTCGCGGTTATCAGTCCCGAGTCTCCGACGACGACGACCGAACGCTCCAAAATGAACGTCCAGAACGCGACTCGCGGAATCGGAAGAATTTCATCCGGGAGACGAACATCGGAATAGGAAGATTTAGCTCTGACGTCCCAAGCATTTTCTCTCTCTCGTTTCAAAGCTGCAATATTAATTTAATTATAATCCTACACGTATCTCGCTCTTGTTTAAGCTCGTCGAATTCGTCTCGACGTCTACCAGCTGATGTCTGTCTCGGAATCGGAAGAATTTGATCAGACGGTCGAACATTGGAATAGGAAGTTAATTTAATTATAATCCTAAATGTATCTCGCTCTTTTTTGAGCTCGTCAAATTCGTCTCGACGTCTACCAGCTGCCTGATGATTGCCTGTGGATTTTTGTACAGAACAAAAATTGTTTGGATCGACTACAATGAACAGCAGCCAGGTAGAACGTGATTCAGATATCTGTCAGGCTGAAGAACCTTTCCGTAACAAGCGTTTCTGTTACGCCCATGGAAAAAATGTCGGAAAACGCGATGCACATCCAACAGGCCAGGGTAATCGAGCCCGGTAAGTGCATTCGGATTAGGCAGCGCGAGCAAAAAATACGGAAAGCCGGTAACGAGCGCGCGCCATTTGGAAGCTAGCAAAGCGCATCATGCTCGAAGATGCAGTGCGGATACGTTTCCCGGGCACCGTGAGCCGAGCAAATTGCGGACTGTCGAACAATTTCGACCTTTTCAAATCGATCCCCTTGTTGCGCCATTGCACGATCACTTTCGTCCATCGATGTGCACTCTGCTGTGCGTCGTCCCTGTCTTCCCATCGGTCGGCTCGCTCTGTCCCGAGTCGCTTTTATCCTCTCCCATATCTGTGCATCTCTATCGGTGAATGAGTAGCCTCACCCGCGCTTCACTCTCTTCCTCTCTCTCTCTCTCTCTCTCTCTCTAGATTCCCGTCGATATTCACCTGCCGGCCGCGACCGGTTGCATACCTTGGCCTATCGCCCGTAGGCGGCTCTTTTTTAATGCCAGAAGCATCACCGGCCCCACCGTACAAACCTTATGATTTTACGGACCCGAGAGGCTTTCCCTTCTATATTTACGGACATCTTTTCAACGGTTTTCGGAGCGAACCTCTCTGTTTCCCGCTGTTTAAAATACACAATTTACCGGCCCGGTCACTCGTAAAAACCGGCGTTACGCGCCGAGTGCACCTCCCCTTATTGGCCCCCGGATTAGCCCTCTCTCCACCCCTTTTACCCGCACGCTAATTAAAATGCCCCTGCGTCGACGCCGCAATATGTCTGCCGGACGACGTATCAGGAAATTGATACTGCACGCTCAGCCATTAGCGACGCGCAAAAGTTCGCGGGCCGGTGCCGTTCAACCGACCCGACAGTTGTCATCCTGGCGCCGCCGGTCCGCCAATCCGGTCATTGGTGACCTCGCTCTATCAAGAACTATTAACGAGTACTATCTCCAACGGAAATGCGAGGCGGAGAGATTTTTCCGGATGAGAATTCTAGACACCCCTCTCGGGTTTTAGAGAAGCGAGACACTTAAACTAATATCGCAAGATTTTAGATTATTTTATACTTGTAGTTTGATCATTTATAAAATTAACTATATGTGTAATGTATATAAAATAAACCATTAGTGTGATAATTAGACAGCGGATCTTCATGCAAAATAGAAACTTTCTACCTGAATTGCAACAAACTGGAATGATATAAAAATTGATTTTCCTTCTTAAGCGGCCCCTAGACGATCAATATTATCGTTAATATATTACACAATAATTGATATTGTACAATAATATTGATCGTCTGTAAATCAAATTGCAAGATTGCGCAATATATTGAGTCAATCAAAAAGAGTTTGATTTTTATTGTACAATCTCGTAAATATTGCTTCGTCTGTCGCAAAGTGAACATTGAATTTTCAAGTATGGCTACGAAGGAAAAAGAGGAAGGAAGAAAATTTATTTTAGGATGTATCGAGGTGTATCAGAGCTTACCTGCTTTATGGTAAAACTGCTTTTCGAAAATCAGTTGTTTCACTTATTCTTAGATCGCCATACAAATTTTCATGATTGTACTCATTTCTTTTTTTAAACCATTCCTTCATCCACCTGCGCTTCTTTCTCTCCTTCGTTTCTAAAGCTATAACTAATGCAATGGCCGCACAACTTGCTTTCTTTTTATTCCACATGTAAACTGCAGAGTCATCAGTCGTGCACTAACTTATTGTTTCGTATACAATCCCTAATAATATTGTCTCGTGTGGGTGAGCCAGCAATATTATTGTGCAATATATTGTGCCATATATTGACGATAATATTGATCTTCTAAGGGCCGCTTTAGTGTATATAATAGGTGGAAAATAATATAACAGTACTTTTAAATTCGTCTAAGAATTACAGACCTAAACAGCGCGCCGAACCGTGCGCCGAACCGCGCGCCAAACCGCGCATTTCGACGAACATTTCGCCGCGCCGAACGGCGAACGGCGAACGGAACGAGTTTTTGCTATTTCCAGAATTTCTTCCGAACAACTGGAAGCTGCAGCGGTGTATACTACACAAAGAAATACAGAAAATGTTGGCAGTTTATTTAGTGAATCAAAGTTTATAAGTGAAATTTTCAGGTCAGAACGAAGTATTAAAGACATCAGATTCGAGACTACATTATTTGAATTTTTGGAGATGTTCGGCGCGGCGTTCGGCGCGGCGAAATGTTCGTCGAAATGCGCGGCGAAATGTTCGTCGAAATGCGCGGCGAAATGCACGCATTCGCGTTCGCAGCGTATGGATCCGATACGCTACGAACCGTACGGAGCCGATGGATCGACCATGCGCACGAATGCGTGCATTTCGCCGCGCATTTCGACGAACATTTCGCCGCGCCGAACGCCGCGCCGAACGCCACGCACGATCGCGAATGGGTAGCACTTGCACAGCAACATCTCCAAAAATGAAAATAATATAATCTCGAATCTGATGTCTTTAATACTTCGTCCTGACCTGAAAATTTCACTTATAAACTTTGATTCACTAAATAAACTGCCAACATTTTCTGTATTTCTTTGTGTAGTATACACCGCTGCAGCTTCCATAGTTGTTCGGAAGAAATTCTGAAAATAGCAAAAACTCGTTCCGTTCGCCGTTCGCCGCGGCGAAATGTTCGTCGAAATGCACGGTTCGGCGCCCTGTTTAGGTCTGTACGAAGCCTTATATAATTAAAGTTGGTTGTGGCTGAACGGTGTAACGACACGTGTTAAAAGCTAACTTGTATATCGTTGAATAAAGATATAGTAAGCGATACACTGCGGATCTTTATGCAAAATAAAAATTGTCTGCATCGATTGCAAGAAATAGAAACGAGATCGAATGTTATTTCTTTCCTTGATAATTTGCATAGAGAAGGAACCATATATTGACATCTTCAATTTTCAATCTCATCTTCTCAATTTTACTATAAATGCATAAAGATCCGCAGTCTAGCAACCAGTAACAAATTACTATATGCCACAAAGTAATATGGTTAGTCGGAGAAAAATACAAATAGGATGACTTAACACACTGCGATGGCACGCTTATTTTTGAAAGAATAAGAAAATTGTCAATAATCTTTTGACCGTATCATTATTTCGAACGTACATTTCGTAGCGGGAGAATTTCCAAGTCAGAGCGAAGAACTGGGCCACCGGTGTTAACTTGACAATCGAATATTCTTTATCGAACTCATTCGCACCGGCAGCACCAGTCGAAACCACGCATCGTGAATTTTATTGTTGAGCAGAGTTAGGACCCGGCCATTTTTCCACGGCGCGTTCTGCCTGATAATTTATTCGGTGTTTTCGGCGGTCAATGGGAGCGACCAACAATGGTAATCGAACAGCGGCGACGCCAAAAAATTTGCCCGTTCCTGCAAATGCTCCAATCCCTCACTGAGCGGATCCGCAGAGAGCAAGTTAGCACGGACCGGCGATGGTAGACCTCGACAGCAAGACGAAGAGCGGAGAGCCTAGACACCGGGAGAGCGTAAAAGAGAGAGGGAGAGAAGAAGAGAAGGCAAACCCGAAGAACGAGAAATTCTCGCGCGGGTGGAAGAAGGACGGGAAAGGTGAATCGTGGATCCCGATTATTCAGCATCGACGACATTTGCAATCGACATTCTCTTCCTTTCGCCGCTCATTATTTCTGCAGCTCCATCCACATGGCTCTCTTCGTCTTCTTCCCCCTTCCTCTCTCCTCTCTCTCTTTCTCTCCGCGTCTCTTATTCTCTTTGGTTTCCCGGTCGCTTCTCCGAAAGGGGGAAAACGAGAGGTGGTGAGAACGAGAGGAAGAGAGAACGCGCGAAGCGGGGTTGGACGGGAGACAGGGGCGAGTAAAGTCGAGGGCGCATCTCCGGGACCCGACCACCGCCACCAATTAACCATCCTTCTGCTACCAGCGCGTCGCGAACCGCTGAAAGCAAGGTGGACTCCGGGAGAGAGAGACTCCGGGATTGTATGGTCTGCAAACGCGGGACTCCGCGGGCTCGAGACAAATCCGTGTAATTGGTATTAAACAAAGGGAAGGAAAGAAAGATGAGGAGAAGTCGAGTAGAAGGGATTGTTCGGGTGGCGACCGGCCTGGGTGAATGATCGTTAGGTTTTGTAGTAACGTCGGCTCCTACGAAAGAGCCGTTTTCCTCCTCCGATTTCAAAGGCCGAAACGGTTTTTATTAGGTTCTTGCTCGCGAAATGTTCCCTGACCGTTTTCCTTGCCCACCGACCGATTCATCGCGACGCGACGCCATCAATTTTTTATTTATTATGTCACGGTTAACGCGGAAAAATTGCGCGCCGATCAATCGAGCCAAGGACGCAGCAGATCTATGTGTGTATAGATGCCTTTTGTGTTGCAGTAATTTTATGTGTATTGCATTACTTTCACCCTTATGTCAATAACCAAAATTTTCTACGACATCCCACAAAGGTGCATTTTATAATTGCGTCGCATATTTTTACGATTTATATGTAAATTAATCTGGGTTGGCCTAGAACATAAAAATTTACGATAATTTTGGTACGTGTTAACAGAAGTATTAATGATGGTTTAGAAATAAGAATAAAAATCGAATATAAATTTACACATGGATCTGCTGCAGTTGGTTTCAAGCGTGACTGCACTGGACAATTGTGTTGCGGTGGTGACGGGAATAGAGACAGTATTTAATTAACTTAAATTTTAGACTTAAACACAGATTATACAGTGAAATACGATTGAAATTTACTCGTTTGGCTGAAATCGACCGGGAAGCACCTGAAAGTTTGCTTCAGAATCAACAATCAAAATTCCGTATAATATTCAATCAATCCGAGGCAAACATTGCCTTCAACAACTTTCGAACGGAAACATAAACGAGACTTTAACAACAATCCTACAAAAATCATGGACAAGTGAAATCTCAATAAATTGAGAGTACCCTCACAATTCCAATGATGGTAAAACAAGAAAATGATGCTATCAGCGTGAACGCAAGAATTGAGATGAAAGCATACTGAATTACCTCACTTGTCGAAACCCCTCGAATTCACCGACAAATCCGCAAATTGATAATTTCCCTCGTCGAAAGGATTTCATACATTAATTATTTTTGATCAGAGGCGTTGGCGATTAACCGAGGTGAGTATATAATTTATGAATATAGGGGTTGCGAGAATAACTTTCAGTTCCCAGGATGCTTAATGTTTATCGAAATGATCGATTAGCCGTCGCACGAGTATCTTTATTCCCCTCTTGTCTATCGCCCCTTATTACTTATAAAACGAGATGAGACATTCCCATCCGGAACGCTCGAACGAACCCGGCAAATTAATTTCCCTTTATCAGAAGTCCGCGCGACCCCTCCCGAGTGGGAGTCCCTCTCCCTCTCTCTCTCTCTTTCTCTCTCGTTCGAATCGGTCGAATATCGATACTTCAATAACGCTCCACCCGTTCGGTTTCAATTGCCGTACTCGTTTTCGTCATTAATTGTCGCTTCAGCGTTCGCGAGAGCTCTGTGAACGGCACTTGAAACGCGCGGAGGGAGCTCAAAAGTCAGTCTCCCCGTTTGATCGTCGTTTTACTTCTTTTTTTTTTCGTTCTCTCCTTTCTTTTCTTTATTACTTATCGAGGAGCAATTGTCTCGACAAACTCGAACGCTCTCTCCCCTTTGTGTCCCCGGGAAGTGTACGGATGTTAACTCGTTTATACACCCTGTTTCTTGATCCTTTGACTGCGAACGTTCACCGGGCGTCTCACCTGACACGGACGCTTGTATTCTTGTGAAATTCTTCAGAAAAAAATACATTCGAGAAAGCAAATACTGTTCTCACACGAGCTCATTTTCTTTTAACATTTTCGAGATCACATTCTTCGCGAAAAATCCACAACCTAACAATCGCTATTCCGAACAGCAGAGAGCGAATACATTTGGACCGCGAAATCTCCAGCTAATCTGCGAACGAATAAATCATTCCCTTGCATAATCGGGTACTAAACAAGTCCAGATTGTATCAACGTGTTATTTGCTCAAGGTTAGATTTAAAGGCAGCGCTCACGCTAAATCTCGCCCGCAAACTGCATAATTGTTCTCCTTATCTCGATGTATAAACAAATAATTATTTAAATAAAAATAAATTTTTAAAAATACCACGTTTTTAAAACGGACTAAAAAGTATAAAATAAATTTTTAAAAAACACCACGTTTAAAAAACGGGCTAAAAAGTATAAAATAATTTTTTCTAGCCCCATACAGATTCCTAACCACGTACAGATAGTCCTGAAAATTTGTGATTGTGAATTTTGAATAGCTATGAAAATACTTGTAAGATTTAAAACGAAAAACAAAATATAATTTTAACACTTCACCTATCGGAAGCTTATTAACCCTTTGCACTCGGAGCTATTTTAACTCGAAAATCAAACGTTTCTTCTGACCTAGAATATATCCATTCTCCAGGATTTTTTAAATTTGGCAGATATGAAAAATTGATATAATATCTCATACAATACTTAAGTGTTTACTAATTGGTTAGATACCGATATATCTAATAATGTAAACAATTTAAATAATGGTACAGCAATTTTTAGGGTTAAGAGGATTTTCAATAATTGTGTTGCACTAAAGGAAAGCATAGAAATTTTCTTTTACATTGCAATCTTAAATGAAACTATTAGATGACGTTATTGAGGGTGACTTGCTAGTTCACAATGAAAAAAATTGCTGTTGCTATTCAAGGTTCGATTAAAAAGTGTTTAGCCATGAACCACAGATTTTTCAAAATTATAAAATAGTCACCGGTCGCGGTAATGTGTTAAAAAATGTCTATTTTGACAAGTTAATAGGATTTTCAATAATTGTGTTGTACCAAAAGAAAGCATAGAAATTTTCTTTTACATTGCAATCTAAAATGAAACTATTAGATGACGTTTATTGAGAGTGACTTGTTAGTTCACAATGAAGAAAATTGCTGTTGCTATTCAAGGTTCGATTAAAAAGTATTTAGCCATGAACCACAGATTTTTCAAAATTATCAAATAATCACCGGTCGGTAATGTGTTAAAAAATGTCTATTTTGACAAGTTTGAATGAAAATGATTCCAAACAGTTTCTTGACTCACGGCAAACACGGGTCCCTGCGGGCCTGGCCGCCGATGTTAATTTTCATCGGGTGGATTTGCATCGATTTAATTCGGGGACAAACAAACGACACGTGGCCCATAAACAAAGATACACATGCACGCGCATCGGTAGCCGTCTGCCTGCAGCGTATTTTTCCTCGGTCGTTTTTCGTTCCCATCGCGATCCGAGTGCGTGGATCCCGCCACGGTTAAAAAGTTTAAACTTCGCTTTATAACGAGCTTAAGACCACGCGCGGTTAACGAGGAATGATTTACCACGCCGGCTGCCATATGGCGACGCACGAACACACAACGCTGATTCTTGCTCGGCCGGCTGTGTATATAAATCACGGCCACGGCGAACGGGCCTAATATAATCGCGCCTAATAAAGTTGGCAGCCACTAAATTTTCTTAACTCGGCCCCCGGTCCCGTACGCGATTCGACAATGTAATTCGTCCGACGCTGCCACCGTTCGCATGGAATCTTGACAGAACGGTGGTTACTACTGTTTGCCATGTGAGGCTGGCGAATATTTACACTTCCGCCGCCCGTGGCGGCCGTATCGTCTTTGATCTAAAGGAGAACAACATGCGAATTCAAAACGTTCAAAAGATTTTCTAGGATTTATCCGTATTTTTTATTTAATATCAGAATATCTTCTATCTCCGAAATATATTTTTGAGACCATTGTGTGTATCAAGCAATCATAATTTTTACGATTTTATCCGATTTTTGTCCATGTGATACAAGTGAGAGATAAAATGCTTGCAACATTGTATGAACAAATCCGTATATTTCTATTGCAAATATACGTAAATTTGTGCAGGAAGAAAGATTTATTTGTGTTCACTGTCAGGCTGTCTTCATTTTTTAATGGTAATAATTAATTCATTTTTTATTACTTTTAGTATTATAATATAAATTTCATTCTTTTACGAGATGTCCTAACCCATGTCTTATGCAGGTGATCAAAAAGCAAGTAATCGATTAAAAGATCACAGGCTTTTAAACCATATAATAATAAAATTCACGGTTAAGATAAAATTGTGAAAGCTCACAATACTAGCCTTTATTTATAAAATATTTCAAATCATTCTGTTGGTGTAAGCTAGCAAGGACGATTTATTTCATGGATTGATGAAAAATTAGTGCAAGAACTAGTTCCTTAACGGTGTGGCCGGTAAGAAATGCCTGGAACGATCGTGATATGGCAAATGTTTGAAATGATTCCTAACAAGGGAAGGATCCGGACGGATTGTGTACACAAACGGCGACCCGTCGCTGATCGAGCTCGCACACATGAAAGAGGTTCTGCCGTCGGTGTGGGGATCACGCACGTGTCACACACGTCGAGCGTACAGAAAACGCAGCTACCTTGATTGGACGATGATGCAAAAGGGTTTGAAAGGAGAGGGAGAGAGGAGGGTACGATGCAGGGACACGTGAGAAACTAGAAGAGGACCGAACCGCCGCCGGCTTTTAATTGCTCGCTTTTACTTTATTTCCTTTTTGCCATTCGACGGCCGGGTCCGGCGATCTGAGTGCTTTGATGGCACCGTATCGTTATTAGTGTTGATAGATCCTTTGCATTCAAGGCAACGGCACGCCATGCCATGCGGAAACCGCGCCGGTCAGTCATCAAGCGTTTCGCATTAAAAATCATAGCTACTCGATGGGAAAAGGAAAAAAGACCACCCCGAGACTAATGAACGGAAGGGTCCAAAGGGGGTCGGAATCTGTGGGAAATTGGTCCCTTTGAAAACGCATCGCGCGTGTCCACGTAATCGCGCGTCGCGCGCTCTCGTAATTAACGGTGCGCCGGTTTTTCTTCCAAGCTATTAAGCGATCACTGTTATTCCCATTTACCGGTTAGGGTTGCCTGCGTCCGAGGAGCTCGCTCGATGCTAGTCCAGAAAATATTCGAAGACTGCGAACTGTCCGACTCCAATTTTGTGAGTGAAGGGATAGACAAAATGGAGTACCTAAGCGATTATTCCCATTTACCGGTTAAGACCGGTTAGGATTGTCTGACGAGCTCGCGCGACGCTACTGTAGAACATATTGAAGGAAGACTGTGAACTGTCCGACTCCAATTTCGTGGGTGTAGGGGATGGACAAATGAAGTATGTACCTAATTGTTTAAGTTGATCAGGGGCTGCTATCTTCCGGATAGGTGAAGAATTACTCTCAGTGAAATGTTAAAATGTAGTCAGTCGTTATCATGTATATGTACAATTCGTTGAGTGGATAGAGCGACGTTTTATGACCTTATCTTGAGCGTGCAGCTGAATCAAACGGGGTAGCATAAAGTCTGATAAAGCAAAGTGAACATGATGCGTCCAGCCAGGCTTTCTTACTGTGACTAAATCTTACGAACAGAGAACAGTGAAGCTGAAGAAAATAATAATATTTATGTTTCTTAATCTTCTCAAGTCATTAAATTGTAGGTACCCTGTTTCGTTCAATTATCCTCTACGAATAAGAATAAAACGTTTACGTTGCCAAAGTGGTATATCCAAACAGCAAGTTTCAGTATAAATCCCGCCGGTCAGGAACCTTTAAATAAAGTTTAAGTGCCCGAGAGTCCGAATCTGCATAAAGAGCCACAGTCTGGCTACAATTACCTTCGAAGCTTTTAATGACGGAATATTTCGAACGAAGTTAATGGTTTCGAGGGGGAATACGATTTAATGCCGCCAGTAATGTTCGATTGAAACGTACGTTGTATCTTTTTTAGCATACGTTGGACGGGTTAATTGATCGTCTTCCATAATCAAGTATTTTCAATTTTAATTATTCGAACGTCTGGCACCCGTGCGCGACACGAGATGATATAATTAAATCAAATTAACAAGGTCTCTCCATTTTCGTTCGATTTCCTCTGCCAATGCGAGAAAGATATTATATACTTGATATGCGGCGACATTTCTCTGTAAGGTATATAATGAATAAAATAACCGAATACGAAATCAATATTACAGTAACACTTTTAGACCTGCGCGACGGTTTCGTGAAACATACATATTAGCCATCCGACGGCTATGTCTGGGTTTATTTCGACCCGGAATATCGAAATTGTTGCATTGAGGATATCGGAAAGACTAATGTGTCTACACGAAATATCATGAAAAGTGAATTTTTTAAAATTATTAATTAGAGCTGTGAACGCGGTCCTAAGAGTAATTATTAGATTACGGATCTTCATGCAAAATAAAAATTGTCTGCGTCGATTGCAAGAAATATAAACCAAACAGAATGCTATTTCCTCCCTTGATAATTTTAATAGATGAGAGATCTTATATTGACATCTTCAATTTTCAAACCTTCCCTACAATTTCGAATTTCATCTACTCAACTTTCCTATAAATGCATAAAGATCCGCACTCTAATAATTACATATACTAAATCGTATGATAGCAATATAATATTCTGATTATTATCAAATCATGGGAGACCGATGATACGAGTTAGGCATTCTGTAGCCTAGTAGCCAAGCAATGATAATTCTACGAATAGAAAGCAACCAGAGACATTATTCTATTGAATTTCGCGTCACAACGTTTCTCGAAATTGTTTAATTAGCTACGAACCTATATAAGGATCGGTAATCTAATTAGTACGTTCCGAATCACGCACGGTGAAATTTCCTTATATAAAATGAACTACACGTAACTGCATTTTAACTGTATGTAGTAATCCTACACATCCGGCCAGGTAATCTGAAAATACAGCTACGGGTAATACCAGTCCTAATAATATTAATTTCGTACCGCGAGTGCGATATTCCCCTTATTAAATTAAATCCCCGTTTAGGCGCGGACCGGTTTATCGAGCTAATGAAATAATGGACAGCCAGACGACTCATTTTATTAGAAGGATAACATCTGGATCGGAGTAGTTCGAGAGCGAAGCGTACACCGGAAATGCATTTACCGGTTAAGGGAGTCTTGCGATTCACAGCGTCATTGGTCTTGAGTGGAAATTTTTGATAAAAGAAATCAAAAGGCACCAGATAAATGCCTGTACTATAAAAATTTAGCAAGGAAATATTCCGAAGAAAACTGGTAGGGTGACCTGTCCAATGAATGGACACTTAAGCTGTCATTGTTAAGATCTTACATTCTAGAACACAATTCTAAAAATATTCGATGGTTGTAAAAAGTGTCTGAAAAAAGGGGGGCTATGTCAGATTTCGAACTTATTTTGATTTAACATTTAATGAAACAAACCGTAAGAAAAGTCTTTCAGTTTCCAGTCTTTCTTCAATGGGAGAAAGGCCTATGGCATTTTCAGCTGATGTTTGTTATTGCAATTCACGTTTGAGTTCAAAATTGCGCTCCTATAAAATTTTAAAAACCTGACAAATGGCCAATGAACATCAATTTCTAACGAATGAACAGAGGTACCCCAGTGAATGGTAAGTACAAAAAAAAAATTTATCGTGGGTACATTGAACCAAATAAAAACTTAAAATACCAAGGAATCGGCTTAAAATTTTGAGTGAATGCCACCTATTTTACAGAAAGGGCACACCGTGAGACGGAGAATCGCGTCGGACGGAGATCGCTGGTACGGGAGGTCGCCATGTTCGTCGGATTGATGAAAAACGAAAGAAAACGTAATCACGAGGGGCCCCTCGGGGGCTGGAGAAGCGAAGAGGGGGCGGATAGCTCCCAGGGAAAGGAACGGGGGACCAAAGGTCAAGCTAGTCGCTTCTGCTGGCGACGTTCTCCAGCCGCTGCAGCGTTAATGCACCGAGAATACTGGATATAGCAGTAGGGTTCGGTAGCCGCTAGCGATGGGACCAAGTGCAACACGTATATGCACCACAACCCGATGGATTTACAGTTATCACCGGGCCGCGGATCTTTATGCGAATCCCGACTGTCGTCATCCGTTTCGGATGAAACTGTGGAATCAAGCGAGAATTTATTCCGTCTGCCGAGGGACTCGTTAAACTGTAAATGCCACGGTACTCGCCAGCGTGCTTTGCTCAGTTCTGCTGACATCTTTGTTTCTACGTCTTACCAGAGGATTCGATCGGACAGTCGATCGATAGTGATCGATCTTAACCGTTCAAATAAATTGACTTTAATCGCTGCACCTTTGCGGGCTTGCAAATCTTGGATTATAGAAGCAATGCAATCGCACTGAAAAATTCAACTGGACACAAGATCCTTGGACAGCTTCGTCTATTTTCACATTGATTCCAGCAATCGTGTTTTAGTCGTCACTGGAGGAACAAATTTTACATTTATGCATTTATGCATTTATTAGACAAATGGATTGGTCAAATACAAAAATGTAAGGACAGAAGAATTGATTGATGTTGGCATATTGTTCTCGACATATTAACATTTTTATTTAACTTCTACTTCTTACAATTAACTTGGACCATTTCTATTTCTCATAAAGACTCACAGTCCAGTCATAATTATAATTTGTTCGTACTCGTTCGTACTCTCCTACGGCCACGTTCATAAACAATTTTCCCTGGACTTAGAAATTGGACACTTGCGGAGTGCACGAAATTCCTGGCATTAAAATACGAAGTTCTACAGCGGAATCGCTCGAATCATTTTCGCGAACTTCATACAAGAGTCTTCCAGGTCGACCTCGGCCAAAATAAAGTATAGCTAACTTCTCTGCCCCCCAGCGGCGAACTCGGGGGTGACAAACGGGTTAGCCGGAATGTCTCGGAAATTATTGATTCGATTTGTAAAAGTCCGAGCGGACAGCGGTTCTCATGAAGATCGAACGCCGGGGAACGGGTTGAGACTGTGAAAAGTAGCTAAGCCAGGGCCGTGCTTGTGATGTACTTGGCTCCATCACTAGTAGCAGCGTACCGTAAATCTCCGATGTAAATACACGGTTGGGTTAGTGTCCAGCGCAACACGAGAGTTCGGTCCCTTAACTAAGCCGTCCCTCGAAAAGCGGTTCTTGTCCGGGAACGATTTATTTACGGCGGCGGTACGATATTCCTCGACGTTTCTTTTTTTTCCTCCGGTGGCCCCTTCTCTCCGCTCTTCTTTCGGTTCCCGTTGCTTTTTCCATTTGTACTAGGCAACTGTGGCTGATGACCCGCCTCGGCGATTAATCATTTTCTCGGTGGAACTGGGAGAATTTGTATTTTAACGGTGTAACGCGTGAACGCAGCAATGCGCCGGCACAGAAATGAGCGGGGATGAAACTGGATTACGCTTCGGAACTATGTAGCTTCGGTAAATGCGCCTTTTAAACCGATCCACCGGGCCGCGCCATACTTATTTTCTTGATGCTTCATTCACTCGCCGTATCTCTGTTTACTTTGTTCGAAAGTTTTCTCTTGTTTTGCACCTTGGTACTCGGACCCCCTATTCTCCTCCCCTATCTCTTGATTGATTTATCTTTTTACTTTCCTCACCCTAGTTCGTTGCGCCCAATCGAAACGATCGCACCTTTATTGTTATCAGATTGTAGAATTTTAGTACGTGTCTTTAAAACATCTTATTGAATGGCTCGCGGAATTGAATAACGTTTCGTATTATTACGAATTTATCGAGTTCGCGAATGGAATATAATTTTGTATAATTTCGGTCGGTCTGTGAGAGGCTATTAATTTGCGAGAAGTTCAGCGGTTTAATTGTTATACTATGTTCACGTTATATGTTCTGCGGTAACTCCTTCGACTTTCCATCTACTGTTGGTTCCACTATGGTGTTTCGATTTTTCAACGAAAAAGCAGATTTCGCTGGATCATACCCAACGGACCATGCGCAGCCAATCTCCTTTATCAAGTACAGGAACTCAAGCACACCTCACCTGATCCCATTACTGTCCCCTAATTTTGGACTTCAGCACATTCTAGATACACAACGTTAGCTCGCATGAACGGGGTTTAATTAGTTAGTCGTATACAGGGTGACGACCAAGTTTATCGGATAATATACCCCATCCATTCTCTCTTCTCGAATAAATCACGTTCCATTTGGAGTTTCACATTTTACGAAGAAATATATCGCGCGACACAGACAGGGGATTAAGCGTTTTGAAATGTGTCGCTGTTAATTAGAAATGTTTATCGTGTATTTTTAAGCCTTGAATCCTTTTTGATCGTTCAGAGACGTCATGGCAGATAACATCTACCACTGTCAATGTATCCTGCCTATCGAATGACCGGCGGAAAGCTTGATCCGAGCTCCAAGGCCTAATGGTACCAATAACAAAGCGGATAAAAAGAAAAAGATAACACATGCCGATCCTCGTTTAAAATTCATTCGTCTTGCATTCGCGACAAAAGAAGCGAGCCTGTCTAGAGAATGCATTATCGTCGATTGTATCGAGCATTGGCGTCGCAGCGTTCTATTTTTTAAGTGCGATAAAAAATACGTTTTCTTTCTTCACAATTGTCTCTCGGCTAAAATGTATTTCCAATAATTATAAAACATTTGTTCCCAGATTGTGCGAGCTAAACTCTAAAAATTTAGCTAACTAAAATGGTACAACCATTGTCCAAAATTACACCCGCAGCGGACGTGATCTATTTTTTAAGTGCGATAAAAATATGTTCTCTTTCTTCATACTTGTCTCTCGGATAAAATGAAATTTCGATAATTATAATTGAGGTATTTGTCCATTCAACTAAAACAGTCACTCAAATGAATGGATCAACCCTCGAACGGAAAACGTTCCAACACAAACGGCAGAATAATTCAATTGTTGTCAGAGTTTCAATATACGTGACATGAGACAACGTTTGAAACTATTTTTGCGGACTGTTTTCTCATATTGCCGCAAAAATAGACTCGTCTAAAAATAAATATACCTCTGTCAAGGTTCGTTAGAAAGTATGCATGGGACAATATTTGCGACGCGAGATTCGCAAACGGGTTTCCGCTAATTTTGACATTTCAACTGAATTTCTCTTTGTCGGCGCGAACGTAACACGTTTTGGCTGTATAGGCATTCGTGAAAGCGTAGATATTTTAATAAACCTTTGTCTTGGAAACAATAGGGAAGTGAAAGTTCCTTAACTTGTTTCAGCGATTCGCACTGCGTAAAAATTACGGCGGCGCTAAACCATTGCAACTTTGTCAAGCTTTTCCTCTGAAGAATTAATAAATGCCGAAGCTCTTTTATTTATTTCTTCTTGTATTTTTTCTACGTGCATTCTGTCAGCCATTTCGATATAACAACTAATAATGGTTCCATTCAAATTTTACTGAGGAAATATTAGGTTGGCAAGAAAGTAATAACGGTATTTTAAGGTGAAATAGAGCCTAATTTTTTATTCAAGCAATAAACTTTAATGAATAAGATATTTTCCCTTTTGTTCGATGATCTTTTGCCAAAAATAATACATAAGAAAATATTTTATTGGTTTTATTCCACCTTAAAATACCAAAATTACTTTCTTGCCAACCCAATAATTTATTTTCTATTTATTTTGGAATAGACACAATATTTTACTTTTTGCTTTATCTTTGAGAGACATTTTTCGAACAACGCTCAATCGTTGAATGCGATTATTCGCGATGCCTGGGAACCTGATATACACGATTACGTCCGGGGTTCATCATCCAGATTTTCCGATGTTCCATATTCCTTGCAGTTTCCCTATCAATATCAAAACGACTGAGCGTTCCATTACCAGAAAATTCTTGCGCCCTCTCCGTTTTCCAATTAATTTGGCTAGGCGATGGTTCGATCATAAAACAATCTGCGGAGATAGCTTCATAAACTCACCGCGCGCCGGTCTATTTACGATTCGCAATTTCCTGCGAGCGGCCAGGTGCGCGGCGACTTATGACCGGCAGCGTATGCGAAGCAATCAAATTTATATTATAATTTCTATTGTGCGGCTCATCTCTGGCCGCGTCGAGTGCGGGCCGCAGCTTCGAGCTGCTCGGCGCACGATCATCTCAAACCAGGATTTACCCATTCAGGATCAATAAGATATTTTTATTCAATTTATAGTCCCGGAAATAATCCAGTTAAAATTTAATATCCATACCCTTGTGTGTTTTTTAAAACTCTTTAATTCTTTTTAGCCTATCAGTTGATACACATCAAGATGAATTCAACGAGCTCAAACACAATCATTTTTAATATGTTCCGCGCCACGTGTATCACGATGATACACGTTAAACTATTCATTCAGGCCGCGTGGTACACACTGACATATTTATTTAATGCGCTAGAAGCATATGCAGTGACTCCCACTAATATTCGGACACTCTTAAAAAGACAACTTCTTAAATATTGTACTATACGATTTGAACTTTTTTGGGAAGCTAGAGCAATTAGTTTGCTACGGGATGTGAAAAAACATCTTTTCAAAAATTGCAATTGATCGGAATTGTAGAAAAAATACTAAAAGTTGCATATTACAACTTTTTTATGTGGGCCTATATTGAAAATTTAAAGAATATGTTTCGTAGATCTGTGTCAATTAAATATATTCTGGAAATTTCGTCAAAATCGGTCGACGTTGCAATGAGCTACAAACGTTTAAAGATGGTAAAAATTGCAGATTTTCACGATTTTCGGCCTCTAACTGCAATAAATCTAAGGATTCATACATCTTTCAATGCCTGTCGTTTTTCTCCGCATCCGCCGATTTCGATGAAACTTCCACAGTGCATATAATTGACACAGATTTACACAACATATTTTTTAAATTTTCAATATAGACCCATATAAAAAAATTGTGAAATGCAACTTTTAGTATTTTTTCTACAATTCCGATTAATTGCAATTTTTGAAAAAATGTTTTTTCACATCCCGTAGCAAACTTAATTGCTCTAACTTCCCAAAAAAAGATCAAATCGTATAGTACAATATTAAAAATTTGTCGTCTTTTTAAGAGTGTCCGAATATTAGTGGGAGTCTCTGTATTTTGTAACAAGTTTAACACTGTAGAATATATTTCCACCAAAAGATTGAGGTATTATAAAAAATACAGTATAGAACAAAGCAAATAAGTTTGTTTAATTGTCGAGCAAAAACAGTTCGGCACGGAACGTGTTAAAAATTGAATGCAGAGATACAGGAATAAAAGTAACTGTCTGCAAGGATTGCTGGAAATTTCTTTTTAATAGCCTTAATTACTTCGAGAAAGTACATAGACGTTATTAATTTTCTTCAACCTTTCCACTATTTTAAGTTGCATTAAATCATTATCGTCATTAACTCCTTGCCGTACCATTTTCTCTACAGAAGTATCATTTCCTTTAAAGAAAATTTATATTCTTTGTATGGCTACATTTATTTTAATGCTTAACCCCTTGCCTTACGATTTATTTTACGGTTTCAGTGACTAGAACTTTTTTTGTAGATCGTAATTTCCTACAAAAGGAGAATATTGATATAAATTGTATGCCTATATGTTCTCCAATATCTGTATATTAACAAAATCAAGATGGAATTTTATTTCGGTTTGAAGGAAATTATTAATATACATTTTTATCACATTCAGAATGTTCAGAATCTTCATCACGTGTCAAACACGATATTGAAAGGCAAGGGGTTAAATATTGATTATAAACAAATCAAATTTTATTTCATTTAAAAAGAAAGGTGTAACATTCATATTTGTTGAACTTCGTTTAAATTCTTCATGACGAGCGTGATACGTTAAAATACGGCAAGGATTTAACGCATAAAATCCCTAATCTAGTCATCTGCTTGAAGGTTCTTCGAAATGGTACGACAGAAAGACGTTGATCTGTCCACTAATAACGAAAATAATAATGGTGGTCCATCATGCACATAACAAAATATTACGCCTCCGTCCCAAGCACAGTTTCAGAAAACTGTCAAAGAAGAAAGACGAACGGCTCAAAGAAGACTACATTCGTAGGACCATGTCTTTCCCAGAAGTGGCATCTCGAGGAAACGCGCAGCGTGCGTCAGGAGATGCGTCGGGTGCGCAGCGGCCATTATCGGCGTGTCAATTAGGGCCGAAAAATGTGAGCGTGCCGGCTCGAACGAACGTGGAAAACGAAGTGCAAACAACGATAATTATTCTCGTAACCGGCGTCCGAGGCAGACGCTAGCCGTCGTGACGCATCGCCGCATTGTTCTTCCTACTCGACGGAGCCGACAATACGTCTAGGATGACTAAGGCGCAACGACCGCCTATACTTTCACCTGTGTGCCCTCTCCGTTTGATATTCACCATGCAGCCTGAAGATTAAAGGTGGAGAAGGGAGCGAGAGGGAGGGCGGCGGAATGATAATCGGAAAAAATACAGAAGGAATCGGTGAAGGATGACGCACCGTTTACAAAGGAGCGGGTACCGGAGCGAGCGCGTCGCTGGCGAATGGCTCACTGATTCGACGCGACGTTCGACCGCGGGTTTCGGATCGATTTTTATCCCGACTACGGGATGACATTTCGATTTTTCGAACGACATTCCGCCCCCACAGGAGACTCCTCGCTCGCGGTTAGACGTGAAACCGTGTTTGGAGAAGAAACTCGGACGCACCAAGGTGTGCTCGTTCGATTCCCGCGACTACAATGAGTTCCCGGTACCATTCGCCTGGCATTATGGGGGCTAATGGGCGATACTGTGGTTTCGCCGAGGAATGTTTGGCCAATAAAGAGTCACCGTGCTCCGGGAAGAAATAATATAGACGTGTTTGGATTACCGAACCAACCGTAGACACGGGGCGGATCAAAATTCATCGTGCGAGCATGCGTTGGGCACGGCTGATCGCGAGAAGGGTCGTTTTATATGATCTTCTACCCCATAGGCGCTTTAAGCACCGTGTTTATACGAAGATCGATGCTTGGGATCAAGACAGAATCAACAGAACTAATTCGAATAAATAGAAATCGCCGGGACAGTTCGCCGTGTTTTTTAGAACCTAAAAGCTTGGGGCTAGACCTTCGTCTATGAAAACGTGTAACAATATAGAATTAACCCGTTGACTTGAATGTTTAGTAATTGATTAGATACCAACATATTTAAACCTTTGCACTCGGAGCTATTTTAACTGGAAAATTAAACATTTCTTTCGATCTAGAATATTTCCATTCCCTATGATTTTATAAATTTTATGGATATGAAATTGGTATAATACCTCATACAATACCTAAATGTTTAGTAATTGATTAGATACCGATATATTTAATGTTTATACAATATTTTGAATAATGGTATAGCAATTTTTAGTGGTGATTCCAGTGGAGGTTCTAGTGGAGCCACTAAGGGTTAACCAACCTCTTATAATTTCGAGTCGGATTTAACGCTAGGTTTACGGAGCTCTAGAAATAATTATTTCACATTATTTTATAAACATAACAGGTATGTGTCTATCCAAATTTTTGGCCATTTTTCCAATAATATATACCCAAAGAAATAGATTTGGTAAATAATTCCTCAGGGAAGCATCTTTACAATCTTAATAATTGCAAATTAAAAATATTAGAACCTGTCATTTTGACGGGTCCCGTAAACCTAGTGTTAAAAGAAAATCCACTAAATGTGGATGCCACTCATTTTGTTACCAAATAAAATTGTACTTTCTGTTGCTGATAGTTAGACTGCGGATCTTTATGCAAAATAAAAATCGCCTGCATCGATTTCAAGAGATAGAAACCAAATTGGATGTTATTTCTTCCCTTAATGATTTTAATAGAGGAGAAATCATATATTCTGATCTTCGATTTGTAAAATTTTCCAACAATTTTGAATATCATCTACACAATTTTCGTATAAATGCATAAAGATCCGCAGTCTACCGATAGTAATTTATGAGAAACTGTCAACGACAAAAACGTTCTAAACGTTCTAGATACCCAAGACATCGTAAGACAAGAGTTGAGAAATTATTAAAATAAAAACGAGGTGCTCACGAAGACAGTTAATTGTGTTCAGATGGTTGATTATGATGAGAATGACGGAAAATAATTTCTACCAAGGAATCAGAGAAGTTAATTTCGCGTCTGAATATTAGAATCGACGGACACCAACGGGAAAAGTTTGGCGCTCGCTAAAAAATCGAGCCTCTGTTCGGGAAGCAAAATTGGAGCAGAATTTTAAAACCGAGACGACTGCAGTAAATTTCATTTAACTTCGCGTTCTGTGTCGAGCACGCAAGCAGTTAATTATCTTCATGTTTGTACCAATAAGCGATAGCAACTGTCCGATAAATATTAATAATACGCGCATTAAAAGTGTTATTAATCCACGGTTGCGTTACTCGGCGGATTGTTGAATGTGACGTCTATGTTGACGCGGCGAAGGTAAAGCGAAACATTATCGCTGTTTATCAACACGAATGTACGGGAGATTTCGAAAATTTGTTGAAAATTTCATAGGTATTCGAGCCCCGCGATGGGCGCACATTTAAAATTTAATTAACGCGATGATTGCGGTGGCAGCCATGCAAGGGCAACGGAAAATCTTTTTGTCCGGTTTTAATAATTAATTTTCTATGGTGACATATTGAGTCGGGCGAACTTTGTTGGAAGAGTAATTTGAGGAGATTTATCTCTTCACATAAATTAACATATTACTTACTGGAATTGAATTTTTGGAAAAATTATTCAACGACAATGGCAATTTTCATCGTCATTATTAATCTCAAATTGTCATCACAATCGCGGATTTTACTACATAGGCTTCCAATAATGTGTTAGCGATAAAATATCATATTTAAATCCTGTCTGTCTCCCAGTCTGTGACAGACCATAATCGATATCTATTTCGTCCAATCAGTTACAGTAGAACCTCACTGTTTGAAACCTGGTGTGTTGTACGAAATCCTTGTTCAATGTATACTAGCAACTCTCGCCACAAGTTGTTCCAAGTTCTGCAACTCGTGGGGATTGTTGTGGCTTCGCAGAAATGAAAGAAGATTGACGCTACAGATCGCGTGGTTGGTTATCTCTTTCGTGCACAACCTCCATTCTTACACGCATTTTCCCGTTTCGTGCAACGAGCGAGGTTCTACTGTACTTCTGTTTTGTGGCATTTTTCTACAGCGAATCACAGTAATGTTCGCATACTTTTAAAAGGATAATTTTTTAAATAGAAGAGACATACGGCTTGAATTGTTTTTTTGGGAAGTTAGAATTAGTCTACTACATGACGTGAAAAAATTTTGAAAAATTGCAATCGGTATTACAGAGAAAATACTAATTATATTGAAAATTCTAAAAATACGTTTTGTAGATCTGTCGAGTATACATTCGGAAAATGTCATCGAAATCGGTGAACGTTGTAAATCTAAGATGTAGTATAATCTATAGAACAATCCAAATAATTTATAAAATAAATCTAAGGCTTCTTACATCTAACTGATTATTGTTTTTTCTTTTTCAGAAAATTTTCAGAATATGTACAATTGATACAAATGTATGTACAAAATGAATTTCAAAAATTTTCAATACAGGCCCACATAAAAAAATGTAAACAACAATTTGTAGTATTTTCTCTGTAATTCCGACCAATTGCAGTTTTTAAAAATTTTTTTCTGTGATTCAGTGTGTGTACCGGTTTGGTACGTGTTAGGAAAATATAAAAGCCGCGAGGATATCGATTTTAGTGCGCAATTAAGGGAGAAACGTTGGCAGCGCTGACTGAAAGGGATGATACGGAATATGGGTTACGAAAGTGGCTCGGTATCGATCCTCGGGATCGTTAATCGCATCGATGATCCGTTCGCACTCGGGCTATCGCGTTCCTCGTGATTTTATTGTACGGAATAGGACTCGACGGGAACGTAAAACGTTAGAGGTCGGCCAAAGGGATGGCGAGGGCAAGGTGCACCATGGAGGGAGAGGGCGAAAGGTTACAACCTCGTAAATCGAACGGATAATGGCAGTAGCGGGAGGACGAATCTTCATTGTGATTTGAACTCGGTAACCGGCGGTAATAAATTAGCGATCCCGGCGTTGAAAGGCGGCAATTACGACCGTCAACCGATCGGTTTTAACGATACAAGCGTTTGTTCACCTTTTTCCGGGGGAACGACTAATTTCGACGGGTCGTGCTTTTATGCGTGATTGATAAACAGTCGGTCGGGAACGGTAAAGGGCATATAAACAGCCTGTTAACTTTCGCGAACGATAATAAAGCGTCCGACTACCGTTTCGTCGGAAACGCAATTTAAATAATCCGGGAAATATTGCAATATATTAACGACTCGTGCACACACGTTTTTCAGACACATTGTTCCATTTAACGCTGCAAACCGTCGAAGTAAATATGACCCACTTCAATTTTTTAGTTTACGATGCAAAGTCAGAAACAGAATTTCTTTAAAAAATTATTCCACAGCAATGGCAATTTTATTTTAACGAACCACCACGAACGAAGATTTTGGTCTTTTTGTTATAGTGCATGAGGATCATAGTAATAGGCCTTAATAAATTTATTATTTCGATGAAAGGTTAGAATCGAGTCACACCTTCATTCGACAATTTTAGTTTTATGTTGCGCATCGTGTGTCGAACGTTACGACCAATTTGCAGAAGTCTCGTTACTATAGCGACGAAATGAACCATAAACCAGAATAAAAAGTGAAACCTACTCACTGTTTCTCGATGGCGCGGTTATAGGTCGTCCCATAAAGTTTCAAACCATTCCACCTGTAACAATAAATGTTTTCATTAATAATACTGGCATAATGAAATTACGCCGAATTCATAGATATCTGCGCAGCGATTAATGACATCATTAATCATATTTTATCATATTCAATGTCACGATAAATAAACTGTGTGTTCTATGTAAATACAATAAAAGTCACGTTAAAAATGTAATTTCCGCGGGAAATTACGAGGCATTTTGACAAATAATTATCGCGCCAGGAAAATATAGAACGTAAATACAACTCCCGCTGTTACTTTGATAAAGCATTCTTGTATTTCCAGTAAACTTATTCGTTACTTTCACCCGCGTAATTATTAAACCGTGGATTTCATGCGTTCGAATGCGGCTGACACGGTGAAACGTGAAACGAACTTCAATATTGTTGGAAATATTCTGTTTAACGCCGGTCTTCATAAATTCCACGGAAGAAATTTTAATCAGCAATTTCAAGTTTCGCCTCGTTTACGAACCAAAATGTTAAGTATACACTCCGCAACACGCTGTAAACTTTCTGCGAGGTGAATGAATAAAGGATAGAGCTCGAAACGATGGTAACTGGTAATTTAATTAACAAAGAACAAACAAGTTACATGTGGTAACTTACTAGACCGCGGATTTTTATGCAAAATACAGATTTTCAGTTGTGACCTTTGAGTGAGCTTGAAAAACATTGTGCCGTATATGAATTCACTCTTTCATATGGTATAAAAAGGCACATAGAGTTCCATTTAGAAAATTAAAGTTCACCTTCATTTCTAACAGGATAATACAGATAAAACAAATTTTCTTCTTCTAATGTTTACTATTTATTACAAAATTACAAAATACAAAAACTATTACACGTTATTAATTACAAATTATTACTAATTATATATTACAAATTACAAAAAACAGGCTGGCTATGTTAGTTTACGAAAGAAACTGAAAAATAATGAATAATGATCCGTGTATTCACGGATTAAAATCCGGATTCGTTTATTGCACGTGAAATAGGAGCCTCCAGTTAGAGAAGGTTGAAAATATGTGTACTAAAGTCCGAAAAAAACGGCGTGTTTCGGTGGTTCGTGTCATAAACCTCGGTTACAAACTTTATGGAGGATGAGTTCGCGTCCCGGCAGTCTGTTATTTTGGAAAAACGTGCCGAATCCTGTTTCGACGGACTGGCTAATATGTGTAAACCCATCGATGAGCGAGAGATAGCGGGCAGGTGGACGGGTCGTAATCACAAAGAAATACCGTGACTTGGAAAATAAATGAAACGGTCGGCGGGAGTGACCTCCGCGACGTTAGACGCATATTTGGATGCGTTTGCCGAATGATGCGGGCCCGTCGACAGATGCGATAAATAACAGGTGTAATTATCCTCGTCGCGGAGCTTGCTCGTTGGAAACGTAAAATATTTAAACCGTGGTCGCGTTCGAAAAGGCTGACGCGTGTTCGTGAACGTGTACGTGCATGTGTACATACACCACCGCTCAAAAGTATGTGGACACTTGCGAAATGTGTAATAGCAACGCCTAAAAGTTACTTAACACTCGGTTTACGGGACCCGTCAAAATGACGGCTTCTAATATTCTTAATGTGCGATTATTGAGATTGTAAAGATGTTTCCCTGAGGAATTATTTACCAAATTTATTTCTTTTGAAATACATTATTGGAGAAA
>CM052278.1:8232368-8356307 GCA_028455795.1 Lasioglossum marginatum | reverse complement strand
CGACCTGATTTTTTATAATCAATTAGAAGCATTGGTTTACTAAATGATCTGCAAGAAAAATTTTCCAAAAATTACAATTTACAAGGTTGCATGTAAAAATAAAAAAAGCTTCTTTAAAAATTTGTTTATTTGAGCCCTTAATGAAAATTTAAAATATATGTTGTGTGGATCTATGTTAGTTATACACATGCTGAAAATTTCATCGAAATCGATTAACATACAAAACGAGCTACAAGCGGTTAAAAATGGTGAAAATCGTAGTTTTACACGACTTCTGATCAGTTTCTGCCTAAAGTCTACAGAATCGTACATCTTTCGGTGCGTGTCGTTTTTTCCTGCGTCAACCGATTTCGATGAAATTTTCAGCATGTGTATAACTAACATAGATCTACAAAACATATATTTTAAATTTTCATTGAGAGCCCAAATAAAAAAATTTTTTAAAATACTTTTTTTATTTTTGCATGCAACCTTGTTAATTGTAAGTTCTGGAAAATCTTTTTTGCAGATCATTTAGTAAACCAATGCTTCTAATTGATTATAAAAAATCAGGTCGTTTGGTACAATCATAAAAAAGTTATTCTATTTTAAAAGGTATACGAACACTTTGTACACCCACTGCATAACTCTGATGAAGTCTGAAGTCTGACAACTCGAGATAGACAGAAATTCGAAAGAGCGAGATCTTAGCTGCGCTGAGGTTTCTATTAAAAAAGATTCAGTCTTTTGCGCGAACTTAATTGCCCAGTCATAGTGACCGGTCGAGATTCACTGTCGAAAACATTTTAGTCACTATTTATCATAAAGTTGGTCATTCAACACAAGTCAGACACTTGACATATTTGTTGAAAAGCATGTTGACTTTTTAATTTTACATACAATCTACATCGAATGTGTTATCAGATTAATTAAGAGATTAAATAGATCAAGAGATTAATTAGTCAGATTAACTGTTATCAGTATTAATGAAATACACAAAAATAATTTGTATAAATTGGAACCAACCTGAGGCTGTTTAACTCGATTAATGATTAAATTAAGTTCCCAATAGATTAAGATCATACAATTTTATACAAGCATTGATAATTCCATATTCTCGAAATGAAAATAACCTTGCATTGTGTAGACGATGTAGACTATGTCCACGCTGAAGCAACATCAACATTTACTCGCTCCTTGTAGCGTTCTTCTTGTACCGGATAAAAGCAGAGAAAGGCAATATGTACGTGGCAACAGAAAGTTCAATATTGTTTCAGTGTGGCCACCGCTTTAGGCTGACAGATGTAAAGTAGATGTTGAGCAGCTTGATTGTGAATCACCGGGTGCCCGATACCGTAACAATGGTCTCGCGAATAACGCAAACTTAAATTCCCAACAGGAACAAAGTAGAATCGGATAATAATAAGACGAAGGAGGGAATAATATCGAGTAGAGTCGAAAGGGGCAGCGAATCGTTTGTCGGCCACCCGTCTTCGCAAAGCCTTAATCTTCTCGACTATTTCGTTTGGGGATGCCGCGAACAGATGGTAGGTTCGAGCCGGGGAATCAATTTCGAGGAATCAGCCCCCGAGGCTGCGCGTCTCGCTTCTTGAGGGAAACATTGGAAATTGCCTCAACGCTAGTAATTATACGGCCAAGGTTCCTCTCTCTCTCTCTTCTAGCCTGTGAATCGCGGAAAGGGAGAAAGGCGGCTACGGACCGGTATCGAAAACGTCCATTATCCTAATTTCGCTTAAACCGCAAAGAAACGGTGTATAGCACCGCTCGGATCCGTCCTGAACGATTTTAATGCCGCTCCCGGATATCTCTGCGAAACGTTTACGCGATCAGTGCTATTATGTCTCTGAACTGAAAATAGGGCCGTACCCTTTATAACAGCGCCGCGAGGCTATCCTATCATCAGGAAAGAATTCCTGATCCTACGCTGCCGATTTCGACCACGGGTCATGACTCGAACCTGCGCTCGGTCCTACACTATAGCGTATCCGCTCTAACTTTGCGATTTTTTTTCTGCAGAACTGCTGAACCCTTTGTTGCCATGGACACTTCTGTTCATGATTTATGAAGTCAAAGTTGATCGAGTGCTTTTTACAAAATACATTCCTGTCTGCTAACTAGCACTGATGATTAGGCTGCGAATCTTTATGCATTTATAGCAACATTGAGTAGATGAAATTCAAAATTGTAGGAAAATTTTAAAAATTGAAAATGTATATATATGATTTCTGATCTATTAAAATTATTAGGTTGACAACTGAGTTCGCGACCATCACATTTTCTCTATTTTATATCAAATCAATCGCAAAATTCAGAGCTTTCCAATGATGTACAGTCCAAAAGGAATGGTCACTGAATGAGGTTATGTTGAAGTAAAACAGTTCTGTAATAAAAAACTCAAGAATGCTGTACTATGTAAAGAGTGGCGTGTAGTGGTGTGCGTCACCTCGAAGTGACGATCGACGGTTGAAAAGACGATCGACGGTTGAAAAGACGATCGACGGTTGAAAAGACGATCGGCGGTTAAAAAGACGATCAGCAGCCGAAGCGACGATCGAGACTGAAATCAAATCCCTCAACAGGTTATAATGATACAATAAAAGGATTACGAAACAAAAGATCGCGAATTTAGATGCCAACCTAATATTAAGGGAAGAAATGACATTCTGTTTGGTTTCTACTTCTTGCAATCTGTCAGATTGTTAATCGGGTTCTGGTGTAAATGAATCATTCACGCACTTTGGCACACACAAGATATATATATTTGTATAAGCGTACATTGTCTATTGCCGCGACCGCGTGGACATGTTTCGCATGGAACACCAACTAACTCGCCGCACACCAGCAGGTGTCGCTGCCTCAATCAAGCCGCTATCGATATATTTCCTAACACAATCAATGCAGACAATTTTTATTTTGCATAAAGATCCGCAGTCTACTGATGATATTCTCTTTATTCCGAGAGTTGGCAGTCCCAAAGTGCTCGTTGAAACATTTGAACTGAGATCGGGGGTGCAATTGAGAGCCACGAGCTGCACACCTATTTAAACTCAGTGAGACCTTGTCAATTTGAAGACACGCTTGTAGGCACTCGTTTCCGAGACCCTATAGTTTGCGACTGGAGAATATCTTGTTAACATTAGCGGAATAGAGTCCTCCAATTCCGATCGATCCGATTGGAGCAAGCCGTAGGATCCTGAATGGCCGGCAAGCTCGATATCGGATTATGATGGTAATGGCGCAGGAGTTCTGCAGATTACGTTGAACTGTACCGGCAAACATAAGACAGAGTGCGAGGCCGAGACCGGCGCTACATGCTAAGGTGCCATAGGTCATTCGTATCTGAAATCATAATCTCTGGAGCTGCGAACTCTGGCGAACTGCGGTCGTCACGGGCCATCCAGTTTACAACCGGCAAACTTCGTAAGATGTTTGAACTACGGTAACTGTGAGCTATGGGTATCGTAAAGTGGGTGGTTAGGTGTACGGCTCTCCGGGTCCGTGTGAATTGTCCGAGGATTGATGGCGGGAGGAATTACGGAAATAATTGAAGCACAGGAAATGATATCTCTTCGAGCAACGAAACGTTTTGGGGGAGAAATTTAATGGATACTTGTGGCTTCGCAGCGCGCGTCTCCTAACGCGATTACAGGATTCAAACTTCCGGTTTACGGGCTCTTTATTCGGGAAGATGCAAATTCATTCGGGAGAAAGTGGACGGGCGAGAGTGGAGGATTTCGGGGATAATGATCGGAAGGAGAATGGTCCTGCTAAAATATGGACTAAAATATGTAAGCAAATATAGAATGCTTACCAATTGCTTTTTGTAAAAAATAAGACTACTAGAATCTGACAACTAGACTGCGGATCTCTATGCAAAATAAACATTGTCTGTGTCGATTGCAAGAAATAGAAACCAAAGTGAATGTTATTTCTTCCCTTATATAATAATTTTAATAGATGAGAAATCATATACACTACTGTGCAAAAGAAACATTGTCTGTGTCGATTGCAAGGAATAGAAACCAAATTGAATGTTATTTCTTCCCTTATATAGATAATAATTTTAATAGATGAGAAATCATATACACTACTGTGCAAAAGAAACAAGCATCCAATGTAATTATATGACATAATGACAAACAATATCTTCATGTAGAAATTATATTGTACAATGAAATTTTCATACAATTTTGAATTTCATCTATACTCAATTTTGCTATAAATGCATAAATGCTTTATTGATAACTAGACTGCGGATCTTAATGCAAAATAAAAAAATGTTTGCATTGATTGCAGGACACAGGAGCCAAATAACAATTGTATTCTTCTTTGAATTATCCTATTAAGCTGAAACTAACACATTGATGTCCTCAAATATTCTTTACATGTCCACTACTTTAAGTTGTACGTTTTTGTACTACTGATAACTAATAAGTAGACTAATAACTGATAATTAATAAGTAGACTGCGGATTCTTGTTCAAAATAAAAATTGTCTGCATTCGTTTCAAGCTACATGAGCTACATGGATATTGCTTTTCTTAATAATTATAGTAAGCTGGAAATCGTGCAACAGAATATTTAAATTCTTTAAATGTTTCTACTGTTATAAATGCATGCAATCCGCAATCTAGTAATAATGCACATATTGAGCTTATCTAGCCTAACTCTAGCTACTTAGAGTCCCCGGTACGAAGCCACACGCGAAAATACATATAGGCATCACCATGTACATATATTGTCTTGTCGGAATTTGTATGTACAGATTCCGGGAACCTCGTGCATAATTGCTAAACACAGGAGACCCTTGGACTCGCATTACCGGGTCCAAATGGGTCATCAGTTTGTGTCCTTGAATTTAGGAGGTCTTGAAGTTACGAGTTGAGGAGGGCTTTGCCTTGGGCCTGCAAGTTTAGAGGATCTTAGGCTTAGAGCCCCGGATGGACTTGTTGGATGCGACTTATCTTCCGAATCTTCAGCTTGGAAATCCAGGTTTCGGAGGATATTAATTCTGAAGGATCCTATAAAACATGGTATTTGGGTCTGAACGGTCTAGAGTATTCTAGAACGTACGTCTCGTGGCCGAGTTCTGTGGTTCCGTAGTCTGGATTAGATAGAGTAGATTCAGATTGTATCGATGATGAATTACCAGAAAATGGAGTTTGATAGAGGGCTCAGGATACGCAAAACCTTACGGAAAAGGATAAGCTCAATGAGGACGTAGGAAATCCGACAGGATGAGTCGCCCACCACCACGGGAGTAAATGCGAAGAGTAGGACCCCGGGTGATGGTATATCAGGCATAGTGGAGAAGGCCCTGGGCGGTGGAGTTTTAGTGGGTATGGGTAGGGATATAAGTCCCGTTCCCTCAATTTCCATCTAAGGTGGAGCCGAGCCACACTATCCCGCGAACTTCATCTTAGTGGGATGTGCGTAACAGCATTTCCCCACCGCCCTGAAAAAAAGGGTACGCAAAACCCCTGGGAATTGGTGCTTATCGTTTTCACGTTGGGGACCGACAGATCAGTTAATAAACTGGTGACGCTATATAGTAGTGTTCTATTCGATCCTTTTTCCACAGAAGAGGAAGAGCCTGCGGGGATATCTCCTGAGCTGTTAAAATTTCTCCCCGGTTTAGTTGCGGCGCGTGTTAATCTGGCTGTCGACGTCGGCATGATGCATGATTTCCTCAAAGGGGAAGATCCTGCCGTTTCGAGAGCAGATTCCCCGCTCGATTCCCGACGCGCGTCGTGTCTCGTCGCGTCTCGAAATACCGGGACGACACCGCGTTCATGTGAATCATTACACGGCTGAAATACGGCGTTCAATGAGCAGACGGCGGTGCACGTGCGGGACGACATGTACAGAGGGGCGACGCCTCCCATCGTCTCCTCGCCATTCAGCCCAGGCCGAGTTAAAACTGTTCCGTAGCAGAAGCGGCGCGCCGTGGCACGTGATTACGCCAGTTATTCTTGGCTGTGGTGCGTTTGATACTCGTCCCCGCCGCGCCGGCAGGCCGGAAACGCGTAACTGGAGCACGCATCGACGCCGCCGCGAACCGGAAGAACAACACCGCCCGAGAAAACCAATGGGGGAAAAAACGTCCGAGCGGATTACATTGAAATCACCGATACACCGCTGGCTTCGCGAACACCGTTGTCATCGACAGGGATTCACCGAAACCAGCTGCGACCGACACCTGTGTTCATTGACAGCGGCATTATCGCCGGATTTAGGGACATTGATCGCGCGCCTATATTTACCCGTCCATATAAAACGAACACTCAATACAAACTTTCGAAACTATAGGCTAGCCAGACTAGAACACGTACTCCTATTGTCCGGGGCTCCGGATGTTTGCGCAAAAATGTTCATTCCTCCTTTCACAATTTGAAGTTGATAATAGGTGGATATTTTTCTATTACTGGGAACTCGATTCGAGCAGAGAAACATTATAATCAGCGGTGGGAGACAGGAGGACTCGTAACATTTGAAAAGTTTCCGTGAATGTTTCTTTCAATTTCGCACAAAATTTCACACAAATGCTTTTTGTTCTTCTTTTTCATTCATCATAAAATCGCTGAACACAAATATCTTGTTTCACTGAAACAACTGTAAGATTTGCAACCAAGAAGGTTATCGAAATTTTGCAAACTCGGTCGTCCTCAGAAAGATTAGGGACATTTAAAACAATTGCACCACGCTCCGACCTTTCGTTGGCACGCAATTTAAACAGTCTTGGAATTTTTTGATCAGACCTCGTATATGAATCACTTAATTATGCGAACCTATTTGTCTCCCGACGGGTTCAAATAAATGGAGTTCTACGGTATTTCACACGAATCCGTAAAATCTGCGATCTATTGGTGTCACTCAAAGCCAACATAAATAACTACAAAATAATATCTATGATTTTATATAAACATTTTCCACATTACCATAATAATCGGTATTGCATTCGTGTAATGTAATGTGGACAAAACAAGGGGGTAAGGAGCATTCTTTCTTACTAAATATCGCGAGAAGATTAAAAGAGATTGATCGGCCATGTTCTCTTCGAAAGAAAATTTACGACAGCGTGGAAGCCAGTATATTACTAGACGATGGCGAGCGTGCTAGGAAAGAAGAGCATCTTGTCACTCCTGGTTACAAAACCGTTTCCTCCGAGGCACTTTACGATTATGGATATTGATAAATCCATAAGCGGCGCTGCGCTGGAAAGTTTCAGCGCGGAAACTTACTCCTGACGGAATCTTTCAGTCGGTTAATCAACTTCTCGGGCTGCCACAGCACTTTTCCGCGGAACCGGCGAAGAAACCGCTCGAATCATTTCAGACTAATGATTTCGAAGGCTTTGTTCTGTCAGGCGACAATCGCGATCCATTTCGCAGCGGTCTCTTTACCGTTGCGCGTACCGGAACACGATCGCGAACACTGGCGAAACGTCTGTCAATATTATTTAACCCGCTGGCTCGAACAAGAAAATGACCCGCGAGCCGAATAATTGCTCTGGTCAACGTGTAGTGCCTCGTCATACAGTAGTGCACGGTTAAATTTACACGAGTCATCTCCAATTTCCTCCCTCCATTCACTAGTTAGCCCCTTCAGCTAGCTTATGAAATATCACATGAATTCGTGTTTCATCTATCGCACACCTGTCTAGTGAGAACACTGTCCAACAAATTTCAACGTTTTTTATGTTTCCAAATAACTGTTGGGTGGATCTTATAGAGTTTTTTGCGCTGGTCCCGAATCCGCCCTTCATTTTTCTCCTACACGCACAGTTTTTGAGAAACATGACTTTGAAAAAGAACGTATTTTTCAACTTTAAACAGATATTGTGACGTTATTATAAAAGATATTGAATTTTTCTTTACAGCGAAAGATTCTGTAGACTTTCCTGAATACAGTCATATGCAATATTAATACATTATGAACGTTTAAACACGTTTAAACATGTTTAAACAATCATAATGTATTAGTATTGGATATCATTGTATTCAGGAAAGTCGACAGAATCTTTTGCTGCAAAGAATTCAATATTTTTTATAATAATATCACAATATTTGTTTAAAAATTTGTGAAAAATACGTTTTTTTATCAAAGTCATGTTTCTCAAAAACTGTGCGTGTAGGAGAAAAATTAAGGACAGATTCGGAATCAGCGCAAAAAGCTCTATAAGATCCACCCAACAGTTATATGGAAACATTTTTGGTGTTGGGCAGTGGAATTAAACTATGCAACTATATTTAAGATTAACTTAACTTCTATTACACCTTTTCCCCTCAATACGAGTCAATTTCCCTGATCTGACGACTTGTGACTTTCTTTGGCGTCCTTCTTAATTTCTTCCTTTCTCCATCTTCTTATCCTTTTTAGCTAATCAATCAAGATTTCTGACATCTCATGCCCTAGGATTTCCTTTAGCAACTTGGTTCTAGCCATATTGTATGCGAATACAATGTAAACGGAGAAATGATATGTTAATTTAATTATTAGATTGCCGATCTTTATGCAAAATAAAAATTGTCTGCATCGATTGCAAGAAATAGAAATCAAATTGAATGTTATTTCTTCCCTTAATGCTTCCCCTAATCCTAAAAAAATTTTAATAGAGGAGAAATCATATATTGACATTTCCAATTTTAAAAATTTTCCAACAATTTTGAATTTCATCTACTCAATTTTCCTATAAATGCATAAAAATCCGCAGTCTATTAATTATATTATAGTCAATCATCAGTAGACTGCGGATTTTATGCACCTATGGTAAAAATGAATAATTTTATTTTATTTCCGATTCTTTTTAACACGATTTAAGAAGAATATTCATTTTCATTTAACTTCAGCTTCTTACAACTGATCTGGACAATTTTTATTTTCCATAAAGATCTGCTGTCTAATCATAAGTCATGTGGTCGCCAATGAATTACAAAATAAACTGTAAATGATTCAATAAAAAAGATGTATGCACTGCTCGCGAGAATTTCACTGTCGGCTTTCGAACTGATGTACATGTAACCGAGCACTACCGTACTTGTAGAACACAGCTGATTTCTGGTTTCTCGTCCGTCAGGATCCCGCGGGAAGAAAGCGCGGCGCGCGACGCCGTTCCTCAGCTTCCGGTTTTCGCCCCGTGTCCGAATATTAAAATTCCACTCACGCTCGCGTCGTTAGCTGGCGAGTGTTTTTTTCTGGCCGTTCCTTTTTATTCCGATGCTCGAAAGACCACCCGGGCGAGAAAGTTTTTTCATCTTTCTCGGCCCCTCTATCCCTTTCTCCCTTGCTCCTTTTCCTCCATTAAAAGAAACTCTGCTGAAATTATCGATTGCCCACTCCTCCCGCTTTCCGTGCTTCTCGGCCTCTCTTCCGGCGGCATATCAAACCAGAGAGAAATTCCGGAAATACAGAAGTAGCCGGGCGCGAGAGTCGCGAAGCTGTTTCTTGTAATTACAGAAACTCGTTCCCTTTATTCCGCCGTGATGGCTCGACGCTCGCTCTCGCGCAGAAGATGGATTGTCCCGCGTTCAATCGATTGCTTCGGGCAGCAGCCGGGAAAAGAAGACGTTCGAATTTCAAATTAAATGTAGACGCGATGTGTAATTAAGCCACCGGCTCCGTTACACGCTCGATTTATCCAGACGAATCAGTCGAACAACCAGACTGCTTCAGAAACGGTCGTGAGCGTACTCCTTTTAAATATTGCCGTAACAAATCATTTTAATATATCGCATGTATCATTTTAACACTTTACCTACCGGAAGCCTGTTAATAGAATTTTCAATAATGTGCTGTACCAAAAGAAACTTAAATGAAGCTATCATATGACGTTATTGAGGGTGACTTGATAGTTCACAATGAAAATTGCTGTTGCTATTGAAGGTTCCATTAAAATGTGTTTAG
This sequence comes from Lasioglossum marginatum, assembly GCA_028455795.1. Classification (NCBI taxonomy): domain Eukaryota; kingdom Metazoa; phylum Arthropoda; class Insecta; order Hymenoptera; family Halictidae; genus Lasioglossum; species Lasioglossum marginatum. Next base: position 8,346,405 of record CM052278.1, on the reverse strand, counting down.
CCATGTACCATAGATTTTTCAAAATTATTGATTAATTATATTGCTGTAACAGATTTATTTTTCAGTGCTAAAGAAATGTGCGAAACTCATTTTATACATTTAATTTTTAACTTGTATGCAATGTTTACTTAACCTATTGCGGACGAAGATTTTCTAAAGCATTAAAAATCAAAATAGAAATAAAGATATACGATGAGATATTTAAATCTTTTATGAGTAGACGCGTTAGCTCTCAAGGGTCCCATTAGTCCTCAAAGGGTTAATTTAAGTGATTCACCAAGAAGAGTTAGAATTAGATCTATAAAACATTGAAAGCGACTATTTTATATGACTTTACAGAAATGATAAAAATGTGTTTATTCAAATTTTTACAATCAAGTAAAACTAACGTTTGTAAACAGCCGCGTTAAAAGCATTTGCGCGTTAAAAACAAGGAAGATTATTAATTTTGTTACGGTAATTGGATAAATCCTGAACGAGTAAGCAATGTCTATAATTTTTGGAGTTGAAAAATCTTCGAGCGGAAAGTTAGTTAAATATTTGTAGGCAGCCGGGATCGGGAGTGAAGAAATCCGGTTCCAGCCACGAAATTCCGGTTTCCGGAAGGCCGCGGGCTGGAAGGCATCGCGGGTTCTCTTAAATTCCTTTTTTATCGGGCGTAATCGTTTCACGAGTGTTGCGTCCAGCGAGCGTTAATGGGAATCGACCTTAACGTTCCGCGCGTCTCGGCCGTTTTCGATTTACAAGAGCCGCGCAAAAACTGTAACGGGCCGGGGGAATCGGCGTAACGGGAGCGCATTCTTATCGCCTTAATGCGCGGCCGCCTTGAACGGAACACGAAATACCATCGTTTTAATGAGCCGATGAAAGTTCCTTTTCTCGGAGGCTGGTTCGCGATGATCCCGGTTCCGATTGTCGGATACCACCGGCCGTAATTACAAAGCATCGCGGAGGACGATGATGAAACAAGCGAGCAGTTTTCTCTCTCTCTTTCTTTCTCTTTCTCTCTCCCCCTTCTGCCGCTTTATTCCCCTTTCTACATTTTTCATTCGACTGAGTCGAGTAATGGTAATGGAACTGTATGAGCCGAGAACGCCGGAAGGAAACGCGACGGAAGATCGAACTTTAGCGGGGGTAATTGATGATACTGATGCGAACTAAGCGGGGGAGGCAATGGCGGAGCACCTCTGTTATTCGTAGAAACGAAACGATTCTACAAGAACAAATATACAAGTTTTTCGCGTTTAACGCAGGCTCGAAGATTGATGCTACTATAATTATCTTATAAAGGTAATATACTCGAGAACAACGAAGACGAGCTCGAAACTTCTTCCTCCTCAACGGTCGCTCATTTCTTGTCCTTGGCGAACACCAAACAGCCCGAGATTATCTTTAGGTCCTGGTAATCGAGGTACACGAGTTTTCTCGTCATTTGCATTATACAGCCGTTCGATCTTCTATTTACGAGCCGCCTCGCAATGAATGATTTACAGACCCCTAAGCTCTACGTTTTCTCCGACCAACAGATTATCTTCAGACTTTTTCCACCAATTTCGCTGCTCTTCAACGTCGTACAAACTTGAGACTGTTGGGATGAAAGAAGTTTCGCATACTTCGTGCTCAAGATTACCGTTTTTAAATGTGTTATTTTGACCAGATGGAATTTTCTGCAATATGCACGGGTAGATTCTTCATCAACCAGACGAGGATGTTTTCAAGCATTAAACTCATTTTTCTCACACTTTTATTACAGTTTATTACACTTTCTGTACGTGTAATTGAATCTTGTTTTGTGTCTGACTCAGAGAGTCACCAATAAAAATTGCTGTACCATTGTTAACAATATTGTCTACATTATTAAATATTTTGGTATCTAATCAATGGACTACGGATTTTATGCATTTATAACAAAAATGGGTAAGTCCAATTTAAAAAATTTAGAAACACCAATATTATTTTCAGCCCACTAGAATTATTAAAGAAGGAAAGAATTTTTTCCTCGGCTCCCGTTTCTTAAAATTGATGCAGAAAATGTTTGGTTTGCATCAAGATCCGCAGATACTAATCAATGACTACACATTTAAGTATTGTATGAGGCATTACATCAACTTCATATCCATAAAATGAAAAAGATCATATGCAATGTAATTATTCTAGGTCGGAAGAGATATTTAACAAAGGGTTAATATTTGTACGAGGTTCTTGATAAAAAATAAATATAAGAGAAGACAACTTCTTGCGTTTCGTAGATCCTAACAAAGTGTTCGCCTAACCGGCCTAACAGGTGATAATAGAAATGAATCTTCAAGTTGGAAGCTGTGTCGCCGATAAACGATTGATACGACGGTGAAGTGTCAAGGTGCGGTGTTAAAATAATCATCCGTGAAAATTGCTCGGTTGTGTTATCATTCGGTCGGTCGGAGACGAGGAAATTCACGCCGAAAGAAGGCGAGGATCAGGCCGGTGTTCGGTGCTTATTACGCAGCAATCTCTTCCTTTAAATCGCAACATTCCCGCCGCCGGGTCTCGCAGATATTTCATTCTCATTCCGTGAATCCCATTATTTCCAATTGCTCCGCGGCAATGTCGACGACAACGGTCCCTGCCTTTACCTTTCCCAAGGCAAGCCAAGACAAGCCAAGGCTTCGTTTCGCTTCCTCTCTCGGTCGGGTGTCTCCACGGCATTTCCCCTTACCCCTCGAGACCGACCAACCGGGCATCGCTTTGCCTCGCTTCCGTTTAATCATCGAGAACGACTCCGCCTGAAAGTAATATCCCCGTCGATATCGAGTTACATAAGTCTCCTATCGGACCCGGCAAGTATAAGCGGAAATGTCTCGACGATTTTCCCCGGTGACCGCTCGAAATCCAGACGGAGGAAATTCGTTGCCACCGTGTGTTCAAACCTTTTCCACCACCTGACTGACGTCGCATCGGCTGACTTTACAGCACTGATCTCCAAAGAAAACCCTTATGTTCCACAAAATAACTTTTACGATTTTTACGTATACAATTTTTTAACATTCCTCGAATGTGCAGGGAAACAGAGTTGAGCAAAAATTTAACCAACGATTGACGAACAAATTTCTACTTGAATTTACTAACTTTAGTCGTTAATTGCGGTTAACGATTACATTTGTTTCAATTGTAATCGTCAATCGGATAATTGATAAATGATTAATTGCCGAAATTTTGAAATGAAATACGGAATCAAAACTGTATGCATACTGAGAATAATGTAAACTGAGTTTCTGTCGAGATATATTTCTGTCAATTCTCCATCTCCGCTCTCTGTCTCTCTCCCTTTTTATTACAATTTATGGATATGTTATATTATGGATCGCCGTGTGGCGATTAAGTTCAACAACTGATTAAATCAGTTTCCGATTTTTCGATGATTTCTTTTTTTAATCAACGATTAACTTCCTCAATCGATTGAATCAATTGTCCATTTTTTTAATGATTACCTTTTTTAATCGTACACATTAATCTAAATGCTGCCAAACAATTTTTTGGTTACTTCCTATGAAACATAATGTAAATATATGTAAAGATAAAAAAATAACTCATATTTTACCAAAACTTAAAATTTATCACAGCGCTATAAATATTTTAGTTTCTAGACACTCTGAAATAAAATAGAAATTGAGTTTTATAACCCAGGTTTTTCAAAAGAATTTAGTTGTACAGGGCTAATACGTTACAATTTTAATAGTGTACACAATTGATGAGATTTTGTTGGATAAAATCAACAGTCACCGTGGGAAAATTTATTTTGTCATTCATTTTTGTATATTATTTATTTGCGATGCTCCCTTTGAAAATTTATAGCTCTACCAAACTGAACGAATTGATATACAATTTTTGTTTTTAGATATTCAAAAGAAATCCAGATTTTCAATATCTTGTATTGATCAGCTAGAGAGAAACCTACCCCTATTCTCAGAACTAAACCTATAGGTTTCAATCTAGCTAAAGATTGGGGTTACAAAAGAAGCCTGAGCAGTTCATGTAGACTGCAGTTGTTTATTTTCGGTATTCCATTAATATGGAGCAACATATACTTTTTTTAAAACAGTGTAAGAGACAGGAGTACATGTTTTAACCCTTTGCACTCGGAGCTATTTTAACTGGAAAATTAAACATTTCTTCCGATCTAGAATATTTCCATTCCCTATGATTTTTGAAATTTTATGGATATGAAATTGGTATAATACCTCATGCAAGACCTAAATGTTTAGTAATTGGTTAGATACCGATATATTTAATAATGAAAACGATATTTTGAATAATGGCACAGCAATTTTTAGTGGCGCCTCAGAGGGGGCAACCGAGTGCAAAGGGTTAAATATTAAGGAAAACTATAAAGATTAGGCTTGTAGAAGTCTAAATAATTTATAGATAATCATTTCTTTTTAACACGATTTTTGAATATTTCGTAATTGGAAAGTTAAAGAAATCAGCCCTTAAACTTTCAAAATCATCCCACTCTCTCAAACGTAGGTATCCACTTAATTGAGATCTTGCCGAAACTTGCATAAAATCATTTTACATCCCTAAACTGCAAATTGTTATGAAAAATAAAAATGTTTTGTATCAATAATTAGGAATGGAGGAAACACACAGAAAAAAATTTGATTTCTTCTCCTAAGAAGTTTAATGTATCCAAAGAAATATAATGTAATAATCTTTTTCTTTTCGCATATTTCATCAACTCATTGTGATCATAAATGTATAAAATTTCTTACCGATTTGCCAACAAAAATTAATTTGAATCGACCGCGTCAGGAAATTCACTTTGTACAATCCACTTAATTGAGACCTTGTCGAAACTTACATAAAATCATTTTACACGCATCACAGATTTTTATGAAAAATGAAAATGTTTTGTATCAATAATTAGGAATAGAGGGAAAAAAAGAAAAAAATTGATTTCTTCTCCTAAGAAGTTTAATGTATCCAAAGAAATATAATGTAATAATTTTTTTTCTTTTCGTATATTTCATCAACTCATTGTGATCATAAATGCATAAAATTTCTTACCGATTTGCCAACAAAAATTAATTTGAATCGACCGCGTCAGGAAATTCACTTTGTACATTTCCACGATTTTTATTTTCAGTACGCGCACATTATGGTGTTTCTAGTCGGTTATTTTCGTCGCTAAAGGTGCGCAACCAAGTGCATAATTGACGAAACGTTTTCCGGGGGAGCGAAACGGCAGTTTCGGGGTAGATTCGGTCGATTGTGCGGCAAGAAAGATCGACGACCGCGAAATCTGTCATCGCAGGATTAAACGGTCCACCGCAAGGAGTATTCGTTAACATCCACTCTAACGCCGAGCAAAGTATAACGAGGCAACGGCGGCCACCGACACTTGACGAACTTATCGATTGCGGGGCTTGGAGCGGAACTCGAGGATTCCTCGAGATATCCTGAATTGTGCTCTGCAGAGAGGGAATCGATCGCGCGTTTTCGTTCGACACGTTCCATGGGAAATTCACTGTCGAAACGACGCGTTCTCCTTTCGCCGCTGCCGAGTTTAAGGTCCTGGCCGCGTTAAATTATAAACACTCGAGTCACGTCGAACGAACCCCCGCGAACCCTTTGCGGATTTTCTGTTTGAGCGACGACTCGGATGACGCTCACTCTTGCCCTCCTCGCTCGTCTTGTTAATTGGATCACTCGAGGTCTACACCTGGAACGAGCTTTTTAATGTGGCTCACTGGGCCATGCGCTCTCGCAGATTTTTATATGAACTACTTTAACCCTTGTACGGGATATCCGAGTGTCCATTTCCGCAACCATACGTCAAAAGGATCTTTTCTTTCATAGTTCGTGAAGTTGTAGAAATATTTTCTTGAGACATTTTTCAGCATAAGTGCCTCTTCACTCGAGTACATGTTAGTATAAATATTCTACGAAATTGGGATAAATTCAGTCCTGTCATAGTCCTGTTCTAGTGATAATTTTCATGTGAAAAACTCTGCCACTGTTTATTTACGAAGTTTTAAGCTCGTTTATACGGTTTGGTAACCTACACAAGAAATCGATGTTTAACTGTAATTTGTTCTGGGAAATTGATTGGTAATCGGAGACAATAAAAAGGAAATTCAGGCAACATAATAATGAATAATTTCCCTTTAATGCATCCTTTCAGTCTCGATCAATTATTATATAAAATTTTAAACGTGTTCTTCGGTAGAAATAATAAAAATCGTATCTCATCTAATAGAATCAATGAAAAGAATGATATCCGAAAAGTCAAACAAAAATTGTTTGAAAGTCGTTTTTCGCACGCCGAGGGATTAAACACCGCCAGACTAATACAAATGACCTGAGTGGGATTCTTCTTAAAGAATTATTGTTTAGTTACTCATAGCTTTTGGCGAAAGCTCTGGCGAAAAAGAGAATTGGTGTGACGGCGCTAGCCAGCACCGAGAGAGTCCATATCACCGAAAAAGAAGGAATCCGGTATGGTCGAGCAGAACGCCGACCGGGGTTAGAGTGACACATAACCGGGGAGAAGCGTACTATCCGTTCTAATTTTCCGGATAGAGAGAATTAGTTCGCCTCCGCTTTTCCACGGTCGCGCTTCACACAGTTGGACGTGACACGGTAAAAGAAAGGCTAGGAAAAGATGACGCGGGAACAGACTAACCGGGGTCAGGGTAACACGCCTAACCGGGGACGGACGAACTACCCTTTCTAATTTCCTGGATAGACGGAATTAGATCCCTCGACTTTTCTATGGCCGACGCTCCGGGCCACGGGATCCTTCGTTCGGAGAAAAAGGTTCGAAAGATGACACGATGTCAGGAAAACGCGTCTGTGTTCCGTGACGGAACTATGCGTGGCTTTGGTTAATGTTCTGGCGAGGTGTCAATTCGTTTTTGAAAAATCACATGACGAAGAATAGTGTCAGGCACAATAGAGACACAATGGAGAGTCAATTTGAATGTAACCTTATGCATCGATGCGTTAAAAAATGCAACTGCACCCTTTTTAACCCTTATGTCTACAGTTAGGAGCATAACTGATCACACACACTTTAAATCAGAATAACTTTTTTATGAATGAACCAAACGACTTCAATTTCTCTGTAAGGCTAGAAGAATTAGTTTAGTAAATGACGTCTAAAAAATATATGAATATATAATAAATAGTAAAAATTGATTTTTACAACCTTTTTAGCTGGGCCAATAATGAAAATTTAAAAGATGTGTTTGGTCGACTCGTATAAATTATATATGCTCTGAAAATTTCATAGAAATTGGTCAATCGGTTTAGTAAAAATTGCAATTTTTACCATTTTTGATCGTTTATAACTCGTAAACCAATTAATCAATTTCAATGAAATTTTCAGAACGTATGACCAAACACATCTTTTAAATTTTCGTTATTGGCCTAGCTAAAAAAGTTGTGAAAATCAATTTTTACTATTGATTTTCACAATTCCGACCAAATGCATTTTTCCAACATATTTATTAGACGTCATTCAGTAAACTAATTCTTCTAGCCTTACAAAGAAATTGAAATCGTTTGGTCTATTCATAAAAAAGTTATTTAAATTGTGTGTGATCAGTTATGCTCCTAACTGTATACCTAAGCACATACGTTCAATTAATTAAAATTATCTAAAAGTTCCTGTATATTCTTGATGACTACAAAGGACCCAATTTTATTGGGCATTGTAGCAGATTTCGGGCGTTAATTTAAGTATTAAACAAAATCCCATATTTTTTTGCTATGAAAAAGTGCCACAGGTATTACATGTCATAAACGGTGTATTCGTTTAAAAATTATTCAAATACGGACTCTCTTCAATTATTCATGCGTTCTAATCCATATTCGCTTACACACTTTTATGTACACTGTGCATTGTACAGGTTGTGCGTGACGTGTAATCTGTATGTATAAATGACATACATATGTGTACGTATTTCCCCAGATTCCCCGTACCAAATCTGGTTAGGATCTGTACAATGCAAAAAGAATGAAATAGTACTCGTTGTCGGTGCCATGCATTTTAACTTCTAAATGGAATTTTTAGATTGCTGCATTCTTGGGGTCTTTTTTCACTGTTCCGCATTTTTATTTCTACACTACCGTCGTGATTGGACTGCGAATTTATGGCAAAGATGGATGGGCGTAATTTCTTAATAAAAGACTTAATAAAACCGCTAAACAGAAAAATAAATTTCTACTTGATTTATGTCTTGCAATTAACGAACACGATTTTTATTTTGTACTTTATTGATCTATTCAAGTCCGTATTTAGTCGAAGTATGTTTCAGAGAATTTTATAGAAATCTTAGCTAACTTGTTCCCTTTTCCTAATACTATTTTAGATGTGTAGCTGAATGGAGGATCACAGGAGGGTAAAGAAAAAAACATTTCCTTCTGTTTCCTAGCGTATCCCGGTAAGCCTTCTGTGAGTGGAAGCTAAATCTTAGTTACCGTGGCTAATAAAAATACGTATCTATTACATTTGGCAGTGGCGCAAGCCCGCAGAGTCTCATCAAACCAGAGTTCTCGGTTTCGCGGGGCTTCGTTGTCAGTTTCGTCGCGTAGTACGGCCGTGTACGATCGAGCCCGAGAGCCCGTTCCAATTCTCGTGCTCTCCCTCCGACTCTTTTCATCGGATTTTCTCCTCGTTACCGATCCTGGCCATGCGTCACCCGTTTCGTCTTTATTTCCTTCAGTTGAGAGAGAGAGGGAGAGAAAGAAAGAGAGACAGAGCTATACCTGGCCGACCATGCCCATGGATTCGAGACGGGCGGAGCGAGCGCGCGATCGCGACCCAATAAATAATTCATTCTTGATTATTTCCTGATATTCGATTCCGGAATCTGGGCACGTACGTTCGACTTCTGCATAATTTATTCCCGGTAAAGTGGCGCGTATAAATCCCGGGGAAAATATAGGGAAGCCTCGTCGGAGAGAAATAGGCAAAGGAACGAACAACCGGAACCCGCGAGCGATCGTGAGCACGTTGGAGCGTACACGCGTAATCGACACGCTTCGAACCATGATACGCGCTGTCCAGCCGAACTGAGCGGCCGAAACGTTGTTTGTTGTGTGTGGGTTGATTTAAATTCAATTAACGGCGAATGAGCGCGCAGGAATAGTAACCCACTCACTCGGCCCGACTCGGCCCGGCCAGAACCGGTCCGCTAAGCGCATAATTCCGAATCAAAATAATTATAATCGACGTGGCGTCTCGTGCCCGCGCCTTCTTGACAAGCTTGCAACGGCAATTGTGTGCTCACGGTGGCCACCGACCCGCCGTTAATGAGAGATCTCGTGATTCAACGATCGAAGCAGTATTTCCTTCATACGGGACTCTGTGACCAAAGAAATCGGAATTGGAACTGTAATAAGTAGACTGCGGATTTTATGCAATTATGATAAAAATGGGTAGGTCTAATTTCTGATGGTAAAAAAATTTTGAAGATTTAAATATACTACTATATTAGTCTTAACCTATTAAACATATTCAACAAGAAATTAAATATTTATTTCATCCCAGCTTGTTGCAATTCAGCAACATCGACGTTTTTTCGAATCAGAAAGCAAAATATCTTCGACCGACATGAGTTCCCGCCAGTGCCGCGCCGTATTTCGTCTGGCGGCAACTCATGTCGGACGAAGATATTTTGCTTCCTGGTTCGAAAAAAACGTCGACGTTGCTGACTTCAAAGGGTGGTTTCTCAAGATAAAAGTCTGCTCTATAGCGTGATATAGTTCGATTTTTCGCTAGGCCCTTATCTTTTAAGATTAACTGAAAAATATCCGCACAAATTGGTGCGAAAATGGTGATTGTCCATCTTCAACGATTGTTTAAACATGTTTAAACATTCATAATGTATTAATATTGGATATCACTGTATTCGGGAAAGTCTGCAGAATCTTTTGCTGCAAAGAACAATTCAATATCTTTTATAATAACATCACAATATTTGTTTAAAGTTGAAAAATATGTTTCTTTTTCAAAATCATGTTTCTCAAAAACTGTGCGTCTAGGGAAAAAATTAAGGACAGATTCGGAATCAGCGCAAAAAACTCTATAAGATTCGCCCAACAGTAATTGTTGCACAAATTTGGTGTTGGACAGTGTAAATCGAATCGGAAACTTTCTTCCAGCAGTTGTATTAATCGGTAACTTTTTTCCGTGTAACATTTTGTTTATTTTCTCGTTTCTTTGTTATAAGAAATGAACGCTTACGTTATTTTGTTGTTTTTCATTCGTTAATAAGCCCCTTTTCATTTCCCATCTGTTTTAACCCTGTAAAGTAATTTTTTATACTTCTAAATTGTGAATGTTTTCTCTAAAATCCGTTTCAATGCCTCCGATCGGAAACATTCTGCCACGGGGTGTATTTATGTGTTATTAGACCTTACATTGCGAGGATTATATGGGAATGAAGTTTCTTTAATTTCTTCAATTTACTTTCATCCCCTAACAAACTTCAATCAAACATTCAATGAAATTAAACTGCATCCATCGATGCACATAGGCAACGATATTTCAAAAAATGCTTCGCTCGATGGATATGATGATAGAAATTGCCAAAGGAAATTCAGTACGTGCAGATTAAAAAAAGATTTGTGGCAGACTCTCGGGAAAAATCGATGTGCTCCACATAATAAAAAGAATATTCAATTGAAAATTCCACATTAAAGCTAATCCGATTGGTAGCCTTCGGAAGGAAGTCAGCTGCTCGAAGATTAACGAAATTGTTTTTGCCGTCGAGTTTCGAAAACCCCGTACCGAGGGAAACACGTTTAAAATTTCAGATGTCGTTTTAAAGTGTGCGAAGAACTCTCCGTTTCGAGGGAATTTTTCGAGAATGTCAAAACACCCGAGGATTACATTTTTAATGTTGAATTTAAAATGTTGAACTTCGCTAAGCATGAAATTTCCGGATCCTAAGCGAATCGTTGACCGAACGCGACCGGAATATTCGATGGGGTGAAATACATTTTGATAAATTCTCGCGTAACTACGTTGCGGCACCTATGCATTTATAACGGGCGCGCGATTATCTAAAACGCGACGGGCGGTTAAAAATTCGGGGAAATTCAATAATTAAAGTGGTAAATCAATTTCCGTTCGATTTCATTCCACGTAAATTGGTTTATACGCGAAACATCCGCAGCATGCCATAAAGCGATACGAACAACTCGGGAGCACTTAACGAGTCCCTGCAGGGAAATTATTATATCTATCAGGAAAATTAGCTGGTATCGTTATCGAAAATGTTTTCGACTCTTGTTCATCATCTAGGTGGTGGAAAAACGATCGGGAGAGCGAGCGGCGACGAGCTCGCACACGGCCAGCTCGTTTGTGTGATGAAGTGGGCGAAAGGGAGACAGAGAACGGGCCAACTCGGTGTAATTAAGTAATTAGTATGACAACGATAGCGGCGCGTGCGAGAACCCGGCTAAATGGGGTCGGGAAAAATAATGACAGACTGTACCGAAAATATTGCCGTGGATAAACAGTTTAACACCGGTTGCTCCAAATAATTGGGAAAACTAACCACGATGCAATTACCGAACGACGTTTTCGCGATTCAATTTTTAAGATCTCAATCTTACGTGACAGCTATCATCGAAGATATTGTTTACAATTAAGGCTACTTTCTTTTTCTCGTGAGTTTTTAAAATCGACATTTTTCAGGGAATATCAGTTCATAAACAGAGATAAAAATCGGTCTAGAATAATTAATTTCTACAAAATCGTCAACTTGCCACGATGCAATTGCCGAGCGATCTTTTTCTCATTATGCAATTTTTAAGATCTCAATCTTATGTGACAACTACAATCAACAATACCGTTCACAATTAAGCAGAGTTGGGCAAAAATTTTATTCAAATAAAAATTTTGGATAAAGTGGGTTTAAAACCCACTTGGAAAAATCCCACTTTATTCGAAATTTTTATTTGAATAAAATTTTTGCCCCACTCTGCTACTATTAAGACATTTTTCAGAGAATAAATCGCCATTTTTCAGAGAATATCATAAACAGGGATAAAAAATGGTCTAAAATAAACAATTCCTACATAATCGTCGACCTGTTGAAAAATTGCAAATGAGCAACGTAAGAAACTGAAGAAATGTGAGTAACTGTAACATCTATAACGTTTCGCGACAGGTCGACGGCACGTCGACGTAATTCTATCGACCGAGAGGCTGAAGATTGGATAGAGTGCCGTGATTATGGCGACCAGTCTTATTCGATTAAGAGAATTAAGGTTGCAGGGCAGTTGGCATGCAGTGCGGCGAACGCATAAATGTTGCCCCGGTTAGTGGAACACACCCTGACCACAGCCCTACGGATCGCGTTACTAGCCCTCCGTGCGCGTATTAACTGCCGGTGTGATTGCAAACAAATATATTTGCCCGGCTAAACTTAATTAAATCCGTCGCGCCGGTGCCCTCGCCGGAGCACGGCTCCTATATAACTTGGCAATCATTTGCATAATCGATCGCAAAAGTAAGTGTTTGTTTACCAAACTAGTCCGAGTACGCGGCGAGATACTGCGGGAAAACTAGATCCCCCTTAAAATTGCGGAAACGATGTCGTTACAGAGATACCTCGAATTACAGTGTTTCTCGCGATCGTCGTATATTTGTCGAAATTGTTGTTTTATTTTTATCGAATATGTACAGCAGAATCTCGCTCTTCGTATCAGGTCATTAAGTATGAAACTTGACAAATGTGTTTTAAATTTGTTGTTTTATTTGTCAAGTTTCATACTTAACACTAAACCTACCACCACCGGTCAAAATGACCGGTTCCAGATTTATTATTTTACAATTATTGAAATAATAAGAATGATTTTATAAGAATTGATTGTATAAATATCTTTTGTAGAGCACGTGTATTATAATAGGAGCCGCACAAATTCTAAATAAAATCAAACTTGTCATTTTTATATAAGGGAACGTGTATCAGTTACTTTTAAGGCTCGGTAGGTTTAGTAATAATGATCTGATATACTAACGATCCCCACCACGAGCGAAGTGGCCAGATTGAGACTTGTCTCCCCACTCCATCTTCCCCTTCCATGACGCTATTCCCCCACGCTGACGCCCGATCACGTGACGCGATCACGTGGTGGGGATTGTACGAGCTAGGTAGAATCAAAAGAGGATCGACACTACGAATCGATTGGTTTCCTGTTTCGTTGCACGCATTCCCAGTCCCGTTTCGAACCTCGCTAGGTTCGTTAGACTCTATCAGAGTAACGACGAATTAGTTTCGATTCCCAGATGCATTTACCGAAGCACCGTTTGCATATAACTTGACTATATTTGCAGAATCGATATCGATACCACGTGTTTGGTTGGCAAACTGTTTCATACTGAGCTGTCTAACCGAGAAATTACGGACTGTAGGAAATACTTTGACATTTTTTCAATGATTTCGGTTGCAGCGTTTTTCAAAGGAGCTCTCGATTTTATTTTTGATATTGCAATTTTACTTCCATCACTAAACCGATGGGAGGATGAACTAATTTCGATTCCTGGAAGCGAGAATTTACCGAAACACGGTTAGTATGTATTATAATTTGACAGTTATTGCGCAATCGATCTCGGAACTACGTGATTGTTTGCCAAACTATTTCGCCCTGTTACAGAGAATTACATTTCTCTTACAACCGGTGAAACTGGGGATCGACAGAGTTGCGAGCAATATCTCAAAATTGCTGACGATAATACGGCCACTTTACTTGCATCAAAAGAGATTATTAATATTATCGGGATTTCTGACTCGGACTGGAATTTCGATTCTCGAAAATATTTATTGAGGCACAGTTTATGTCTCGATAGATGCGAAAAATTTATGACAAGACTTTTTTATTTATAATTATATTTTTTATGATACTTTAAGTAACGTATTCGTGACACTTTTGTGATTAAAATGAGACCAGACATGACACAATTTTGTAGAACCTCTATTATCCGAACCGATGATACCTGACATTACAAAACAGTTCAATCTAAATTATTTGAACAAGATTGCCAGGTAACTTTTCCATTATCTCAGCAAACAAGTTCCACAGATTAGTTCGGATAATCGAGGTTCCACCGTGTCACGAATCAAACAAGTAAAAAAGATCCGAACGGCGTCGTGTTTGGAGTCGTTTCAATCAGAAAAGTGTCGCGCATGTACCTGTGCACGAAATTTTCTTCCGAAAGTTCTCCGAAAGTTCTCCGAAACATCTCCGTATCTCGAAAATTGTCATCGATTCGAGGTGTCGGACGAGCGTGTTTCGCGCGAGCCTCTAATCCCCGAGAAACCAATTCTATTTCATTTTTCGCGTCCGTTTTATTTCTATCGGGAGAAGCAATTAGCAGAATCGATGGGGACAACGGCGAATAAATTTCGATCCCCGAAAGCGAGCGTTTATCGGGGCACCGGTGCCCGCGCTGGAAATTAAACCGCCATCGGTGGTAAACGAAACGGTGTAACAAACGACTGAAAACCGGGGGAGGAAAAAAGACCGCGGGGGTGGAGAGATCGACCGCACGTGCGAATCGGATCGGTACAGAGAGAGAAAGAGAAAAAAAATAGGGAAAACGGGATGTTAAAGGGGTCCCTCTCCATAAGCGCCGGCAACAAACATCCGTGTCTCTGAAACGAACGAGACAGCCACTTCGACTCGTTTTCACCGCTGAATAAGCAAACAGTATCCGCGAATACCTTTTGAACGAGATACGCAAATATATCGTGTTTCACGGCGTGCATGTAACATATCGGTTGTACACGTTCGACGATGATAATGCGGGCTCGCCAGTTTTGAAAGCAAACAGGCTAAGAATCCGCGCGACCGGCCAATATTCATCTTACGATCGCCGCTTTCGAATCCTCGCGTATCCCGCGTGTTTACGCTCGTACCCCCTATCCCGATTCGCGTCGGAATCGCTAATGAGTTGCCAGCCTTCGATAGATTATCGCGTCTCTATTTTTTATATCCAGGACAACGACACAGCACGACCGGGAGCGACATACACTCTTTTATTTTCTTTTTTCTTTTCGTCTGAACAGATTACCCGTTGCGAGTCGCTAACTCTGGTTAGCGTGACAGCCGTATATACTGGGTGAGTCGGTCAGAATTACTATCTAAAATAACTCTATTGTTTGCATGAAAAAAGTTTTTAATTTGGATGAGTACAATTTAATTCTTTCTGAGACGTCAAGGTGACCTTGAGTATTTCCAAAGGTTCTATCAAGATCAACTCTAAAGGTCCTTCTATCAGTAACAAACTCGAGGTCACCTTGATATGTTAGAAAAAATAAGATATAGAAAAATCAAATTGTACTCCCTTAACGCTAGAATTACCGAGGTTAAGACGAAGCTAGTTCTACCAAAACCAATCATTTTGACTGGTCTTTAAAAAATACGTAATAATAGAATATTTTATATTTATTGATATTTTACTATCTTACGAAAGAAATATGGTGCCGAATGTGTCTTTGAAAATATTATGTAGTGGTAATCTTCCAGCAGTACACCCTTCTTTTATTTTTTCCCAACTGCTCCTGTCTGCGGCAATTTCATTTTGATGATCTTGTATACTTTCATTTTCATCTTCAGAACTTGAAGGCACACAGGCACGTCCTCTTTTACGTAAATTCAGAATATTTTCTAATTCACTTTCCGAGGACTTTTGAACATTTTCTTTGTCTATAATCTCATTATCACTATTATCACTATAAAATTCAATTTCATTTTTTCCTGATCCACTTTAATCTTGCTCATACGCTCCTCGCCATCCTCGATATCAGAGCATTCCATTGGTATATTGTTCATTTTTGCAACAATTCAGAGATTTTTAATCGTTTTGCTATTTTTAGGGCTTGTAAAATATCGTTACATACATAAATAATAATTAGGTCCTATTCCAACGACTATGGTATACATCGCGGCTATGTTTATGTTTATGTTGTGGCGCCAGAATAAGACATTGCGTGCGATAAAATATCATAACAAAACGTCGATAAATCTATCTAAATATTTAATAAACGATTTCGGGTTCGGCAAACAAATTGTAGGATACTTTTCCATTTTGAGAAGTACCAGTCAAAATGACTGGTATTGGTATAAGTAGCTATGATACAAAATTATTTTGATTCTGAATGAATGAAACAAAAATAAAATTCATTATATTACACCTTTAGTTACCGCTGCAAAAGTCATCACATCATTGCGGGAAAAAAATGTAACATGAAGTAAGAATTTTAAAATAAAATTGTAAAACCAGTCATTTTGACCGGTGTTCTAGTGTTAAAGTGCTCTATAATTAAAAAATTTTTGCTACAATCTAATTTTATATAGTATACGGCTACTTACTCGCTCACCCTGTATGTGTACCTATCGAGTAACACTTGGCATTATTTCTCTCTTGTAACCCGGGAATTGTAAATCACGGTTCTCCCGCTAATCGGATTATGTATCAAAGCGGGAATTATAATTCTATAACCTAATTCCGGTTAGGATTCGAGAGTCTGCTCTACAAGGTAGCCCGATTAACCAGACCGCTCCTAGTGTATGCGTTGCGTTTAGTCGCCGGGGAGAGAGATTTTCCAAGGACTAGAGAGAGCTAATATTATGATTAACTTTTCATAACTCTGAACATCCCGTCGCTGGGACAACTAATTTCGATTCATTCGCTTTATCTACCGGGCGTGTATGTGGCTCGCTCGACGGTGTAATTCATTCAAATGCGAACGCGCCTCTGTTGATTCTAGTTGCGGGAATTCGGATTCGTCCCCGTGTAATTCGTTCCGAAAGTGAGCGAGTTTAAATTTCGCGTTTTTTTTCGTTTAGAATGAGGAAACATTTTGTCAGCCGCGAACGGAGGCGCACAGAAAACCCGGCGGCGTCTATTGTTTCCTCCAACCGCGGGGAATGTGTAGTTCAAATTTGGTTTCCACGCTTCTCTCGTTCTCTGGGATAAAGGGTACAGAGAGTAACAAAGGTTGTGGTCGCCCCGCTTTCACCGGCGAATTTATACCTCTGAATAGGTGGACAGTTGGAATAAACAGTCTGCGAGACCGTTTATACTTTTCTTTATTTATAGAACAATCGAATAGCGGTCGTAACAGCCTTCGACTAATGTTCAAGGAATTCGTGACTCGAACCGAGATATTTTCAAGTCGTCGTTACTTACACTGCTGACTAATGTTTAGGGACACGGGCTCGGTGAGACTATGTGAGTCAGGTTCAACGGGGAGTCATCCGGTACTTGGATTTATTGAACTGTTGTAGTATGACATGCTTTATTTATATTCGACGTATTTACATTCAACTCTTGTTTCGAGGAAAGTTTCGTCTTTTTACTGTATGATTCATAGAAACAAATTGATCAGGAAGAAAATATTAATGAAACGAGCTCATCTATGAATTCCTAAAAATATTTACAAGCGGTTCTATGAACGCTCAATTCATTGCAAAACGATGAGCTTGTATTTACCCCTTGCATTATGATTCATTTGTACTTGTACTTTTAATTGTACTTTATAATTACAATAATTAGAGCTTCTTTGTCGTTTATAGTCTATCGCCGTTTCAGGTTTCGTTTCTTCACTACATTATTCATAGAAACAAATTGACCAGGAAGAAAATATTAATGAAACGAATCATCTATGAATTCCTGAAAATATCCGCAAGCGGCCCTATGAACGCTCAATTCATTGCAAAACGACGAGTTTGTATTTATCCCTTGCATTATGATTCTTTTCTACTTTTACTTTACAATTACAATAATTAGAATTTCTTTGCCGTTTATATTCTATCGCCGTTTCGTCGTTTAAGGTTTCGTTTCTTCACTACATGATTCATAGAAAGAAATTGATCAGGGAGAAAATATTAATGAAACGAATCATCTATGAATTCCTAAAAATATTTACAAGCGGCCCTACAAACGCTCAATTCATTGCTAAACGACGAGTTTGTATCTACCCCTTGCACTATGATTCATTTCTACTTGTACTTTACAATTAAAATAATCAGAACTTCTTTGTCGTTCATAGTTTATCATCGTTTCCTACGCTGGGCTGTAATTCGTAGCACGCGCGCTTATGGGGGGAAACCGTCGCGGCGACACAGGAACTACCGGAGTGACTGGACTACCGGAACTTGACGCGCAACAAGTACAGTATAACCTCGTTAATGCAGTGTATTTTACAGTGCATGATTCAGACAGCAAATAAAATATGTTTATTTGATAATAACATGACAATTACATTTTGTAAACGTCTTATAAAAGTGAAAATATTCAACTCTTGTTGATCCCGTACATTTCCCAGGGAAGCGTTTTGATAGATTCAATAATTGCAAAATAGAAATTCGACCGTGGCGAGCTAAATAGTTTGTTTATATCCCGAGGGCGACGAGTCCGACGGCTCTCATTCCCGGCGAAGGAAGAAATTAAAGGTAATCGACGACGATTTCCTGCGGGATACGGCGAGGGGTAGTGAGAGGGTGCGAAGGGGGTGGTCACGGATTACAGATCATCCGACCGCGCGGAATTCCACGGGATGCGCTTCGAGATAAAGCATTTTCCACGTGTGTTTAGTCTGTCGAGGGATCGATGGTGGGGAAGTCGGTTCTAGATGGCTAGGTGGGTACCTACGGTAGAATATCCACCATGGTGGGATATATACAACCATGCTACACCTTGGGGCTCTCCGAGGGGACTGGCGAGGGCGGACGAGGGGACTTAGGAGAAAGGCAAGAGATTCACATCGACGGCCAGGCATTTGTTCCAAGATGATTCCCAGATGCTTGATCGCTCAAGCAGATATAATCTCACGAGCGGGCAAACGGGATGATTTTAAACAAAGGAAGCCACCCGTTGAAGCATGATTGAAGTTCGCCACGGTACGTGGTTGTTCTTTGGCCAGCCTTTTAGACGCCTTCGCAAACCGCCGCCTGGCAACACCAGGAGAAACCGTGCTGTCTGGATTTGCACGAGCGAACTGGATTCTTCCAGATGATTGTTAACCATCCTCAGAAATGGTTGCATAAAAGATTCTATGATACTTTCTCACCCATTTTTGTTTCACACTTTAAACTAATAAACTTTGCTTCGTTTACCACGTCACATTTTAGAGAAACACGTCTCACAACACAGATAAGGAGGGACCATTTTATAGTATGTGAAAATAGTAAATAGATGAATTCTCACCCTGAGGAACGTACAAGGGTTAATAATTCTCGTAACTTTTTTTTCAAATGATACAGACAATTTTTAGATGATCTTCGACGTTCACAATCTCGAAGTTTGATTGAAGATAGTCAAATTGATTGCGTATACTTTGTCCTCCAAAGTCATAGTAAGTACACACCATGATATTCAGAGCATCTATGACTTTCTTCTGGCAAATTGTTTGAATGTTTCACGAAACAGGTGAGCAAGGAAACCGATGAAAACGATGACGTCTTAAATGTCTTTAATTCAGACCTCAGGATGAAAATCCACTAATTTTCATTTCTACATATAGTAAAACATTTCTTTCAGTCTTTATGATGAAGTTTCCTGATAATATAAATGAAACAGTCGATATAAACTGTATAGCAAAAACAGGTGAAGCATGTCTTAGGATCATTTATGCAAGTATGCCTGGGGTTCGTGCGAGGGTTAAACAAGCTCCTCTGGTTCTCGAGTGGGAGATCAAAAGAATTCCAGCGAATTCAGTTCGCGATCCGAGGTGCAAAAACCGCGAGAGGCCTCGTCATCTGAGACATGTGGTAGGTATACAGCGAGAAGAGCGTAAACCGAATGTTTTATGCGATGTATCAATCAGCGGGTTCGATCACTTTGTACGCAGCCCGAGCGAACAGATTACGTTAAATCAATGTTACATCAGCGCGTTTTTTGCGGGTCGCTAATGATACAGCGTAATCGATGCTCCGTAGTCGCAACGATAAATAAACAGACAAGATCGCAGATCCAGTTTTCCCCTCGGTCTCGCGCGCTCAATTAGACGGGTGGCTTCAATTAGAACGCGGCGCTGCGTGTTTCCGCGCTGAGCAGCGCTGAGCCGAGCAGAGCGAAGCAGAGCGAAGCAGAGCGGATTCTGTATATCAAGCGACACTGTCCTTATCTCAGGTAAATCAATCGTCGCTGCGACGGAAAGAAAACCGCGACACATTAAATCCCCAACGGATCTCTCTTCGCGAATTGCCGCTCTCAACGGCAACCTTCCGACTGCCGGCTTTATTTCACAGATCCACCATTCAGACCCGCTTGTTGCGTGGATTTTCTATAGAGCGATCTATTAGATACACCACCCCTAATAGCTTCCGGTCTGCTTATCCTGTTACAGACCCCGCATTTTTATGCAATTTTTAGACCACTACCTTTTACGTTAACCCGTCGGGGACCACGTTTGTGCAGTGTATACTGAGGATATTTCGTTTATTATACATTTATTTTTAAAGTATGATATTTCAACAAATTTTTTCGCAAAAGTAACATAATGAAGTTTGTAATACAGTAGTACCTCGATTAACCGATTAACGATTTCGATATGAGATTATATTGTAAAGAGAAATAAAAATTTCCAAAAATAAAAAATTTATTTTGTATAATGTATATTTTAATTATGTCCCTCGGGCCTTAATTTGTCCGGGTTGTTTGTCTCCCGATCAAGCCGGTTAATCGTGGTCCTACTGTACTGCCTACAATTTGTGCTAAATATATGAATTTATTGTTAAAACTGAAGCGTGATATCGAATATAACACTCGATACTTTTCCTGAAAGATATTTACGGAATATTTACTCGATTAATTTGATTTTTACATGCTATGTTTAGTATTCTAACGCCTTTCAAGTTCCAAAAATGTTTTTAAATGTTTATGTCTTATGTGTTATGATTTTAAAGAAAGTACCAAAAAGTAGCTCTAGAAAAGTACCTTGACAAAGATGAATAGCATTTCTATTGCGATTTTGATCAAACATGCAAACTCGAAGGGAAACGGAGAAATACATTTATGGATTTTGATAAAACATGAAAATTGCGACTCAGCTTGAAGGATTAATAAAACAACCCCCCCTCCCCAGAAAATAATAAGCTAAGTTTTTCTGGGGTCAATTGCGTAAGTCCGAGGAATGTCACGCAAAATGGCAGACTAAGGGTGGAACCAATATCGCTACTTTAGAATCGACCAAAATGAAAAATATTTTTATGTGTCACAAATATAATTCACAAATCAACGCCCTTTAGCTAAAATTGAAGTTTTTTTTTAACGAAAAGTGTCGCATGTTTAAACCCTTAGAGTTAATATTTCGGTTGGAAGAAATATTAATTTTGGTTTTCGAGTTGTGCTGGTTTTCTTCCAAAGTAGCGATATGTTCCTCGGCAAAGAGAAAACACGACGATTGCGACCTGCCAGATGCACCGCTTGATGAACGCGACCGTATTAACGCTATATCGATATCTTTTGATGTTCTCCCCCTTCCATTCCCCCACTTCCCGTGCACGTGTGCGAACGAGAAACTTGGAACTTTTGCAAGAGGCAAGTGAACCGAAAGATCGGCATCGATTTCATTCCCGATCCGCTGCTCTTTCGTACACGAGAGTCGACGCCGTCAACCGTCTCGCTTGTTCTTATTACGCTAACGAGCCCTGATTTAATGAAACGCAACCAGGCGGCTGCCTTCTACACAGTTAATATACACGATGTATTTTAATCGAGCGAGAGGCGTGCGGATTAAGTGGAAATTAACTTGCCGTTACTAATCGATTATTATTCCTCGTTTTTCGTTCTCGTCGGCGCACTGAGCTCTGTATGTCTACGCGCGGCCCTCGTGGTTGATCGCCCGTAAAAAGACCGTTGGATTCTATTGCTTTGATCGGGAGTTATCTGGAGAAAATATTTCAGACACCGCGGAATTCTCTCTGGGTTCCCAGATACCTTCGGGACGCCTTGTGCTACTGTACAGGGTGTCTCAAAAATACTACCTTGAAGAAGGCGAATCCTAAAGTCATGTCAAATATGTATATTTGCAGAAATGTTCTCCGAGGCTTTGTTGAGGAGTTATTAACGAAAAACACGGACCAATCGGAGCCTCCCTAACACTAAACCTACCGAGCCTTAAAAGAAACTGGTACATGTTCCCTTATATAAAAATGACAAGATTGATTTTATTTAGACTTTGTGCGGTTCCTATTATAATACGTGCTCTTTTAACCCTTTAACTGCGGGTACTTTTAGTACAGCCGTTCGCTCTAAACGCAAAAAACAAATAAAATAAAAATAAGTATATACATTCTAATTTTAAATTATGTTAATGAAGTGATATTCTATTTTAAAAGATTATTTTTATTTGATATTAGCAAAAATTAACATGTTTATATACCCGCCTATGGTTATAATTTTAGTATATGGTTTATAAACCACACCCGAAGTTAAAGGGTATTTATACAATCAATTCTTATAAAATCAAATTTTATTATTTCAATAATTGTAAAACAATAAATCTGGAACCGGTTATTTTGACCGGTGGTGGTAGGTTTAGTGTTAACAAAGTCGCGGAGAACATTCTCGCAAGTCGAAAAGTTACTTCAAAACTTCTCAAGGATTAAACAATATAAATATTTCTTTATATCCGATCGTAGAGTTGTTAATAAAAAATATATTAATGCTATCGACATACTAGTTCGATCAATTGTTATTTAAAAGCAATTTTGCAAATTACCACATTAACTTCAACGCTTCGATCTTAATTTAGATCATTTTCAAGAAATAATTGCGTTTGCTTTGTAAAAAAGAATTTTTAAATTCGTTGAAACAGTGACACACGTGTTGATTCCAATGAATTTAAAATTCTAGCAAAGCAAACGCAATTATTTCTTGAAAATGATCTAAATTAAGATCGAAACATTGAAGTTAATGCGGTAATTTGCAAAATTGCGTCGATTTTTCAGTGCGCCGATAGCATTAGTATATTTTTCATTAAACAATATAACGAGTTTTTGATAAAAATTTGTTCGGTATTATTTGAGAATAATCTGAGTATCGGTGTTGGTCTGCGAAGGAAAAATGGAAAATATAATCGAAGTACTTGTTGTGTTGAAATAGTGAGTGTGTATGCTAATAGTCTGTTGGAGTTTACCTCGTTTCTAATAAACCGTCCGTCATAGAAGGAGCACAAAGTGCACTAGGAACAAAGTGAACTAAAGACGTAAATATAGTGATCGATAAAGGAATTGCTTTTTCGCAGGGCAAAGTATTGTGTCCGTAAAAGTTACAAATAATGACACGTCCTTCGCTGAATTTGCTCCAATAAAACTTTTTTTTCTCCGTTTCGTCGTGCACGCGGCAACAAACGGGCGTTGTTGCTACGGAATAGTACAACTTCTGGGTTACGTTTAATAACAGCGCTTATTCGCCGAGCCTCGCCCTCGCATGTCACATTTATTTCGCAGTATTTCATTTAGGTCGTTTGCGTACGATTTAATGTTTTTTGTTCGCATCACGCGAAAGAGCGACTGTAAATTTTATAATATTCATTTCACCGGAACTGGTTTTTTTGTTCGGGGAATGCTCGTTTATTGACGTCAGTCTTATTATATTTATCGCGGGTAATTTTAGCTTCATTGAATATCCCGACCGTTTCGTTCTTTTTTATTCCAGATATATTTGCATCGAGCATTATAAAAATAATTTCAATTATTGGAACAAAGCTCGTAAAACATAAACCGGATATTTTCGATCGAGGTGCATTGTTTTAATACGGGTCAATTTTCACCGTGAAACACTTCTAAAAATATTAACAATTCTCACTGATTTTATGCGCAGAATAAATTAAAATTACTGCCACTATTCTAACAGGTTTCATAACTTGCTGTACAAAATTAACTTAGGCTCTTTTGGAAAAGAATAAAGAAATCTCAGTGAAAGATTGAAAATTTCAATCCTTTCATCTTGGTATGCCAAAGGTTAACCCTTACGTCGGCATAAAAATGCTTCGCAGGATAATTATTAGTTTTACATTTGCGACAAGAAAGTAGGCAAAGTGCTAGGTTTCGACTTAATATACAGGGTGACTCACTGGAGAATTGACCCAAGAGCAGGACATATATATAAAGTATAAAGAACTTCATTCTGAATCTGCTGAATCTGAAGAAGACAATGATGATTAGTAAGATGCGTTTTAATCTTACTTTTAAAATTCTTCCCATTGTTTCCAGGGTAAATAAATATGAATTTCGAGTTTCGTAAGACCTGCAGAATCATGTCAAAAATTGTTCACGTCCAGTCAGGTTGAAAAATGGCCGGTTCTACCATTGTCCTTCGAGAGGGGATGATAATTTCCATTGGCTCGAGCAGCACCGCTTATGGCAGAGCCCTCGAGCTTGGAACGACCGCGGCTCGGCGCCATTACTACCGCGAAGGCTTTCGGAGCATTAGCTCGAGGTCTATGGATTTCACGTGGAGAGCGGCAGAGAGCTCGCGGAGTTCGTGTTACCTTGACGAGGCTCTCCCGACAATGCATCACCACCGTCACTGCTAGAATCGTATTTCGTTTTTCGTTTGGAGAGCGAAGCGAGGGAGAAAGAGAGAAGAAGAAGAAGGAGAGAGAGAGAGAGAGGGAAACTACGCCGTTCTCTCACGCAAACCGTCCACTGCGTATTCTCCCCCGGCCGAGCATACAGAAAAAACAGAGAGACAGAGGCAGAGAAAGAGAGATACCATCAACGATCGAATGTTCCTCGCGAGTGGCTGGCTATCGGGCTCCGGCTTGTTCTTTTTATCAACGGGCTCTCTTTTGTCTTGCTTTTCTTTCTGCGTTGTTTGCGCATCAGTTGAAGCGTGCTACGCTATTTTCAAGACCGAACCGCGGCCGATTCATCCCCCCTCGCGTCCTCCACCCCCGCGTTTCACCAACGACGACGCCCGACGTCGCCGTTCCCGTCGCCATTTTTCGTCGCTAAAACTACAAACGAGCGCGCAGCCAGATTTTTTTTCCACTCCCGAGCCCGAATATATTTTGCGTCTCTAATTGGAACCTCCTATTGTGCGCCCGCGTACGCATACAACTTTTTCCCCTCGGGGTTCGTTTTTAATAATAAATCGGCCGGGCACGAAAACCCGTGCTCGCCCGGCGAATATCGAGCAAAACGCGCCGGGAATGAGTTCGATGCCGACAAGCATGGCGGACACCGGGAACCAAGGAGCCGTGCCATCGGGAAATTTTGATGAGAACGGGACGAACGTTCGCCCGAAACGACTTTTCCGTGTCGAGCCACGACGAGCTGCCACGGAAGCTGTTCTTTCAACCGGGAGCCGGCTCGATTTTACGAATTTATTCTGATCTGGGTGATAATTGAATGTCTTGCGGGCATCGTTTGCTTATAACTGGTTTTCATAGCGCGTTGGGTGGGTCGGACAGCAAGTGGACTCCCTACATCTTCCTTCCAATTTTCATGTTTCATCAAAATCAATCGGAATTCAAATAACTCTCTCCTTCTCCATTTCTCTTCTAATTTGATCAAAATTGTAATTGAAATGTCATTCGTCGTTGTCGAGGTACTTTTCCTTGATTGCAATCAATAACAAAACAGTGGAATAAAAAACGAATTCTAAGGTCTGAATAATTTTCTTGTTTTATTGCCAATATAATGAAAACCTTGGTATAATAATTATGACTAGTTTGCACGAGCTTCAAGCCAGAGTTGGGCAAAAATTTGATCAACGATTGACGAACAAATTTCTACTTCAATCGTTAATCGCAATTAACAATTAAGCTCCCACTTTAATCGTTAATTGCGGTTAACGATTACATTCTTCTCAATTGTAATCGCCAATCGAATAATTGATTAATGATTAACTGAAATTTCGAAATGAAATACGGAATCAAAACTGTATGCATACTGAAAAAAATGTGAACTGAGTTTAGGTATATTGTCATTTGATCTATAATACGATCTCTATGTGCCTACTTATTACAATTTATGAATAGACCGTATGGCGATTAACTTCAACAATTGATTAAATCAGTCTCCGATTTTTCGATGATTTCTTTTTTTAATCAACGATTAACTTCATCAATCGATTAAATCAATCCTCTATTTTTCAATGATTACCTTTTTTAATCGTACACATTAATCAATCAATCTTTGCAATTAATCTCTGCTTCAAGCACAGTCTCCAAGACTTGTGTCCCCACTCTACCTTCCCCTTGCTATTTCCCACGCCGCAGTCTGGTCACGTGGCGATTTCCGTGTTTGTCTTTTTCCCCTCAATTCGTGCTCCCTCCCCTCGCGACTCTAGATTCAAATATTTACTGATTTTCAAATTTATTTTAAATGGATCAACATTTTCTTCTCGCTAAGTTTCGGACCTGATCGAATCGCAGTTTCAAAGGACAATATTCTCGACTTCTCTCATTTTTCCCACATAATCCGAGGGTTCCCGCGTCGAGTCGACATCCGTGTATGACATCCCGGGATGCCTGGGACTTACTTAAGAAGTTTCCTCGCCCCTACGGGGTCAAAGAAAATACCTGTTGTCGAAACTCGGCAGTTCGAAACCCGGTGTGTGCCTCCACGCGCAAATGTATATACGATAACGAAGGCTCTCGATCGAATTACCGAGCCGTCCGACCGGAATAAATGATAACGACACTCGAACGAATCTGCATCGTTTTATCGAGAAACCGTCGCGCGTTGCGGCGTGTTCGGTAAATGAAACCTGTACTTCGGTTAATGCTCTCCATCAACGTTGTCATTCCATTATTCGGCGCTTTGCGAAATATCGGAGTTACTATTCCCGACCGGCCGGTATACATCGGAATTAAAATTTACTAATTTCCGGCAGAAGCTCTCGTAGATTACCGGCCGGCTCGCGGATTCATTAATATTCATACTCGCGATTTTTATTGGATCCTCGCCGTTCCATACGTTCGCGCGCCAGTTTCAATATGCCCGTGTCTGTCGATACCGCGGCGGAACTTTGACTTCGATATCCGAAGAACAATAAAAGTTATTACGTCGAGCTCGTGGAAACGATTTTAGAACTTTTCTTATCAATATTTAATCTTCGTGGCAGATATGTAGTCGCACCGGGCATGTGGAATTCCTTTCTGACACGGTGGATGATCAATCGAGGGAGCAATTTTATGTTAAATATTATTTTTATGGTCGGTGAAAACAGTGGAAACAACGGAAGAATTTAATATTACTGTGGGACATCGATTATCCGAGCCCCCTGTAAATTATCGATTGCTCGAAAATGTTTAACAATTAAACTACAGTAGGACCTCGATTAACCGGCTTGATCGAGAGACAAATCGGATGCCCGGATAAATTAAGGCCCGATGGATAATCAAGAGGGAAATAATTACAATGTACATTATATTGCAAAATAAATTCTTTATTTTTGGAAATTTATTTCCCTTCATATAATATAATCATAGTTAAACACATATTTGTTTATAATCGGGAGGATCCGGTTAATCGAGGTCCTACTGTATTCATTGTTAGATGATCTACAACACAAGTTATTATACAAATTAATAAGGACTTGATATACGA
This sequence comes from Lasioglossum marginatum, assembly GCA_028455795.1. Lineage (NCBI taxonomy): Eukaryota > Metazoa > Arthropoda > Insecta > Hymenoptera > Halictidae > Lasioglossum > Lasioglossum marginatum. Next base: position 8,318,841 of record CM052278.1, on the reverse strand, counting down.
ACAAGTAATAATTCTTCTATTATGGGGACACAGCATCCTGTGTTTCTCTGATTAGCTCGGCTAATTGATGTTCTACTGTACACTGTTTACTAGTAAAATTATTGAGAGGGCATCAATATCGATGCCAATTCGATGAACAATTGACATGGATGTTGCATAAACTATTTAAAATAAGACAGTTTCTTATAAATGTAACTCTTTGAAATTTTAACCCTTAGCAGTCGAGGGGTGACTCGGAGTCACCACTAAAAATTGCATTACTATTATTCACAATATTGTTTACATTATTAAGTATGTTCGTATGTAATCAATTACTACGCAATTTCATATCCACAAAATGAAAAAAATTATATACAATGGAATTATTCTAGGTCGAAAGAAATATTTAATTTTCAAGTTAAAATAGCTGCGACTGCAAAGAGTGGTTACCAGTGGAAATCACTTTGCGGAACCAGTGCTGTAAATGCGTTGCTGTAAGAATTTCTTTGTGATCCCATAAATTGCGAGTTATCCCGCAATTTTTCATTTTCTTGCAAAGATTCCTGTTTCAAAGGGAAAAGGTAAAGCATAACGAAAGCTTTTTGGATGTTCAACATTGCCGAGCGTTGGGCAATGGCCGACACCGTAAATGCATTAAAATTCCCAACGATCATCGAGGACTCGAGCGGGCTTCGATGGGCGCGAGTTGCGAAAGGGGCCGTAAGGCAGGGGGCTAATAAATGAATACACAAAACGACTCGGACGGTGTCTGCTTATTGCAGCATCGTTTGGTCCTCAGGGCCGACCCACCGGTGACCTTTCGGTTGCGCAACGAGACGACACACGCAATAATATCGCCGACGGTGATTCGCGGCGACGATTACTCGTGACGCGTGACCCATGCCTGACTTTTTTATGGACGCCACTCGTGTCCCGAGACCTGATGACTGAGACTGTAATAAAGTCGTGAATTAACCGAGGCGTGGAGAAGGACGCACGCGCGAGGTCGAAGGGAAAAGAAAAGAATAAAAGGTCGACGAGATCGCCCGTTCCTTTTCGCTACACCGTTTTCTCCTTGCATTCCCCGACCGTTCTCTCTGACTGATTGCCACTGCCGGAGACGATCTCGCCGACTATTTACCATTCATCCTCGAAAATCATCAAAAACCCATTTTCCCCCTTTTTTGCTCCGTCGGATTCGTTAAATCGCGGCTATATTCCCGTGCTTCTATCACTGCATTAACCCCTTCGTTCTTGATCGCGTCGAGGACGATTGTTTGAAATATGGAGTCTTCTTCCGAGACTATCGAAGTCTTAAATAATGTCTTAAATTATTATATTAAACTACATGTGTGTAGGAATTTATCCTAACATCGTTAATATGTCGACATTCGTCCTGAAATGGTCGGTCTGTTTTATTTAATAAAATGTTAAATTGCTTTCGTAATTGCTTTATTTTAAATTAGCATTATTTCTGTGCTTTCTTAAATTTTATTTAATAGCACATGCACATTTTTTCGCTACGCCACGAGTACAATCATCGTTAGACAATAAATGACATGTTTTGATGTGTTTAAAAAATGATCGTAGTACAAGAATAAGCTTGAGAATCCGCAGATATTTTTTGAATTTTCAAACTCGATTTACTCGAATCCGGGAACGCCGAACAGAAAAATATTATTCCTCTTTTTCGACTTGCTTTTGCGTGTAGATTCGCGACACAGTCGTTCGTACTACGATTCCAGGAACATCCTGTATTTTAAGCAATTTATTGGATACAGTAGACTCTCGCGTAATACGATCAAAAAAAATATACAGGAATCTACTCTACGAATAAGTTGGACGATGTAAAAATTGTTTGTACAACGATCATTTTCAAATGATCGAGCTTACTCCTCATCCCGGTTTTTATAAAACAAGACAAAATTTGCATAAAGAGCAGTCTAGTTATAAGTAGACTGCGGATCATTATGGAAAATAAAAATTGTCTGTATCGATTGCAAGGAATGTTATTTCAAACAGAATGTTATTTCTTCCCTTAATAATTTTAATAGATGAGAAATCATATATATATAATCGTGGACAAAATTAAGTGGATGCCAATAAACTTATCTGCATTCATGATGCCATGGATGGGTGCTAAATTTCCAACCCTATACCAAGAAAAACATCCCTTATCATCCCTAACATCCATTATGGATCCCCCTCCATGTTGACGGTAGGCACCACATAGTACTTCTTGAGAGCTTCATTCGGTTTTCTCCACACGGATGATTTCTTTTTTTTATTTAATAACTCAAATTTGCTATCGTCACTCTATATAATTTTTTTCCAAAATGATAATGGCTTATCCACATATGTTTTTGCAGAAGCTAAACGTTTCTTTTTATGCACTTTACTAATGTGTGAGATCCATAATGGTATGGGGATGTTTTTCTTGGTATGGGGTTGAAAATTTAGCACCCATCCATGGCATCATGAATGCAGATAAGTTTATTGGCATTTTAAATGAAAATATGGAAGAGTCAACCCTAAAAATGGATCTCGATGAGGGATAGATGCTACAACAGAATAATGATCCTAAGCATACGGTGAAGAAAACGAAAAAATTTTTACACGATTGTGGGATAGATGTTCTCGATTGGCCTCCACAAAGTGCAGATCTTAATCCTATAGAAAATTTATGGAGCTTATTAGATTCGGGAATACCATTAGAAAAACGTCATAATAGAACAGTACTTTTAAACGAATCGCAATTAAAATTTCAACAAATTGATCGAAGTTACCTCCAAAAACTTGTGGAAAGCATCCCACGACTATTAGAAGCAGTAATTAAAGCAAGAGGTTACAATACCAAATACTAATTACTTATTTTCTAAATATTTATAAAGTGTCCACTTAATTTTGACCACCAAAAATTGTATACAATTTTGATTAATGACAATATATTCTATTATATTAATTGTTATCATTGATATTGTTGTTTATTTCATTAAAGTACACTTTGTTAACTTAATTGTTCCATACAATTCTGGTTTATGAAAATTATGTTTTAAATTGCATTGATTTTTTGTTGATCATTAAACCTGTCCACTTAATTTTGTCCACGACTGTACACCTTCAATTTTTAAAATTTTCCTACAATTTTGAATGTCATCTACTCAATTTTGCTATAACTGCATAAAGATCCACAGTCTAGTTATAAGTGCATAAAACCCTCAGTCTAATCATTACCGTGCTGCCCTGTGTATCTAGTGAACAAAGTTCGCGGCCCTCGCAGCGTTCGTAGGCGCGGGAAATTTGAATAATAATGATTCGCGGGGCCGCAAAATGCAATGCTGGTTGCAGCGTCGGCGCTTTCACTGTTCCTTGGGGCAAGTATGCAGCTGATGACGCGGAGGAGAGCGCATCATCGAGAACTATGTTCTTTGCGGGAAGGCCTCTCCCTCTCTTTCTCGGTGTTGCCTCTCCTCGAACCTTTTTTTCTCACCCTCGTTACCTTCGACTCCTCGACATTTGCACTCGACTCTCGACGAAGAAGGCGCGCACTTGTGCCGCGCCTTTTGTACCAGGAGGAATGGCAGCCGGCGTGACTCAGCCCCGTGATTCGATGAAATCGAATTTACCTCGGCCGTTCTGTCGCTCTTCTCCTCTCTCCTCTCTATGGGATGATTCTCTCTCGATCGGCACGAATCATGCGAGCTCTTGCTCGTCGTGTGAAAATCGGATTAATCGAAGGAATCGAAGCCCCATTGTACTTTGTGTACCCTTAAGACTGTTTCTCCAAGCCGAACGAAACATCGCACGGAGAAATTAGATTGCCTTTAGCCGCTTTGTAAGTCCCGTGTCGACTTTGCTCGTCTTTCTGCACGGATGTCGGCGTCGACTTGTTTTTCGAGTGCTGCGAGTCGATACAGCCCGATACTTGAAACGCTATTTAGGGCCTTCGAGCTCTGTCGGGAAGCTACAGGTGGTTACATATCGGGAAATGTATAGTTTTAAGCCGACCAAATCAAGCTTTCTACCAATTCAAGCGTACGAAAAATGAAATACGATAGCTTTTTCACAGAAGCCTAGTTAAACTCTTTCCTTCAGCTAAGAAGTGCCAATGGGATATTCCTAACAAATCAGTTAAAATTCTTTAACATACTTTTAGATATTTATATAGTTTAAGATTACAAGACCGATATGTTCAAACGAAGTTAATGAAATTTCAAACGTTGATACGAAGATTAGTGTACAATGAATTACTGTACTGGGATCATAAGAGAGCCCAAGATAACGACTCTGGCACTCCATAAACTGTTAACAATAAAATCTTGGTAGCATTGCTGGTTCCATTAAATTTTCTAAAGCAGATTAAACGATCGAATTAATGTTCTAATATGGTAAGTGGTCGGTTATAAAAAAATACAGCGGAGATATCGACTTTAAAAGAGTACATTACAGATCTTCAATTAAGAAGTACGTCACTCTGTACAGAGCTATAAGACATTCTCCTACTGTGCCGCTTAAATCAATTAATTATCTAAAAGTGAACTCTTTTCGCTACTTTGAGGGGAACTTTATTGAAGCTAATGAACCCTGCCCGAGACTCCGAGATGAGCTGTATCGAAAGTTTTTGAAGGTGTTATCCATTAAGAATGTATAAGTGAGTACCATTCAACGACTATAATTATTGCTACGACTATTGCAGGTCGATAAAACGACTACTAGATGTTCAATTCAGAACACCAGTTGATGACCATAAACAAATATGTGGTTTATTGACGAAATCAAAAAGATATTAGTATAATGATATTTTGTTTAGGAAGTAATATAGAGAAATGGGTCGTTAAATTAAATCGTTATTCTGAACTTTCCATCGTAAACTAACATATTTAATCACAACCCAACCATTGTACAGTCCTCGACAAAATAATAAGACACCTAGCATATTTTTAAATTTCTTATACTTAAAGGTGGAAAGTGTACATCCCGTTATATCCTGAATTCTACATACTATCTCCAAAGTAAATGCGCAAAATCTTAGGATTGTATCGCATACCATAGCAAAATTAGAGAAAGATATGTAACCACGGTCTGACATTAATTCGACAAAAGTATAAGACACTAACTGAAGAATGTTTGATTAAACAAATAAAAATACAAAATTAATACTTTGTAATACCTCCCTTGAATTGTATTACGTCTAGTAATCGCTTCGAATAGTTTTATATAACTTTTTGATTCGGCTTTGCTCTAAATGTATCCAATTGTGATTTATACTTTCTTTTAGTTCATTGACGTTATTATATTGTTTTCCATTCGCGTAGAGTCGTCTTGATAAATCTCCCCACACATTTTCTATAATATTTAAATCGGGAGAACGAACGAGCATTCCAAAATATTAATATTTTTTGACAAAAAGAATTGTTTTACAGATTTTGAATTATGGATTGCTGCATTATCCTGTTGAAAAATGTAGTCACCGCGCGTGATACGAGCTGCATGTTTGTTTATCTGATCTGTTATTAGTTCAATATATTTGTTACTATTCATCTGATAAAAAGTTTACTTCTGTTTTTCCATAGTAACCAATACCGGCCCATACCATAACATTGCCACCACCCATTTGACGGCGACTTAAATGGAGTTCTTCCTTTCTGCAATCATGAAAGTACAGTAATCGTACCTCGTAATCGTAACTCGTTCGTTGTCCAGAAGCCGTGTTTTTCAGTGACAACGACCCTGCCCGGACGCTATTTTTGATTTATGACTGCGTCTAGAGTATCGCGCCGACCGCGCCGAGACTCCAATAGAGAGCCGAACATAGAGAAGGACAGAATGAAACACGGATCGGGTGGCCGAAGCGTATCGCCGTCGCCGGACAGATCTGAGTTCCGCATGTTTCATTTTTACAGACACTATGTACAATTGAAATTATATCGTGTTTGGTGTCATTTTAATCAGAAAAATGCCAGAAATACCTTCATGAAGGTCCCATAAAAAAATAATGTAAATTAATTTGAACATTCGATTCATTCGAGTCAATGTAGTGGTGCTCACACCGATATGCCCGAGCCGACATCAATCGTCGCCGCCCTGCGGAGCGACGCGGCGTTGACAAGCAGTGGAATGGGTAGGCACTGGACAACGATCCTGCCCACCATGCCAGACAACGAACGAGCGATTACTGTAGTAGGTCCAGCCGTCAGGGCCATCTAGATTGAATTTTTTCTCGTCACTAAAAATGACTTTTTCCCAGTTTTTCATCCAGTGGACGTATTCACGAGCGAACTTTAGTCGTGCTGCTTTGTGTTTCTCCATTAAGGGTGACCGTTGTTTTAATTTCTTCCGTTTCATTTCTTCCGCATTTCCTTGTAAAATGCGATGTACATTTCTTAAATTTGTTTTCACACCTGCTTTTTCGGCTATTTGTACTGTTATGCCCTTAAAATTCGACGCAACACGCAAAATTGCACGTTTATCACGTTTAGAAGTAATGCTAGATCTTCCACTCCTTTTCGTTTTTCCATAAGCACTTGATTTTTTTCACACATTATATCGCGCACCTACTTCTGTTTAATAATTTCGCAATCTTATTAATACTGTATTTTTCCGAGCGTAACAGAACGATTCGATCGACTTCACTCTTATCTAACTGCTTTCCTCGACCCATTATTTATTTTTCGTTTTAATAAATGTACTTATACTGTATGAAAATCACAAGATTCAACGTCTGAATACGCTCGCAGTAGAACACTTAATGGTAGAAGTCATATGAGTGGAAAATAAGCCAAATGTCATACTTTTGTCGTATTAATGTCAAACCGTGGTTACATATCTTTCTCTAATTTTGCTATGGTATGCGATAGAATCCTAAGATTTTGCGCATTTACTTTGGAGATGGTATGTAGTATTCAGGATATAACGGAGTGTACACTTTCCACCTTTAAATATAAGAAATTTAAAAATATGCTAGGTGTCTTATTATTTTGTCGAGGACTGTACAATTAATTCATACAATTTGTACAAACGAAATGATATAGTACAAATATGTGATTCATTGACAAAATCAAAAAGATATTAGTACAATGATTTTTTCAATTCAGAGCACCAGTTGATGATTATAAACAAATATGTGATTTATTGACGAAATCAAAAAGATATTAGTATAATGATATTTTGTTCAGTAAGTAACACAGAGAAAGATGTCGTTAAATTAAATCGTTATTCTGAACTTTCCATCGTAAGCTAACATATTTAATCGCAACCCAATCATTGCACATTGAATTCTACAAGTGAATATTGTAATATTAATTCTTACAATTTATATGTTAAACCAAAGCGATGAGATTAAATTGCAAGGCAACATAAATAGCAGAGAATGTGGTATTAAAATGACAAATCTGATTTTTAAAGGTTGCTAGATTCCCAGTTCGATATTACCGGAGAAAAATGATTGCTCCGATCCGATGTAATCAGTTTTGTCCGAAGTTTCGGGATTTCAGTGTCCGATGTTTCTTGGATTCCGGCGTCGTCCCCAATTCCACGGGCTCGTTAGTAACCCTTAACCCATTAATGGCGGACGCACGCGCGTCCTTGGCCGAGGACAATTGCGTTTTCATATAACGGACGTCAATCACTCGGCGTTCATTACGCCGGGCCCGTGTAATTGGCGACTTTCGTGGCGAGGATGGGAATTGCCGAGGCGATACGTGTACGCGTAAGAATGCTGGAATCGTATATTTGATTGGTGGTTGCGCGAGCGAGCCCTGGCGCGGTATTAATACATTCGCGGGCCCCGCCGTCGGTCACCGGTGACTGACACCGCTAACTTCGAGAGGAACATGTATAATGTATCAACCGTTTATACGGCTGAGACTCCTGACTATGATTGATAGCAGGGAAAACGCGTGAAATATTTAACGTATTCAAAGATACACCGACGAACCTAGTTGCAATCAGATTAATATTGTACAATTCGATTAGACGATCGAAAAGAGAATTTATCCCCTCGGGAATTTCCAATGGAACACTTATTTAGCACTGCCACGTCAGCCAACAGTACAACGACTCGGTTTCACGTGGTTCTTCGCGTGTACTTTCTTAAATATAGTTCCTCCAACTTGCCAGTTCCTACTTTACTTACTAGTCATGCTATTACGACCAACCTTATATTGTGAACGATTGTTTGTTACGAGTGCTGTGCCGGAGTCATTTTTGACCGGGAACATCCAAATTGTCAGTTAAGTACTCAATTTGTGGCAATTAAGCTAACTGAATAGCTGATTCATTGAGGATATCGGAAAGACTAATGTGTCGACACGAGATATCATCAAAATTAAATTTTTAAAAATTATTAATTAGAGCTGTGGACGGTCCTAAGCATTGCCAATTATATAGCTATAAAAATCGTCCGTTGTCCGAGGGTTAAACAAAAAGAAACGAGTCGGTAGAAGACAGCTGCGAACGGCAAGTGCGAGAAACACGTGGCGGTTTTGTAAACCTTTTTCTTCTAATTTAACAGCGACGAACTTTAACAACGACAAAGTTGCGTTTCGTCGTACAGACTGTTCTACTTATCTTGATTATTCCAAATATTTTGGACAGAATTAATAATTCCCGAGGACAAAAGCAAAATCAGTAAACTGTTCTTCCTTTCAGTTCTTTTCTTTCCTTTTTTGTTGCCGCGGAATGCCTTTGTTGCTGATTCACGAACCTTTTAGCCGCGGGGTCCGATTGCTACGATTACAAGATGAATCGCGGCTTTTACTTAATTCGGGTCAGTCGTCGGGCCTCGGCGAAATATCAGCCCCTGAATGGCACAGGATTTTCCAGTCTACGTAATTTCCATGTGTTCGCAAAGTACACAAAATTCTGCAAAAATTTACCAAGCCACATGATGATCTACATCGATTGTATGAACAGGGATTAAATTAAAATGTTTCCTCGGCTAGTAACTTTGAATAAAACATTTTGTCACTTGTTAAATTACATTTAAGAATTTGATGCATTTATGATAAAAATGACTAGCTGAAATACTAAACTGTGAAGACATTAATTAAGAATGCTGTTACATGAATGCATAAAATCCTCTAAATATAATTTAGAAAGTAACAAATTGGATGTCTCAGCTATGGCAATCACGTTAATTTGTTTTTTATAAATGTGGAAGTAATTAAAGCGCGACCTTATCAAATAAACCATTTATTTGTCAGCAGAGAAAATCCGAGAGCACCGTTGCAGGATTAAGTCTCGGGGCAACGAGGCGTCTCGAGCGATTTCGTTGGCAACACGGATTTGCAAGGGGCGTGGAAGATAGCGAGCCATGTGACGCGTCCATTCGGACAATTCTTCAATATAATGCGTCTGGTGGAAGTTATGATGGATCGGAGCGGTAAACAGTTTGCCACCTTTTACGAGAATTGAACCGTTCGGCCGCTTTACAGGTTCGATCGGTCATAAGTTCCAGCGGGCACGTCGCGTTCCGCTGAAAAACCGTCCGATTCCAGTCGATCCATTTAATCCATTATGTTTCGCCGTGAAACCGTTACATTACGAATTTATACAACGTCGCGCCGCCATTGTCAGTTTACCGTCGACAAACTTCAACGGGAATTTACTTCGTTCGCCGGGAAATTTAATTACGTCGGTAATCAGTGGACTGCACGCGCAAACTCACAGTCGTAGATTATAATTCGCGCAAAGGGAAATTTGACGTAGTTCCATTTCCAATTTTATTCCGCTCCCAATTATCGAACCGCGCGCTTTTACGCGAATCCATTGTTTAACACTAAACCGACCGAGCCTTAAAAGTAACTGGTACACGTTCCCTTGTAAAAAATAAGAAGATTCATTTTATTTAGACTTTGTGCGGCTCCTATTATAATACGTGCTCTGAAGATATTTATACAATCAATTCTTATAAAATTATTTCAATAATTGTAAAGTAACAAATCTGGAACCGGTCATTTTTACCGGTGATGGTAGGTTTAGTGTTAAATAAAAAGCGAGTTTGGTGTGTCGATTCTTATCAATGCGTCTCTTCTCGTGTTTTACAAATTTCCACACATGTCGTAAATATCTTAAGATCCATAATCTGGCGGTAATGTATGCCGAGAGTTGAGCTTTATTAAAATCATTCGCGGGTTATGAGCTACTATAAATGCATCGGCCTCTGCGGGCTAATGATCGCGCATAAATATTACGAAACTTCATTAAAGTCTCCATTTTTAAGTTACGCCATCGATTATGCGCACGGCAACGAACAACGGCGTAAGAATGTTAAATCTCGAACGTTTAAATTAATGAACTCTGACGAGAACTAATAAATATCTGAATTAGTGTTCGCAACTAATTTACTTAACCTTAATGGTTTTCTAAAATCGGAAAAAGTCCTGAGATATCTATCGAAGTCTCTGATTCACCGTGTTCGATCGAACGTTCAAAGAGACGAATACACTGCGAGCAAATTCCGAAAAAGACAGCGAGGTCCTGAAAGGTGGCAGAACAGTATCGAATTAGCAAGAAGCAATCAAATTCTCGACGAGCCAGCAAAAAACTCGAAAAGTATCAAGATCGGAAAAAGCCCAAACAGTTAAATACTGAAAAAGCGCGTTCGATTCGCATCCTCGAAATCGTTTGAAAATTCAAGCGTCCCTGACAATTCCCGATTGTGATTTGCGCGCGGTAGAAGAAGGGGGGGGGAGAGAGAGAGAGAGAGAGAAAGAGGGAGACAGACAGAAAGCGAAAGAGAGCGAGAAACTCGTTTAACTCGAACACGATCCGAACAAAGCGCGGAAAAGTGCGAAACGAACATGGCGTCACGGGGAGTACACACAGAGTCCGGCTTTCGGCCGACTTTTTCGTTGCGGGGCGGGGGGTGGGGATGGTAACGAGCAGAGCCTTCAGAAGGACTGAATATTTTCGATATTCGATCACCGTCGTAGACAATGCGGCCTTTCATTATTCATTCAGTGGGATTCGTATTAACGGCCGGCCGAACAATTCGCATTTTTCGGTAGTGGGGCAGCCGGAGAACAAGCAGTTGCGGTGGCCGATGGAATCGATACAGCCAATCTAATAGCTCGCGGGCCAATTAATTGTTCCCGCAGATCGGATCTAATTTAGCCTGCAGCCGGGACCACGGACCAACTGCTCCGAGGCGAGCTTTATTTCTCCGCGAAGCGCAGTCGCTGCGACATCAATTTTTGTTTGTAAAATTTCGTTGCACCCGAGCAGCCCGCCTAACCGTATCGTTTATTTTATTCCGTATAGTCTCGTTTCACTCGTGCGGGGAACGCGCCGGCGCCGATACAGAGAAAGAGAGAGCATATATTCTCTGTCGACAAGGTGCTTCCAACGGATTCGCGCGCACGGAGAAGGAATTCATCGGAACCTCGTTTACAGTGTCACTTTTGTTTACACGGCACAACGCTGATGAGATAAAAAAGACTGGAAGGTTCGACGAACAGGATAACTGCCAACCCCGACAGAGAAGGATGAACCCGGCTCTCGCCGACGCATACAATTATTCTTTTTAATTGACAAAACGAATTCAATGGAGTTGAACGGAAAAAACGCAGAATATCGTTCTCGAATTGTAAATGCTACATCGCTCGCGGCCTACACTGTGTTATATTCCATTAGTGGAAAGTCTGTTCGAGAAAGAGAGCGAAATTTCGGGGGGGAACTTCGATCCCCCTAACTGATTTTTCGTGTCCCTTCTACTCAATCAATGTATTGCTGTTGGAAATAGGAAATTAAATTTTAGGGATTGTTTCAACCCTTGAGGTGTCTTTTTCCACCGAGTTAATTTGCGTTTAATTCTATAGTGATTGATCATACTTTTTTTACGAGCGAGTAGTACGGTTTAAATTTGAAGTATCTTCCAGCTGCTTGCCCTTGGAAACACGATAGAGGACGGTGTTTAGAAATGGAAATGAATATTATTGGACCAGTGTAACCTTTCGATTAAACTTGAAAACAAATATTGAAGTGAAGGAAAAAATGGCACATTACTTGTTGGTACAACTAATATTTGTCTTTTAGCTGTCGTTTTGTTAGTTCAACCCCTCCACGGCCTCGGACCTATTTGACCAGGCTGCAGCTTCGCCAGCAGCGCTCTGTGCACCTCTAGTTTTTCCACGAATGGGCTTTCTACTTTGCAAACAATTTCTACACACCTCAAAGACATACAGAAACTCTCCCAATTAACGACAATGTAAAATACAATCGTTGGGAATGAAGAGAACATAAAATATGACACGATTTTATAATTGTTTCTCTGCATTAAAACACGCGGCACTTTAAATCGAATAAAATTGTAATTTCAAAATACGCATTTGTCTCTCACAATGAGATTATACGATTCGACAAGTCTCACGAGGAAAAACCTCAATTATACTACTCCGATTTTAATGAGTTTTGCGAGATGATAAATCCCAGATGTCCAACGCTGCGTACAAAATATTTAATTTGGTTACTTCATAATTTTAAAAATAGAACGCCATGCATATTCTTTTAAGGCGGTAGACTCGTTTCCAGGATTGCAAGGGTGCAGGATTCACGTTCTCATTTCTCGATAATACAAAAATTGGGTTTTTCAGTAGTGAAAAACGGTAAATAAAAGATCAATCTAAGGCGGTATCTGTTAAATTTTGTATTTAGGATTTATCTAACAATAAGTTTCCCTCTGCGCCACTATCTCTTATATCTGAGTTCTCCTACTCTTCGACCATCAATAAAACAATGTTGGTCTTGTCGAAGGTAGACGTTGAACACGTTTTCTAGGATTAAGCAGTTCAACCGAAGCTCTTGAACGAGAAGCTTCTTCTGTACTCTCACCCTTTTGAATAAACTCTTTATATCAAGTTGTCATAATCCTGTACTACGAATCCTTGGCATTACTTCTTTCCTATAACCTCGTATAATCTCAACACTATCTTTTTCAAAAGTCCTATTTTTTCGTTTACGGGGCGCAATTTGCATTATTCGACAACATGCATCTATAAAAATAGCTACATGCGCAGTTGTATGCTTCCGAATAATGCAAATTACGCCTCGTAAACGAAAAAATAGGACTTTTTTGGGCGATGGCGCCCTAGATCGATCTTTTATCTAGCGTTTTTGACTACTGAAAAACCCCATCTTTGCATTATCGAGAAATGAGAACGCGCAGCCTTGTAATCCTGGAAAAAGGAGTCTACTCCCTTAAGAAACTATAAGAGACAAGGACTAACCACAGCAACCATAAAATAAATTACAGTGTAAGGGGACCTAACGTTTCGCAATGATTAGTAGACAGGGAGCTTTGCGAATCAAGATTTCGAAAACAGTAATTAAAAGCTGACCGCCTCGACAAACATGCTTCAAGCCGAAAGGAAATATCGTTGGAACGAAACGCCCGGTCCAATCATTAAGAGCCCGTGTACAAGCACCTTGCGAAAGCTCGTCAAAATGATAGTCGGACAATCGAGCCCGGGTCGTCAGCTCGTCGACAGGAAAAAAGGCTTAAAATATGCACCGCGGAGACAGGGCCTATTGTCCCGTCAGTCTCGAAAGGGTTAACTTGTTCTCGTCGAACGGATCGAGTCCTCCCGAAACGGGGCGTTACGGGCGATGAAAAACGGCCGGATTTCAATGGAGGGTCTCATAAATGATATTTCGGGCTGAAAGGCCGTTCGCTACTGTAATCGTATCGACGTCGAGCCTCCGATTGAAATCGTCGCGGAGCACTTGCCGGGGCACTTCTCGTACCTCGAAGACCGTGGAGAGAGACGGTGAGAGAGTCGATTTTCGAGGATCGTTCACGATTCTTTCACGATTCCCGTTCCCGTCGCGTCGACTTCGCGTTGCACAATGGGGAGAGAACGCGTTCCCTTGGCCGTCGCGTAGATTGTGTATATACACATATAGAAATATTCATATACAGTGGAGGACCAAAGTATTCGTACGTCCTTTAAAACAGAGTAACTTTTTTATAATTGTACCAAACGACCTGACGTTTTGTAAGCAATTAGAAGCATTGGTTTACTAAATGATCTGCAAAAAGAATTTTCCAATAATTACAATACGTAATTATTGTACTCCATATGTACTCCACTGTACATACGGAGTGTCCCAAAAATATGTTGTACTTCTTTGAAAGAGTTATTACCGAAAAACATCGGCTGTAACCGCGCTGTGATTGGTCCATGTTTTTCGTTAACACGTTCCGTGCCGAGCCGTTTTTCCTCGATTTTTTATACAGGCCATTTGCTTTGTTCTATACTAAAGTTTTTATAATTCCTCATTCTTTTCGGTGGGAATATATTCTACTTGTTACAAAATATATTTCTTTAGCGCATTAAATAAATATGTCAGTGTGTATCACCACACACACAGTGGTACACGCGGTCTGAAGTTTAACGTGTACCATCAGTGATACAGGTGGCACGGAACGTGTTAATAACTGCGTAACAAAACCGCGGAGAACATTTTCGCAAAGGAAAAGGTTACTTCAAATAACCTCGGGGATCACCCCATGCAAGGAAGTACAACATTTTTGGGACACTCTGTATACAGAAACGGCACACACAGATATCTGTATACGTACGGTTCATCTTTTTTCACTCATTACCCTCGACTCTTCGACATTTGCGCTCGGCTCCGGCTCGGTGGAGCGACCAGAGCGAACCTCTCGGCCACTCGACGCCACACAGAGAAACACGCGTGAAACACGTAGGCGCACATACATTGCCCGACCTAATCCAGAGGGGGCTTTCAAGCCCGACGAGGATCCCAAGACGTGACTCAACGCCGTAATATTTCTCGGCAACTCGAACCCGAGGGTTTCTTTCGGCGCGGCGTGCGCGCGCGGCTTATCATTTATCATTAAATTCCCGGATGGTTAACGGCTAGAAGAAAAAATGCCTGTGAATGCAATCGAAATACATTCCACCGCGAGCTGAGTGCTCTTTCTTTGCCGCGCAACCCCCTACTTCGCCTACACTCGACCCGTTCCAGCCCCTCTGCAGCCGACGCCGCCGAATGCATCGCGCGCACCGCTCTTCTAAAGTGCAACCGATCATGCTTTTTTCCCTGCGCTTTGCCGACGCTCGTATCTCATGTTTCCCCGGGAAGTATTTATCCTCGTGCGCCGCACTCTACCTTCCTCAAATTTTTTCCGGATTTCCACTTCCGCGGATACTGCGCGATACCCTGAAGATGCATGCACTTTTCAGTCCTGCGGTTGTTCGGCAATTGCGCAAAATTTGTGACCATCGGCTCACGGTAATAAATTGGTCAGTAGTAATAATTGTTGCTATTGTACGCCAACAAATTGTTACTGGTAATCTAATGACTTCTATTCAGACTGCTATTTAGAAGACGACTATTAACCCTCGGACAACGAACGATTCTTATAGCTATATAATTGGCAATGCTTAGAACCGTTCACAGCACTAATTAATAATTTTTAAAAATTTACTTTTGATGATATCTCGTGTAGACACATTAGTCTTTCCGATATCCTCAATGAAACAGGTATTCAGTTAGTTTAATTGTCAAATTCCTCGGGAGGGTTAAACTCGTTTCCGATCAGTGCCGCCAGAATCGACCAAAACTGGTCGATTTTTCCACTCCTCCTTTTCCTCTTCCACTATCCTATTCCAGCACCATGAATATACTCCAACATCCCCCACTAATTGTAAGACCGTATTCCCCTCGATTTCCTCGATCTGGCGGCACTGTTTCCGATATAGCACAGTTACCTGGAGTCTTATTAGTATGATCCGTATTGTTATTATTTCCCTGCGAACCTAAATATTTTAGTGCAACAGAAGCATTTAAATCGCCTATGGTGTTCGTCCGAAGAGCTAGGCAGTATCGTTCGAATATTTTTCCAGCAGACTGTTATTTACTAGATTGACTTTACTAGATTTACTAGATAGACTGTTATACTAGAAGTCGCCTTGATTGGCTGTCATGTCGAAACCATTTCATCTACGAGATCCTCGTCCGAGCAGATCCAAATATTTGTTTAAAACGATCCATTTCAACCATCTATCTTCCCCGGTCTCTTTTCCACGAGCCATAAAAGGTACGGGATGATCCCTCCGTCCACAGGTCGCTCGGAATCGCGCGTTTTCCTGCGTTCCGTCGATCCTCGTCCCACCCCCGCGCACCCTTCTCCACCTCGTGTCCCCGTGAATCGAACACAGTGGAAACGACTGGTATCCGTAATACGGAGATGAAACACCATTAGCCGGGCACAATGCTGCGCTTTGAAATTCACAGACGCTAAGCAGAATGCGTCTGCCGTGCAGAGAAAAGATTCCGATGCATGCGAGATACCCGGGGAGGATCAAAGCGCAGCCAAGGAAGACCTGTGCTCGAGGGGGACTGGATCTGTGCGGTGAGAGAGAAAGGGAGGGGGTGAAAGAGAGAGAGAGAGAAAAGGAAAGGCGAACTACGAATGCGCCGAGAGAGACAGAAAGAAACACGTCGAAAGAAAGAGCAAGGAGGCATTACTTCATCCTTAGCAGCGACAGTATACCCTAAATGGACTCGGCCGACGGTGAACGTCGGCACGTATTTTCCACGGACGTCTGCGAGGCTAGCAGTCGATCGTAGAATGCGCTAGGTGCAATCACTGATATGAGTGTTGGAGGGAGTAGCAGCCAGTGTCTCTCAATGAGTCGCTCTGTCTGTCGTCCTCGCATCCCGACCGCTGAAGTTCGGAGCTACTCCCCGGTACCTTTGTCCGGGCACGATCGACAAAATGCACCCGTTTCATTGTTCTTTTTCTTCGCCGCGATTTCGACGAATGGCTCTCGCTGATTGCGTTTCTCTTTTTCTACGGCGAACGAAATCTCCTCCATTCTCGTGGCCGCGACGCTCGAAACTGCCTCTTATTTAGCTCCTCGATCGCGAATACTATTCGAAAATCGAACGACCTTAGACATAATGTCTAAAGTGTTTCCCAAAGTATGGTACGTGTACCCCTGGGGGTGCAAGAAGAGTTTGGAGCGGGTACACACTCATTCTAGTGCAACAATCCTGGTGCAGCAGGAGTCTACTGTTGTGTACAAAGGATGTACACTTAACGGGGGATACTCGGAATATAGAATTCAGATACTCAGAATTCTAGATACTAGAAGGGATATACAGATGTCGAAACTTTGGGAAACTGTAGGGAAAATGTAGAAAATGTATAAAGAGTGATGACACCTTTGATCCGCACCTCTGTGACCTACTAGGTGATACGCGGGTAGAATGTTCATGTTTAATTTACTCTACTTTAATTAACGTGCGGGAAATGCGCTCAATGCGATTACGCAGGCTTAACAAATTTGGGTTGACCTTTTGACGTTCATACATTCAGGACACTGTTCAACTGTGTCACCGCTGCCGCGGAAAGTCCATTAACATTAACAGAGAATGTCTACTATAAACTCAACAAAGGAAACCGCGTTGCAATTTACAGCAACCAAAACTCGACTGTATCCAAAAGTCGTGGAATACCTGCCGTACAACTTGTTCTCGATGATTTGTTGCTTGGGGGTCGCGAACCTGAAAGATTGATCGGCGCGTGTGGATCGTCAACGCCACAACGATCACAATTCCACGCGCATTATATGCTCATTAGCGTGTTCCGTAGCCGGAGGGGTCGAATAGAATTCGACATCCCTTATGCATAGTAACCAGTTGCTGATGCCCTCCCTCGACCCTCCGCTCTCTTCGCTCTTCACCCCCTCGTACGCATCGACGACTGCCGGCTTGCCCTCTTGGATTACGTTACATTATTTCCATCTAATCCAGTGAATCGATCGGATAACCCATCCATCACTGTTACGCGCGATCCAGCTAGGCATGCCTCGGATTCATTAGGAATGCCGGCCGAAATCACGTCTTGATAAATGTCGGGCCGGCGGCGGCTCTCTGAATCGCGCTCGCCCGACTCCGCCGTTCCTCGTTTCGTGAGCCTCCGAGTATTCCGTGGAGTCACGACGGACGGTGATGCATGATGACGTTCGTCATTCGATTGTCTCCGAGAGACGCGGACAGTTCGGTATAGCGGGCCACCTAGAACCAGGGACTTGAAACCCGTTATGTTATTTTTATGTTGGTCTTATGTTAATGCTGATCTTTTTTCTTTAGTAATTTCTAATAAAAGAAACTCTGTGTAATCTACTGCACTACGTTCAGGTACGCGTCAATATTTTTAATCTTCGATTATTGAGATTGTGAAACGCATCCGTGAGAGATTCAACACATTTATTTCTCTCCGAGTATATACAGGGTGTCTCAGCTGAAGGAGGTCACCTAAATATCTCCTTTGTTTTTAATGGTACAAAAAATATTTATGGCATAATTTATATATTTATGGAATATCATAGAAGAACAATTTTTTTGTCTGGTTATCTTTTCATAGTTTTCAAAGGTCATCGTTATTTTTTATCGGGAAAATTTATTTTGTTTTTTATCCCATCTTGTAGCGGCTGAAAAAATACATTTGAAGTGCTAAGTGCTCGAGTACCAAAAAATGTGATGAAATTGTAGGATAATATTAGAATTACATTTGAACTTACTGTTCAAAATTGTTCTTCTATGATATTCTTCCTTCGATACCATTTAAATTATGTCATAAATGTTTTTTGTGCCATTAAAAATAAAGGAGATATGTAGGTGGCCTCCTTCAGTTGAGACACTCTGTATTATATGTATTATTTAAAAAATGACTGAAAATCTGGATAGACACTTTTAGTGTAACATAGAGCTCGTGTTAAAGAAATGCAGTCGATGTTCCAGCATACAATCTCCAGTGAGATCAGTTCCGTTTTCTCGAGAAGCAATAACTTCCTAATAACAGATCTTTACGCGAATTCCTCGGATTTTACGAATTCGCGGATACCGTAAACGCAACGAAGATTCGCGTCGAATCCTCGTCGAGAATCGAATCTCCGCGGGCTGCCGCGGCGGCTGAAAAGTAAAACATCAACGGCCCCGCGTCGCTGGGCGGTCGAAGAAACGCGATCGATAAAGAAAAACAGTTCGGCGAACTACACAATCTTAATTGCTTCCCGCGGCCTCTTTAATTCTTGCTGGTATCCCAGGCCTCTGGTCGTCGAATAATTCTACGCTTGGTCGGTGTAAAGGCCTAACATTAACGCGGAGTCGTAACACGGGCGGCCGGGCAACGATCACGTAAAAGGAATCTAAACCGTCCCGCAATTGCCATTACAGAAAAACCGGCGGAACATGTAAGAAATCGATTACGAGCAACACGGCCGTGGGAGAGGAGGTCTAGACTGTTCGCGAGGGTGGATGGCGGGAAATCTAGGAGGAGAGGTGGGGAGTTTCGGTCTGCTGTTTATCGACGAGGATATTTTCGCGAGAGTCGAATCGGAGCCCCCGTCCTCTTTTCAGATTCGCATTCCGATTTCAATGCACTCGCGTTGCTCGTACTTAATATCTCGTTCTCCATTGCTACGTTCTTGGTGCGCTGCCAGAGCTCCTATTTCGTCGAATACAAGTCGCCGGATTGGGGGGGGGGGGCAAACGGAGAGAAAAAGAAGGACGGCCGGTCACGTTGGAAATCTATCGCCGGCGATTGTCTCGACGATGAAGACAAGAGGAAGAGGGAGGAAGAGAGACCGCCCTGGTCGTCGACCGTGCGTACGCGCGCGCAAAAGTAACTTTCCCGGACTTTTCAATTGCTGTGTAAATGTGTAATGGCTATCGACGGTCGTGCCGCAGAGACAACCCCCGAGAACTGTAACTACCCCGCTGTTCCGAGCCAATTACGGTATTAATATTGAAGCATCTATCCACTATGAACGCCGCGGAACTTCACCCGGTGAATTTACGAGATAATGAAGCCGGAAACGACGGCGAGCACAACCCCTGCGTCGACGACCGCCCACGTGTCTTTAAAACGCGCATGACACCGTGACTTTTCCACGCTCCGCGATTAATAATTCGCCGGGGATAGATTAGCGGCTCTGAATAACTCACGAAGGGCTCGCAGGGGTGATTTCCCGCTGTCCGCGGAGATAACTGATCGTCGGACGACGTATTTTTCCCTCCCGTGTTGGTATTCAGCCCCGCTGCTTAATGCTCCTGCAATTAAATCGACTCGAAGTTCCGTTTTTCCCACGGGAAACTATTTTCCACGCCTCGGCCGACTCTGTTGACGTTATGCTAACGATATTCTACTCAACCCTTAGGTCGATGTCCGAAATTTTCTACGGTATATGTGGTCGTTCATAGTTTCTTTTACGCTATTAACTTTTACATCTGCCAACACGCAAGAAATTTTAAAGACTAATTGAAAGTAAATATTTTGTACACGTCATATTATTTAATCTGTCTGTTCAATGTTTTTGTCATCTCTCATATAGGGGTTGCTGTATTTCATATAAAAATTGCAAGAATGCTTCCGTTAAGATTTAACGAATAAATAGATTTAACAGTTTCAAACGATTATTTTCTGAAATGCTTAACCCTCATACGCTCCCTAGAAATAATTATATAAATGAGTCTACGATAATAATTCAACCATTTTTGTTTTACACTTTAAATCAAGAGATATGTTTCATTTTTAACGTGACATTTTAAAGAAATATATCTTACAACACACAATCAATCGTTTTACGATATGCAAAAAATGTAAATGGGTGAATCTTCACCCCGAGGAACGGAGGGTTAAAAAGAATTTAACCAGCTTGAGGCTTTCAGATATTGCAAACTAATGAATTTAGAATAAATTTGTTCGACCCATTTCCCAGTTCCAAGCTATTAGAGAATAAATGATCTCGCGAGGATGTTAGAAGGGTTGCCGCCGGCCCGAAAACTTTTTACGCAATCGAAAGCGGTTATAAGAGCAAGTCCAACATTCTTTCGCCATGTTAAGTTCAGCATTCCCGCCAGACACACACACACACAGACACAGTTGTTCCCACCGTTCTCCACTTCTACATCCGCAGATTTAGCGATTCAGACCCGAGTCACGGAATTTGCAATATGGCGGGTTCCTACGAAGATAACATTGACTTTTCCTGCGTATATTTGGCATCGTTTAAATCCACAGTCTGCCGTGCTTTCAGTTGCATTCAAATGGGATTATACTTAATATATGTATATCCATCTCTATCTTGGCTCTTAGATTTTATTCATGTTCCTAAATAACTTTCTCTTGGCTCCCTTATCTGTTCCATCTACCATTGTAACCCGCAAAACTTGAGAAATACAAGAAAATCTATATACATAATTCATGGATAATTTTGCATACTTGTTTCCGTTCTCGAACGACGAAAAGTTACATTGAATTTGATTTGTATTATTCCTTACACGAGCTTAATTGTTTCTTAGCTATTGTCTCGGCGGGCGTGCATCAGCGACTATTGTTTCTGTTGTGTGTACATTCCTTTCATTTCACCTTCTTTTCGAGTTCTCTTCCAATTGGCTCGATTGTTTACATTTCCCTCTTCCATTTTCGCATTCTTTTTTTGTTTATCTTTTCGCTCTTTTCCATGCACTCTATTGTCAGTCGATTCTTTTGCTTTTCACTTGTGGATTGCTTACAAATGCCGCATTAGCACACTTTCCTTCGCTTTCTTACATGAATTATGCATACAATCTACAATATTACAACTAAAACTCTTAATAAAATTCGATTTATTAAATCAAATCACAATAAGAACAAGTTTCTGCATCTGGTGAAAGATTAACACCTATTACCAGCTTCTAAGTATTCCTACTTCAGCAGATCAGGGTACAAGGCTTCTCAGAAACCGGCAGCGACAGGCGACGAGTCATAAAATAAATGTGCTGCCAAAGCGTTAATCGTTGCCTAGCCTCGGTTCCCACCCACGCGGGCTACCACTGAACAGCCTAAAGCGGAATTAGCAGTAGTATATCGCAACAAATTCGTCCCGGTGTGCAAACAGAGAGGTGGCACCCTCGAGCACGTGACGGGACCCGGAAGGATCCCGAGAGCACTGGGTCGTCTCGTAAAAGTCTCAATTGAGAAGGTCAATAATGCAAGCCTGTAGTGACGATTTACCTTGGAAGATCAGCTTTTCCGATTCCCATCGAGGTCGGTAGGTATGCCGGGGCCGGATCCGCTTCTGGTCATTCGAACAGACCAGATGCCGCAGATGGACGAGGGCTCGGAGCTAATCACAATGGAACGTGCTTCCTTTCGCCAGCGCACGACGTTCCGGAGTGTTTACTCGGCTCGCAGAAGCCCCGTTCACATTTTCCTTCGGCAGGTAAGCGTCTCCCGAAGAATTTTCCGTTTTTGACGGGCCCAGTCTACGGGGTAGGGGGTGTTTTCACTTTTGTGAGCCGTCGGCAACAGACACCCGCGTGACGACATAATCCGACCAGGCCCGGCTTCCACCTTCTACGGGGACCCTGTATATCTCTCTTTCCATCCTGTTCACCGTTCTCGACCCTTCTCCCCCGGTGCGAAACGCTTCTGGCTCCCGTATATCCCGTGTTACTTCGCTCTCAAGGCGGCCGGGATTAGTTCTTAACTCGTGACACAGATTTTCGAGCGAGTTCCCAGCAAATTTATGACTTACTGCCGCGCCGCTTCCTGGCTGCCTCGACTCTCGCGACCCGCCCCCGCCGTCTCTCAACACAACACCCAGATAACATTTACATAGTCGGAGGAAAGCTCGTGCTACCGTGTCCCTGGTAATGGAAGGCTGATGTTTAATGTATCCACCGCCCACCCCCTTTCTCTTTCTTCTATTGTTATATCCCCGCCCATAGACGCGATCTTTAACACTTAACACGCTCGCAGACGTTCAAGGGAAATTATGCCCTCCCCGTCTACCGCTCTGCCAAAATCGCGCGACGGTATCGTTTCATCTAAGCTGCAAGTAACTTGGACGGCCCTGGACATTTTTATATCAACTTCTGCACTTTTGTGAATCAAATTTGTTCATTTAAATTCTTGTGCGTCAATTTTCTTTTACATATTTTGGAGCCTACTTCTTTGAAATCGATACTGATTCTATTAGTGGACGTAATACAAATTATTAGTCTGCGGTTTTATATGAAAAATAAAAATTGTCTCGTTAATTGCGGGATACAGGAGCTACATAAACTTAATTTATTTTTCTAATTTCTTAATTTATTTTCTAAATCTGCCAAAATCGCGCGACGGTATCGTTTCATCTAAGCTGCAAGTAACTTGGACGGCCTTGGACATTTTTATATCAACTTCTGCACTTTTGTGAATCAAATTTGTTCATTTAAATTCTTGTGCGTCAATTTTCTTTTACATATTTTGGAACCTACTTCTTTGAAATCAATACTGATTCTTTTATTGGACGTAATACAAATAGTCTGCGGATTTTTATGAAAAATAAAAATTGTCTCGTTAATTCCAGGATACAAGAGCTACATAAACTTAATTTATTTTTCTAATTCTCTTAAAGAGTTGACAGTAATAAAATAGCGTTTTTAAATTCTCTAAATGTTTTCACTGTTTTGTATTCGATCTACTACACGTTTTTGCCATAAATTCATAAAATCCGCAGTCTAATGTAATTCAAGCTAAAAAACTACAATTTAGATGGAACGTTTACAACCTTGATTTGATTTCGTAAAATTTTTAGTTCCCTCCCTTCTCCACCGACATAAAAGGTCTTGTAATGTAAGAAGAGAGTGAAAGAAAGTAGTTTGAGATTGTAGAGAATTTAAAAACACTATTCAGACGTATCCTCTTACCACTTAACATAAAAGGCAGCTCTAAATTCGCAAGACATGTCACGAGATGTTCGCAAAGACATTTTATATTTCGTGTCTTTCTATTCGCGATGCAAGCCGGCTTTGGAGTTACTTCCTCTTCAAGCCGCTTTTAGTTTTGAGTTGGCGAAGAAATTACCAGCTGCGAAAGTATTAAGCAACCGATCGAATTCGGTTTGAATAAGTTCAGCGAACGAATGGACGCACAGAGACCCTGGAACTGTATTTATGTCCCACCTTTCGGAAACCGAAGCATTTTCAAAAAACTAAGTTCCCTCAGTTCTTTGAAATTCGAACAGCTGTTAATACGTGTATTAACACTACACTTTAAAATCAGTCAGAAAAATGCGTTGCAATTATTTGAAGAAAAATAATTGCCTTATAATAATTTAATTATAAATTCTACAGATTTTACTGTAATACTTGGTCGAGTATTTTATTGAATCACTCTTCACAGAAGCATCTCACAATTTCACTAAAAGAAGACGAAGGGAAAAAGAGGCGACGCAAATTCGACGTTGCTTTAGTGTGGACACAGCTTTAGCGTTAACGCTCTGTAAAGAGGACGCAAAGCATTTTGAAATCAGTAAGAAAAATGTGTTGCAATTATTTGAAAAAAAATAATTGCCTTATAATAATTTAATTATAAATTCTACAGATTTTATTGTAATACTTGGTCTTTTATTTAGTAATTTATTTAATCACACTCTTCACAGAAGCATCTCACAATTTCACTAAAAGAAGACGAAGGCAAGAAGAGTCGACGAGAACTCGACGTTGCTTCAGTGTGGACAAAGCTTTAGCGTTAACGCTCTGTGAAGAGAACGCATTTTGGAATCTGCAGTAGCTGTGAAAATCATTTCCAAGACAGACAGCGGCGGCAACCGGTGTGAAAATTTCAGGTATACGGGGGTTGGAACGTCCCGGCAACCTTTATGGTTCTCGTATCAAAGACCGGATCTGCGCAGAGAGGCGCACTCGAAGCGAAACTGCGCGTTCAAGATAAAGCCCATGGAACATTTTACTTCGCGTTTCGCGCGACATAAACGGAAACCCTTTGCTTGGCCGGGATTTCCTCTTAAAAATATTATTTCATCGAGTCCGGTGTGTAGCATCCGAGGATCAAGGACTGTGTCAAATGTTTCTTCAGCAAATTCTAGCCGGGCCGCAGGATGTTCAAAGGGCTTCTTTAAACCGAAAACATAAAATATCGTCCCCGGCTGTTCGGGTTATTAAAACGAAAATATTTGGCTTGCCGTGGAGCCGTTTAAACCGTCATTTTATACGAATTTCGTGCACAGCCGCCACTGTTTAAAACAATATTCGAAATGTTTCTCTCGGGAGAACTCGCTTGTCGGGACTTGCCGAGGGACGCGCGGGGGAGGTGAAAATGGCACCGCGCGAGACCGTACCATCTTGCTTGTTTAACGTAAATTCCTAGTGAATTTTAATACGCTTGTTTGAGCGAATACAATGGAGTCGTGGGAACGTTACTATTTCTCTACTTTGCGAATACAATGGGCAGCGGGGACCCGGTAGCAGCGTTACGATCCAAACAAACGGCAACGTTCGGCGTGTACTGGCTGCTCCACGGGACCAGGACGAAGGGATCCGAGGGGAAAAGGGCCACCGTGTATCTTCGAAACGGCTCGAAAACGAACAAAAGTTTATGGGACGATATTGGATGATTTACGTCATTATTGTTTGCCTATAACATACGCACGCGTCGCCCGTAAGTTTATACAATTTCGCCTCTTTTTAATGGAAACTCAATTTCATTCGTAACCATGTTTGCCACAGGGACGAGATGAATGGGACAAAAATGGATCGCTTGTTAGTCTTTGCAAACGGGTACTTTTTGTGTCTCGCCATTAACCCTTTGTTTTATGATTTATTTCGCAGCTGTGATCAGGGATCGTGTTCATTTTTTTAGTATACAGTGAACCGGATTAATATTCGGACGCTCTAAAAAAGACGGTAACTTTTTTAATATTGTACTATACGATTTTAACCTTTTTGGGAAGCTAGAGCAATTAGTTTACTACAGGATGTGAAAAGAAATTTTTTCAAAAATTGCAATAGATCGGAATTGTAGAAAAAATACTAAAAGTTGCATTTTACAAAATTTAAAAAATACTGTGTCAATTATGTGCACTATGAAAGTTTCATCGAAATCGGTTGATGTGGGGAAAAACGACAGGCATTGAAATATGTAAAAATCCTTAGATTTATTGCAGTTAGAGGCCAAAAATCGTGAAAATCTGCAATTTTTACCATCTGTAAACGTTTGTAGCTCATTGCAACATCGACAGATTTTGAGCATTTTTAAAATTTTCAATTTAGGCCCATATAAAAAAGTTGTGAAATGCAAGTTTTAGTATTTTTTCTAAAATTCCGAACAATTGCAATTCTGGAAAATATTTCTTTTCACATCCAGTAGTAAACTAATTGCTCTAGCTTCCCAAAAGAGTTCAAATCGTATAGCACAATATTAAAAAAGTTGTCGTCTTTATTAGAGCGTCCGGTTCACTGTATTTGATATTAAGTTTGTGTGGCATGGCTATATCCATACTGTGAATCGAGCGATTGACTCCGAATGTTTTTATATTTGGATGAACATTTTAAGTATTTCGTACAGTTTTATTCCTCTTTCATCGAGAGATGAAAATTGTTAGATTATTTATTTTCATAGATTATTTTAAAAAAAACAAGATAAGGAACAATCTATTGAGATAGTCATTAATATTTATTACCAAACATGCGTTCTTGTATTTTAAAAATAAATACTGTAAATGCATAAAGATCCGCAGTCTGATAATAATTGTTTCACAGAAACAGCTGCGCGTCGGCGGCTAATATTCCAGGGTTTACTTAGCTACAGCATCCCCTACACGTGTGGAGGACTCACCCCAAAACCGCTCGTCCAGTTCACGACCACCCCATGTTAGAAAAAACCAGAACTAATAACTTCCAGACGAAGGGATCGGAAAATTATCCTAATTATGAAGACCAGTGAATGAGCACCGGATGTTTGTACAAGTTCCGAATTTCACGGGCCATTTTTGGGAAAACTAGGGTGAAACAAAAAAGTTAATCCACCCTCCGAGAAATTAATGAAACTATTTAGTATCATTTATGACGAAAACGAGTGGATCCAAAGGAAAATGATTTAAAAATATTGTTTTAAATTAAGAAACAAACTAGTGACAACTTTGATTTTGCACACAAATCCGCAGTCAACAATGGTGAAAGGAAACATGTTCTAAAATGTCGTGCAATTAAACTCGAGTCATATTTTCGTTTGACCCGGACGCTAATGGAATCCTTAACGGGAAATGGAAATGTCCCGTTGACTCCAGTTTCCGTAAATTAATTCATAACAATCTATTGTCTGTTTAACACTAGAACGGAACGGGTCACAACAATGGACGCTTAATTGGTCTGTTTTCCGGGCGACAGGAGCGTACATACCAATTTATAACGAATCTCGACAATAAATAGCAAAAAGTCTAATTAAATTTCATTCTTCGGTCGCGAGACGTATGACAGACAAGATCTATAAAATGTTTATTTCCGTGTAGAAAATTAAATTCATGGCTCTCACTGGGAACTCGTGCCGAAATAATACGAACACGTTAAACCAAACCACAATTCCATTCGAACAATTAGACTGAACGAAGTTAAATCGAGTTAAATATTTCTGAACACACCGCAGAAACAAATCCAGATTTTATTTATATTATTCGACTGTGAAATGTAAAACAGCAAATTAAAAATATTCTTCCGAGGTTTTTTTAATACACTTCTTTATGCCGGGTCATACTATAATAACTGAGGATTTTATACATTTACGAGAAAAATGGGTACAATTTAAAATAGAGAAAAGTTGCAGAGACGTCAATGTACTATTTTCAACTTGCTAAAATTATTAAAGAAATACAGAACTTTTTACCCAGCTCTTATTTATTATTAATTGACATACAAAAATGTTTCATTTTGCATAAAGATAACCTTCGGTAACTGGGTCGTTTATATCCGGAGCGAGATATCTTGAATTTCTCTGTTGCCAATATTAATTTTTCCAACAGTTTTATATTAAAATAGGGACTTCAATACGCGTTCCAGAATGTTTCTAGATCTTTTAAAAGCCTATTCAATCGTTTACTAATCGTTAATCATTAATTGATGAAATTGCCTAATTAATGAGAAAAAGGAAGAAATTGCCGTTCGATTGCAGTTTGCAGATTTACAAGGCGGAAGAATCAGGAAAATGAAATTGGAGCCTGGCAAATTGAAGAGCGGCGAAGTCGAGGGGACACGTACGCTCGGACGTCCACAGTCCATTGATCAGAGGTCGGCCAAAAATTCATTTCGAAGCGGCCATTACTCTCGAGGTGTCGGGAGACCAGAGCGTTCGCGATTTCTCATATCGTTCCGCGTGTATGTTTCACGAGATAAGTCATCCGTGGGCTTTTACCGGCGCGTCCGCAAATTAGTCCTCGAAGCGAGGGCGTAAAACGGTCGGCAAAGCATTTTTGAAATTTTCACGAGTCGGACTTTCGAGGCCAGCTGTCCGAGTTTCGTGCACACGGTCTAACGCACTCAACTTTTAAGGTCGTGCATATGTATTATGAATGAACGGCAAGCGAGAAAAAGAGAGAGAGAGAGAGTTACGTCCGTGTTAACCATATGGTCGGCGAAGGTGGTCCGAGAGGATCGAGACAGAGACGAGCCCAGAGTTACGTTGCCGAAGAGAGAGAAAGAGAGAGGGAGAAGGTCGAAGCGAGATTACTCGGAGGAACGAGGCGGGAAAGAGAAAGAAAGGGACAAGCTGTGCGGAACGACGACAGCGCAGTCAATGGGGCAACTTAGGGGCCGTTTTATACAAAAATTCGACGTGTCGCGTAATGCAATTTCGGACGTGACAAATGGCCGGCAGGTGAAGACGAAACGGTCGTCTCCTCGACGCGTACACGTGCACACCGGCCCGCACATTGTGGATGTTTCGGCGGCCGGACGAGAACCGGAGGACTCGTTTCACTATTCCGGCAACGTTTCGAACGTGTCGAAACAGAATGATACATCAAACCAGTCGTCCCTTCCGAAGGGGACCATTGCGAGCCTCGAAATCCGCGGAAAGAAAGAATATCGATGCCACCTTGAGTGTGGCTAATCGTGGGACAAACGCCGCCAAGGGGCCCGTTTGCTCGCTAAGCCACCTTGAGTGCGCTCGAAAATGGATTTGGCAGGATCTCGTCTAAATTATCTTGCTCAATGGCATTAGCCTCCGGGAGATTTGTACATTCTGTTTTTACATGGCTCCTCAGATTACAAGCATTTGCGGCAAAAATGAAGAACAGAAATAGAAAACTGTGTCATTACTAGACTGCGGATATTTATGAAATTTTCAATTTTTCTAGAAAGTGGAATTTCTAGAAAGAATTTTAAGAAAGTGGAATAAAATACAATGTTATTTCCAGTGGCCTTTGCAGACCTCAATCAAATAAAAATTGTACTAAATTCTGTCGAATTTTATATTCCACCCTTTCTTGAACATTTTCGGAAGCCATACATGCATAAAGATCCGCAAGTCTAGTCATTACTAATCAGACTTATTAAAATGATCAACAGAAGAAGTAGATCTCCAATTAACTTCTACTCCATACAATCGACTTAGAAAGTTTTTATTTCGCACAAGGATTCTAATTACTAGTTATGCGTTCTATTGATCTCGCGGATTAGATAGACGAATATGAAATTGGGGTGAAAGTACGCACGTAGAATGAAACACCGGAAAAATATGCTGTTAAATTACCGTCTACTGAAAGTTTCGAATTTCCATTTCCATTTCCATCGTTTTACACGGTTGCATCCACACAACATCGTGGGATAACATTAAAGCAGAAGCGCGACTTAGTTCCCAGGGCTTCCCGGCGCGTTCAGTGCGTTGGAAGCGATTTTCGTGGAAAACCATCGGCTCTTGTAACTCGAGTTTCTCAGACGCGACTGGTGGACGGTTTTTGAGAAACACACACACGCGGAGAAAAATGCAGAAGCGATCCCGGCGACAGTTTCGCTGAACATTCAACTGCACTCGGCAACGAGGAGTGCACTTCGCGGTGTCGGAACGCGCTCGTACAGAGGGACCGTGGAAACCGTGCGACAAAAAGACGCGGGTTCAATTAAAAAGAAAAAGCGCGGTGCCGACGAAATTAAGCGGCGCAAGAATAACGTAGGTACCCGAGTCGCAGGCGACAGGGGGTTCATTAATTAAACGCTCGACAAGCTCGGAGAGGGAGCCGCGGCTCTTCTCGCCTTGGAATTAAGGGATCGTCGGGGACGTAAAAGAAATCTCGAAACTGCACAGTTGCGTTCCTCGGTTGGCCCCCTGTTTTCCTGAGCCGGCCTCCCGCTCCGGGGGAAATTAATTGTACCGTGGAATCGCCCGCCCAGGCGGAGCTCCGATTATCGATTAATTGAAATTCGAGGAACGCTCCGCGATATTTCCCCTTCGCTGAAACTACAGAACACCCTCCGATGATTTTTAGCCATGTTATCAATCTTCAACACTTTAACCAGCTTTTCCCTTTGCATGTTAGTAGCGGTTAGTTGCAGAGATATTCCCGAGAAACTGTTGCACCACTACAATGAATTATGTCTGTACTTGTGTGTCTATGCACGAGTTAAAGTAAGAGCTGCAACAACTGTCTGTTATGATTACAATCAAAAATGTACTGCATCGATTGTGAGAAGCAGGGGTTCGAAATCGATTTCGTTCCTCAATAATTTTGATACATTGAAAACGCAATTTCGAGATTTTTATAATCCTTCACTATTTTATATTTCACTCAGCCAATTTTCACGTAAAAGCATACGAATCCGCAGTCCAGTTATAATTATTTCAGGCAAGCATTGCCGCAGCTGCCTTGCGGAAGCCGGATTAAAAGATTTAGTCCAGACCAATACAGTCACTTTTAATTGAATTATAACAAACATGACTTGCAGTTCCGCAAAGACAGTTGTGCACTAAGTACAAACAGTATTCACTGTAGTGGTACCGGTAGATTTTTCTTCTTCAATAAATTTCTACAACATATAAAAAAATCGAAATTATAAGGGTAGCTGTGATACAGTTTCCAGCGGAGACGGAGCGCGATGATTGATTAATATAAATTCCTCGAACGCGCGCTCGGCGATTTTCCCTTCTTTTCCAGGGGCGACTGTTCCGCCGGGAAAGAGGGGCGACACGATGATTTCGTATTTCGGGAATTTTCAGCGTGCCGGGGCGGCTTTAATTATTCGAAGGCCGCCGCGGCTGGCCGCAAGAGTCGTTATAAATTCCGCATGAGAAGTAGCGCGTGCTATACAATTTCGCCCATAATAAATACGCGGTGGAGAGCTCGCTCCCGTAAAAGAGGGTTGCGCACGGACTGCGAGCCTTAATGCGGCTGGCAACGATTCGCCGTGTATCTCTACCTTTCTACTTTCTCTCGACCCATGCTGATGTTCAACAAGATCGCCAACCCCCTGTTCCAGCGACGTTCATAAAATGCGAGCCCCGAGATTCGCGGTTTGCCGCGGTCTTTTTAGGCGATCCGCTCGATAAGAAACGTCTCGAATGCAATTCGAAATATCTGCGGATGTTGCACCGTTCGGAGAAAATATTTTCGAAATGGAAAGCGATATTTTGTACGTGTAAATTATGAACAAGCAGGTTCCAATAAATAAATCGTAGCGGCAGATTGTTCGGTAGACTCCTGTCGGGAGAAGTATTAAAAATTTCACACTTTATTCAAATTCTTAGTCTCAATTCGATAATTAAGAATTTTACTTTAATTAAAGGACCGGTATAATTAAATTGAATAAACTTTGTTCTTGTGTACCGACACTTTCTCGTTTCTTTCACTTCCAAAGTCCACCAATCTGCCGACATCGAAGTTAAAATTTCTCCGTTGATTAAATGTCAACCTTGGTACGGGTTCATTCGGAAAATGTAAATGTAACAATCGCCCGAACCATCTACAAGGATTCGCAGGTATTAAATGGAAAAATGTCGAATGTGTATTTTAAATATTTCTTGGCTGTAAAGCGAAACTTCGGAGCGAAACCGGAATATATTTTGGGGATTTCAGTACCATTCCCCCTGTGACAAAGTGTATTTTCCGGGGAGGATAAAATTGAGAGCCAGCGAAGCTAAACAAAATTATTTCAATATAAACTCTCGATACATACGATATCCTTCGAACGAAAATAATTTTTCAATGGAGGTTGGAAAGCTTGCCGCGGCGTACCAGATATTTTGTTTTTAAGCTTCCGAAGACGGTTCACGATAAAAACAGTCGATTTTATAGTTTCTGCTTGGAATAATATTTTGCTACAAGCTTACATGTCCTATAAATACACGGCGGAATTGTGAATAAAATATTCCTATGGAAGATAGAAAGTTTTACGGGCGATGACAAGCATCGGTACATGGTCCCACGTTCATTAGAAAGTTTATGCGCAGATGTAATGCAAAGATTTTTCTAGATCAACGATAATGATGTTTTATTGTTGCGTGACCCGTGCGTGGAGTCACGATTTACACAGCGCCGAGTTTAATAGATGTTCCTTTACCTTGATTATTTATCAACTTCTCTTATCAATGCAAATTATATTTATTCCGTTATTAATTATTCTATACCGACTCATACTCGGTTATAGCTTCAATAATTCTGTTTCGAATTTTCTAGGAGCGCTCATCCCTTTGTGAATACAAAAGCTACGATTCTATGGTTAATCAGCTTAAAATACCATTAATGTTTTTGGAACCTCCAACGTTCTATGGAATGTCGTGAATATCCCCAATCGCTAACATTATGACACCACTGGCAGGCTTTTTTGTGGGCAACCCCGAAGCTGAATTTTTCTGTACAATACGATCGTTAGCGTAATGGGGTGCGAAGGGAACCCAGGAGATCTTCCCGGTTGATAAATAATGCGTCGAGCTCCGTTTACTTTCGTCTGTCATCTGCTCTTCCAGTTGCTAGGTAGTTAGTTGAGTGTGTATATTCTAGCCCGGGGGTGAATCGGTTTAACCTAATTCGAACCGTTTCTAACCTCGATGAATTCTTAAACACAGGATGAACGCGAGATCCCATGTGAAGAATTCCAACAGCGCTGGCCAGACGTAAAAAACGTTCAAAAGTGGACAAACCGGAGGAAATATTAAGGCTCGCGGTAGCTCAATTTGTGAAATAAATTTCGTCGCAGTCATAATGCTCAGAAGATCTGACTTTTTATGTTGACATTTTTTATGTGCCTCATCGATTTAATCCGAATTTTGACGAACCAGACTCGTGATGAAGGTTTTTAACAAAGTCTAACAAATATAAATGGTGCGCGTTTCATTTTAGCTGAAATTTATTTCAAATTTTAATTTGATATATTTAATCAAATTTTAATTTGATATATTTAATCAAATTTTAATTTGATTCGTTTGTAATCAATAGACTGCGGATCTTTATGCATTTATGGCTTATGGAAATTTTCAAAAAATGCTAGAATATAAAATTCGATAGTAAACACTATATAATTCTATATTATATAGTAAATTCATTATATATTATATAGTAAACATTACCAAAAAAAAGTATATTTATATTTTATCGATATTACTATAGAATTCAGTAATATCTTTATTTATTTGTTTTGGATCTACAAAGACTTCCATTAAAAATAGGATTTTATTTCATTCCACTTTCTTAAAATTTGTTTTAAAAAATGCCTTTTTCATTTTTGCATGTAACCTTGTAAATTATAATTTTTGGAAAATCTTTTTTGCATATCATTTCGTAAACCAATGCTTCTATTTGATTATAAAAAATCAGGTCGTTTGGTACAATTATAAAAAAGTTATTCTATTTTAAAAGGTGTACGAACACTTTGTACACCGACTGTATATGTGTGTGTGTGTTCCAAGGAATAAACGTACTGAATAGATTTCCTATAAACGCATCATTGCAATCCCACCAATAGTAACTAAAAAATTTATCCAGTAAATCCAGCGTATCCAACTTATAGAATCTATTTCCACCGGACAGTTGCCTAAATAAATGGTATGGCAATGGTAC
This sequence comes from Lasioglossum marginatum, assembly GCA_028455795.1. Classification (NCBI taxonomy): domain Eukaryota; kingdom Metazoa; phylum Arthropoda; class Insecta; order Hymenoptera; family Halictidae; genus Lasioglossum; species Lasioglossum marginatum. The sequence continues at coordinate 8,285,020 of CM052278.1, read as the reverse complement.
GAACAACGCGCAATTAGCATCGGCTAATTCCGGTCGCCTCATCAAATGCGAATCGGTATGCGCGTTGAATTCCGAATTCCGTGGCTATGAAATTTTAAAAACCAGCATTCCTGTGAATAGCGATTATGTTTGCCAGTGAATTACGTCCCCTAAACCCGCCTAATCCTGTCTTTTGTGAATACGTCAAGCCTCGGCACGGTCCGGTTGCCACACGCGTCTATAGACATGCGGGTGGTTGGTACGCACGTCCTGCAACGATGCTTCCGTTCTGCATAAATTAACAATATCCGAGCAGAGCTAAGCCGAGCCTACTGACCCGATATCCGCGAGACAATTTTCTAAGAAATTTGTCGAACGATCATTTGACCGGCTTTTCAAGTGTAAATTCCTCCGCGAGTCGTCCTCTCTCGCCAACCCCTCGTTTCCAAACAGACCCGTCGGGTCGGGTATGCAAATAGGCTTGGTCAAGATACCCGTCCAGGTATCATTATCCTGATACCCATTGTTTGTATTTCATAGTGGAACGTGAATCATCGGTTGCTTAATTCCGATAGCAGGCTACCGGCTCCGGATGCATTTTAATGACTTCTGCGCCCGCGTGGGTCGTCCCCGTGTTTACCGGAAATTATTTTCTTCCGGGTCTCTTTCTTTCTCTCTCGTTCAACGCCGCGCTCGGTAAGATGATACAGCGAAATTGACGGTTCTACCGAATCCTCTCCTGCCTTCACTGTGCCAGTTATCGCGCCGTTATGTTCGCCATTTAGACCCTTCGATGCGCATTTAGATAGTCGCGCGCGGCTCACTTTTGTTGCACCTGCATAGATTTTACTGGGACCTAAAGGCACGTAACCTGTGTAATGAATAGACTGTGATAGATTTTTATAAGGAATATGTATGTGTAAAAATTCCTGATGAAATGATTTTTAATCATTTCAGCAATTGTGAAAGGTTAATGCATTAGTCACCCTTATAACACGATCAAACGAAATGTAAAAATCGGAGTTCCAGCTCTCTGAATCTATCGTAAATGCACAAACAATTATTTAAAAGGTATATTTCCTGCCACAGAAGATACACGTTTTTAAATAATTTTTGGATATCCTGTAGAAGAGAAGAAAATCCTAGTTGCGGAGCCGAGCAACACACGAGGGGGCGTTAAATAAAGAAAAAGCAAGAAGAAAATTCGCAACTCCTCTCGCGATTAATAGAGATAGGGAATCCAGGGCACGGTCGACCACTGGGTCACCGAGCAAAGCGTCTCGAATCGGTGTCAGAAGCCTGACCCGGCAGTGGGTCATCCCGCACATAATTTTCGCGTTCAAAGGGACACGCGCGACCGTCCGGCAAAAAAGACACCGGAAACCGTCGGCACGTGTGCGAATGCGAGAGTGTAACAGAGAGAGAGAAAGACAGGCCTCGCCCCGCGGAGGCGCATTGCGTGCAACACACTCGGTCGAGCCGATATGCATCGCGCGCGGCCGAAAAACCTCGGAAACCGGCCAGGAGCAGGCTCAGCGGCTTAAGTGATTTGCATGCGCGACAGGTGCACTGCGGAGTCGGTGTATTACGTGTTTAATTCACGTGTCTTGCATACTCGGCACTCCGATTCCACTGATTTCCATAATACAACCGCGGCGCTAGGCGAGCTAGCGAAAGAGCGACCGACAGTCGTGGAACGCCGCTAGATCCAATGGATTTTTCAGCACGTGAAAACCCCCTCCTCGATCCCTCCTACACCTCCCAACCCTTCTGGATCGCTTCGTCGTGTATCGATCGTTTCGCTTCCAACGACACGTCAGCGATGAGAGACGTTGGCCCCGCGATTTCTCGCCGCTTTCCTTCGAACCTCGTGCGACTCTTTTACGATTCGTCGGAGAGGCTCGGGATTGGAATTGCTGGGAAAAGGTGAATGCATGAATACCCGTATAGTCCCGCGCAAAAACCACCGGCCCGCGACCGAAAGACCTTCTGCAACAGTGGATCGCGTGAAAGGAATTTCAATGCGTAATAGCTAGACCGTGGATCTTTATGCAAACTCCAATTTTCGTAGATCACTTACCGAGAACCGGAACACCGACTACTCTCTCGGACGACTCGAAATTAGAAAAATATTTTCGTGAGAAATCCTCCTACCGTTCAACCTCTCCTTTCCCACCTTCCCGGCATTATGCAGTCGCTATAAAACTTCGCGAGATTTTCATTGCTGCACTTTACCGCGTCTCTCGTTCTACGGATCCCGCGCTGACGTTTCCCAACCGAATTCGTGTAAACCTGTTTGTATTCTTCGTTGCAAAACGACTACGTTCTTTGTGAGCCGATACTTCAATTATTAACTCATTTAAATAATGAATATTGCTCGCAGCTACTTGCTGAATTCCTTCGCGATACTCTCCAATGCTGTCTTTGGGTTTAAGGAACACTAAGACTTTACATAACTTTATAAAACTAACGAGAATATGTGTAACCAAATTTTTAGCACTTTTTCAAATAAATTTGTTGAATAAATCCTCATGGATGTATTAAAAGTATTAAAACTTTACTCGAACTTGTAGAACGATCTAACAAATGTTTTCAGTAACTAAAACCTCCACAAAACTCGACTGTGTGCACTGACCCAATATTTGAAAAATGTGCTCGGATCCTAACTGTAAAAAGATTGGCAGTCTCGACCCGCGAACGGCAGTACGAGTCTATTTCATATCGAGCTGGCGAACGATCCTTTCGATAATTGTGTAATAAAATAATTCGAAGGCAGAGCAGTGATCGATAAAATAAAAACGATTCTCGGCGTTGCAGTATCCGGCGATTGAACTGTTCCGAGGGTGAATGCACCGTTGCACAAGTGTTAGGAATTTCTTGATACATTTGGCGGGATGCATTGTAACAGACTGTGTATTTCTCGCTCGATATTTCTGCCAGCCGCTATAGATGGCTCCCGAGTGATTTCACTTATCTCATAGCACGCGCAATTGATACACGCGGAGCTCCATAGGCGAGTGCCGAGATTGAACGGTAACAACCTCCCGTCGCTACTAGTGGAAAATGTTAATTCGAGATTGTCTCGGCGGTGAGACAAGAGCTAACTGAAATGTTTGTGGAGGCACCTAATCAATGTTCCTGGAAGGGAATTGTTTCTTGGTGTACTGTTGCAATTGTGTGCCCAAGTACTCCGAATCAGGTGCATACAGGATGCATCAGGAACGAGGACATTGGTTTGGAGCTCGATAGGTTTCCGTCGAATTATCTCGTTTGAGGAACTAGTCTAGTTTCTGGATAAGAATCGCTTCCTGGTGGACGGATATTGTCTCCGCGAGTTCGCGAAATTGAATGTACAGGGACGAAACAAAAACGATTCCGCTACAGAATCTTGATCGAACTTACCCAATTTGTGAAACGCAGAATGTTTAAAACATCTGAGCAGAATTCCAAGAAAGTTTTACTTCGCTTCTTCAATTAACACTAAACCTACTCCCTTATAAAAATGACCAGATTGATTTTATTTAGACTTTGTGCAGCTTCTATTGTGATGCGTGCTATACTCAAGACATCTATACAATCATTTCTTATGAAATCATTTTTATTATTTCAATAATTGTGAAATAAAAAATCTGGAACCGGTCATTTTGACCGGCGGTGGTAGGTTTAGTGTTAAGATTGTCTGGAAATCTTAATTTTAAATTATAGGCGAGCAGTTTATAGCAAAATTGGTATTTTCTCGGGACACTGAGTATGCAAGGGAAATTACCGGCCCATCAAATTGTCGGCAAAGCGATGTCTGCGAACTTGCACGGATGACCTCGGATATTAATTCATAAATTATAATACACGGAATTGCAAATTATCCGGGAAACATTCTGGGAATATACCAACATATTAGTACAGGAACACGGTGCTTAATACCAGGTTATTCGAACCCCCGGTTCTACGGAGCTATCCGTCCAGAAGATGGTACGTTCAATATTTAACATCGATTTAACTCCGATATTTCTGAGGTCTCGTCTCGAATTTCAAATTGCGGCCCCCGAGATATCCGCACGAGACCGTGGCGGAACGCCTTCGCGGCAAACGCTGATTTATAATTACATCGCTCCGGATAAAAACTGCTATGAATTTTTCCCGGCGTGCACGCGTGCACGATGAAAGAACCGCGATCACAGAAGGGAGATCTTCCGAGCCAGTCCCTTCGCAGACGTTTAACGTTTAGAGGGCCGGGACGACATCTATTATAATTGGCTTTAGGTAATGCGTATTGACTACTCTTTAAGTCCATACAAAGTTGTATAAATATATACAAATGAATGTGAATGTAATTGTTGAACGAATTACATGAGCGTATATTAAATACAAAAAATAATGCTGTACATATATTTGACAAATCTCGTACAAAATTTAATATTCTAGAAAAATATTAATGAAACTTCTATGTCAAAATTACTAGTCTACTTCTATGTCAAAATTATAATGAAATTAAGTAGCATGGCAAAGCATTAGAACAGTTTAATATAGACATGGCCAAAAAATATTCTGAATGCGTGGGATGATAAACCCCTTACCCTACGATTTCTTTTACGGTTTCAGTGATTAGGACTTTCTTTGTAGTTCGCAATTTTCTAAAAAAAAAGGAGAAAATTTATATCTATTGTATGCCTACATGTTCTTCAACAACTAAACAACAAAACCAAAATAGAATATCATCTAAGAGTCTAATAAATATTATATTTATAAAAACCTTAAAAACCCCTAAAATCAGTGTCTAGTTTGCTCATTCTGTGCATTATAAGAAAAATATTTTCCTTATAAGAAAATATGAACGATTACTAGTAGACTGCGGATCTTCAGGGAAAATAAAAATGTGCACTAATTTTAAAAGGAGGGGCACGTAAAAATTTCTTTCATTTTTTAATAGCCCTCATCCGTCCCTCGTGTCAATTTGACACAGTTTTCTCGAAATAAGTTATACTGTTCTGTTATTTGTAGGTAAATTTGTCCGAAACTTGGTGACTTTTATATTTTTAATGCGAAACATATAACCGCAAAAACCTAAGATGTAAATGTTAACTCATCAATTTGAATGAAAAAACATCGAAAAGTAACTGTTTTACTTGTTATTTTATCGATCGTTTTTATCACTGTGTCAATTTGACACCGAGGGACAGATTCAGTTCGCGAAATGAGAATCATGTTTCTAAATTCTCTTAACCTTTATTCCATTTGACATTGTACCTACCTATTTCTGTCATAATTGCATAAAATCCGCAGTCTAATGATTACAATGATAGACACTTGATTTATCCGATCGAATAATTTCTGTTAAAGGGTAGCATATCAGTTCTTGGAACAAATCTGCTCACTTATGCTATTCCATTTACCGGCCTTCTAAAGGTTAATACCCAGTTGCGACTCACTGCTTGGACTTTATGAATTCATATTCTCCTCGGGTCGCAACGTTTATGCGTGCCAGTGTTACACAATTCAGTCTATTAATGGAGGACGAGCTAATATCATCCGCCTCGAACACCATTACACACAGTAACAAAGCAGGTGATTAATCTCTCGTCATACGCTCAACCAATAATTAGCTATTGGTTAATAATCGACAGGTCGAATAGTCCGCGCTTTATCATCGCAAAACCCCAAAGAACGAAATACGTCCATTTCGCAGCGCGATTATTTCGCATTAATCCATTAGCAAAGGTAGGAGTAGCAAGTTATCAACGTTCATATATTGTACATTTCAACCATATTCTATTAAATTTCCTCAATATAAAATATAAATTTCACGCAAAAGTCTGACTCTAATGGAAAACCTTCAATCTCCGCCGCGAACAGATGAAAATGACTTTATTAAATCTTAACGCGTTATCCATCGGAAACTTGTACGTTGACGATTGAAATTGCTGTTGCTATTAAAAAATCCTTTAACTAAATTGATCACCGGTAGACAATGTGTTAAATAATTTAATTCTTTTACAAGCCCATCAAAAAGATGTTTGCCGAAAGTCCGCCACGCGAAGCGGCAATTAAACGGCCAAATCGTATGGTACCGTGAACAGGAGCGATAAACCCGAAATCGTCGCAAAAATGGTCGATAAAATCTGACGCACGAGGCTCATAAACAACATGCTTGCACAATGATACCGCATTCCCGTCGATGCGCCGAATTCGTGATCCGATACAAACGCCGAGGGGGGAGGAAAACGAAAAAACGCGAAGAGCAATGCTGAAACAACGATCGACGCTTCCCCTCCGACGTTTCAAACTTCTAACGACCGGTCTGCTCTCTCTTTCTGTCGGACGAGGCCAGTATGCGCACGGACGCATATACAATCCTGTACAGGTGGACCGGTGCAGGCACGATCGCGCGAGTGCGTGTGCAGGTGTGTGCGAGCGCGGCTGAAAGTCCACGGGGTCATCCAACCAGTAGGGAGGCCGAGGCCAGGAGGATACGCCGCGCTGGAATTACGCTCTTCAGGTTTAACGTACCGAAAACTTGTTTACGTGTTTTCTAATTGCCGGCAGAAGGAAGCTGAATGGAGCCGATACAAGCGCATCGTGAGAATCGGGAAACGATCACCGGCGGGAGAGACCTCCGCAATCTCTACCAGAACCGATTTTTACGTGCCACGCGAATTTCCATTCGGACTATTCACTCGCGATGAGTAACCGAACTATTCGATCGGGACCGGGCACCATTACACGGGAATTGCTGAAAATGCTTGGGATCATCGAAACGTGTGTTCACCCCTTTCTCGCCCCTTTGTGCTCTCCTAATCCTCCTACTTTGTTCGGCTCGATTAGACACGAAAGGGGTATTACGGTTTTAATAAAGACTTCATCTTCTTTTAGGCCGTACACGCTTTCAAACACTCGGGGAAAGCTCGGAGTAATTTCGTTCGCCCTCGAGCGATGCATTTTTGTTGTGCATTTAATTGAATTTTATTCGATTGTAATGTGATCGTAGGAAAATTGGATATTTCACGGTATTCAAAACAGGCTTCGGTCGAATCTGGTACTTTTGCATAAATATCAATTTTCGATGATTTCTATTAGTCTAAATCTTTCTCTCCGAGGTATTTAATTTGAATATAATATTCGGCTTCCTTAGCGAAAACAATTGGAAACATGTTTCAACATTTACTAAAATCGATGAATAATATACATCCAAGGAAATGGCAGGACGACAGTCTCATAAACCAGAGTCCATAGAACCGCGTTATCTTTTCCAGAACGTGAATCGAACGTAAGAAAACACAGCCGCGGATCAGCCCGCTCCTCTAATCTCTTTTTAATTGGAGCAGAGCCCGACCTATGGTGCAAACATTTGAGCACGGTATGGATGTTGAAACTTTTATAGACAGTGCGAGCGTGTTGCGAGAACAACGTTCCTTGCGCGCGGGTTGTAAATTTTTATAACTTTGTTTCACTGCTGGTTAAACCGGTGCAGCCCGATTTACCTCTGGTATCGCACGCTGCCGTCAATTAGAAAATAGAATTCGAACCGCAAACATTGCATAGACAGAGAAAAAATAATTGTATTTATTTAAATAACAGATTTGAAAATACGTGACTCTCCGAAGTTACACGGTGACATCCACAGCAACGTTGCCTCGATAATTGCTCGCCGCTCGGGACCGACGACGAGCCGCGACAGTTCAGAGAACACGCTGTCATGGTTCATTTTTTGAAAGCATCGCTCCACTAATATCTGAAATTTATTTTCGAAAAACGAATACGGGGATAGAGGGATAGAGGAAAATTAATACACGTGTCCGTCACCTTGCCGGGACGGATAAAGATCATTTAAAAACCGCAGGAAATTCTAATTTGATTGTGAGACACAAAACAGTGAAAATATCAGACAACTTTAAGAAAATCGTAATGTTATTTCTGACTGATTAAAATTATTAAGAAAATTCTTATTTTGCATAAAGATTTATTCTGAAGATAAATCAAATTGTACAGTGTGTGTTTTATCCATTCCCTTTATGTGAGATTCCCATCCTGTGAGAATGTGTTGAACGAGAGGAGCAATAATGCAAAGCGAACGAAAAATTGACAAAATGAGGGAACAGAGACGGAAGGAGTGTGAGCAACGTGTCACATAATATCATCGGGAGGAGCTTTGAAATATTGATGATTACCGGGGCTCGTCGGGTAGGAATTAACGATTATCGGAAAATAATATTCAAGAATGATCGGTATGGTTCATTTCGGAGTATCAATTAACATTTAACTGATCGCGGGAATTCCGGAGGAAAACGTGGCATCGGGCCAGGTCCGCGAGTCACGTCGCGCCTTCTCGTTGTATTGGTAAAGCGATTCTCCGCTAGCGTGGACGTGATTGATTTTGAAAATAGCCTCGCCTCCGGCCGCTGTCGATAAAAATATTTGCAACTTCTGTTATCATTCGTAATTGCCACGGTGCACACGTATTCAATCACCGGGGGCCCGACTTATTACTATTCGAGATTTATACACGCCGGACAACGTGAAAAGAACTATTCGTTCCGGGCCGTTTCATCTCGGCACAGTGAAACGTGTTAGGACAACAACTGGACGTGTCAATTGTCTCCATTGTTTTCGACTTTATGGGCAAATGGGTTCCAACAAAGCTACATTATTTTAACGGGTGCATAGAGCTGAATTTTCGAATATTGTTTTCCAACCCATTTTAAGAACGTCCGTATTTTTTTCAAAAGGGCATTCTGGTTTCCAAGACAATTTTTAGGACATTTTTTCGGAAGAACATAAGCTATTTTTTTCAAGTTGTTGAAAATAAATTTGAAGTCTTGATTATTTATAAAATGATCGCATTTTAAAATCAAATTACTGATTTTTTAAAAATTTGACCGTCTTGAGCACGATTAAAAAGTTAGTTTATCTGCGTTAATTTTACGAATTCAAGAAAATCCTTTCGCGCACACATTCTGCAATACTTAAAGAGAGAGTGCAAGAAGTCGATTTTTTGAAAATGAAAACCACTGAATAATACCACCTCCCAAAATGAATACCACCTCAAGCGAAGTACCTTTTCGTTGCCCAAGAGGACAGGCGATTTTCCGGCCGCGTTTTTTAATGAAAATCACCGGTGATCCGGTGTATTACCAGTTGTTCGATATTAAAGAACAGGCCGGCGAAAAACGGATACGAGACGCCGTGAAAAATTCAACGCGCCACTGGCCGGGGTTAAACGTTACGCTCCGGGAACTTTTAAAGGGAGTTCGCCGAAGAATTCCGGGATTACGAGCGAGCTTCTTAAATTTTAAACAACGCCCAGCCGTAATGAAACCCAGCTTTGCGCTGTTAAGTTAAACGGTTTAATTAACCGCGTTCGTAGTCTGTGTTTCACGGGCCAATGGCGCGAATCATGTGATTATTAATACACATTACAAATTATTGTCGGCATAGTCATGAATATTTCTGGTACGCTTCTCTCGTGTTCCGATGCGGAAAATATTCTAATTATCCTGATTAAGATTTCAACAATGCGACCCCGGAGAATCGAAAGTTCTGTGGCGACTGCTTCTAAAATTTTTCCATTCTGCTTTAATTCCGTTGATGAGTTTACTTGAACTTTTGATTAACAGTATGTACCGCTTCAGTGTTTTGCGTGAACGCAATTTTAATTTCGGCCTCGAAATGTTTACCGTTTTCGAGGATAATGTTGAAGTTACTGGAGTTAATTGAGTTTTTAATGTGACTGCAAAATACCGCATTTTCCAGGTCGCTAAGAGCGTTAATTGCACACCCAGGCGAGGAAGTGCACATACACTTGATATATTTGAAACGAATTCGAAAGTTGATAGAATGAATTCGAAAGATATAGGTGTAGTACATAGATACCAAGAGGTATGTTGAAATATACTAAACTTCTTATCACTAGACAAATTCCTATTTTCATGGTCTGTTTTACAGAAGGCAGAGAACAGAATTTCTTTCATCTACTGGAAGATTCCTTCAAGTAAAAAGAAGCTATTCACTGCGATCAGTATAGATTTTTGTTTATATCATACACGTTTAACAAATTTCAAAAATATTGTAATTTTGTAGAAATCATCTAGACGTTTGCGGCAACATTTTAAATTCCTATTTCCATGGCCTGTTTTATAGAAGACAGAATTTCTTTCATCGACTGGAAGATTCCTTCAAGTAAAAAGAAGCTATTCACTGCGATCAGTATAGACTTTTGCTTGTATCGTACAGGTTTAACAAATTTCAAAAATATCGTAATTTTGTAGAAATCATCTAGCCGTTTGCGGCCACATTTTGAAGCCCGAAGAATGTGAAACCTGGAAAAAAAGCCGAAGCATCTTTATTTCCACGGGTATATTCCTGGGGAATACTTGAGGAGGCCAGCAGCCTGCGCCTTTCTCTTTCCCTACGAAGCTTCGGTTCACAACTAACGGAGAAACTGGAATCTCGTTGCGTGGATACGAGGAGGAGAATCCTCCCCTCTGCTCCTCGACGTTCCGGGTCGCGTTCTATCTCGTTCTATGGCACGGTTTCCCCGGTTCGGGTCTCTCTCGGATTCGCTTCTCGGTCAGGGTCCTCCTAACATGTACAATTAGTTTGTCCGGACTTGGGCCGGGGCCGACGAGCATTTCCCCGCCATTTTCTATTTATCTTGGACGCGTTATCGATGCTCGGGAGGCCGGGGACTTGCGCATATTAAAAGTTCACGAGGCTTGCCAGGAATCCGGGAAGGAGGCGAGGAGGGAAACCGGGCAATCGTACGGCGGCGCGTACACGTACACACGGGGAACCGTGGAAACTTTTCATAATGTAGGGGATATGCTGGCTCCGTTTAGAAATTTTTCAATCATGCCAGCAAACCTCCTCCCTCCCGCACCGACGGTATCGTGAACTTTGCATTCCACGCGTCCTCCACCGGTTATTCCACGTACTCGCACTACACGGAATAATACCGAAACTCTCAGCCCCGGTTAACCCTTTGCGCACTGTCGCATTTTTATCGAGGTATTTCCCCTATTAAATCCCGCCGGATTCCCCCGGACAACGCGGCGCGCGGACCGATTCTACGGGATTCGATTTCGAAACGGCATTATCAGCGTATTTCAGTTCTTCATATCTTCGACATTTCATTTTCTTTAAGCAAATCTCTTTGAATTCGTAAAATTAACGTAGTTACAGGCGTTTAAAGAATGCGACTCTCTTCTTCTCGGTCGAAACCACTTTCTTCGGTTGCCACGGTATCTCAACTTCTAATTGACCAATTGACTTGGAATGTTGTGAGAACCTTCAGCGCATACCCTGTGTTATCGCACAAACCAAAATTCCTAAAACCCCTCGGTTTTTTTCTCGTTTTTCCATCATGCTAAAAGCCGAAAATATATTTAACACTTAGCAGTCGAGGGGTGACTCAGAGTCACCGCTAAAAATTGCTGCAACATTGTTCATTAAGTATTGTATGAGGTGGTATCATATCTATTTCATATTCATAAAATGAGAAAATCATTCTAGGTCAGAAGAAATGTTTAATTTCACTCGGGGTGAAAATTCACCCGTTTACCTTTTTCACATATTGTAAAAGGGTTGATTTCTTTTTGTCCGTGTTGCAAAATGTATTTCTTTGAAATGCCACAGTGTAATTGAAGCGTAATTCATGGATTTGAAATGTGAAGTAAGAAGGGGTGAAATATTATTCCAGGATCTTTTATGCAACTGTGTCCGAGTTAAAATGGCTCCGACTGCAAAGGCTTAAAACAATGACAACATTGAAATAATTTAAAAGTACTGTTGAACCGTTTATCAACTCTATAAAATTATCAAGAAGAGTAATAGATGTCTATATAGCCCCTGTATCTGGCAATTAATACAAACAATGTTTATTTTGCATAAAAATATAATGCTGTAGCTGCAAAGAGTAATTCTTCTTCAGTAAAAACGTGTTTGGACCACGTTCTTGCTAGCAACAAGTGCAGCCATAATACCGAAACAAAGCTGAAATATTCTTCGAATTCTTTCTATGAATTATGTTAAAAATGTCTCGGAAAGTGTAGCAGCATGGCAAAAAGTTTCTTGCTCCAGTGAGAACGCAGCTTCAGCATCGGGAAACGCGCGCCCTTCTCGGCCGTAAGCCGCCGTGGATTTTTATAGATACCGCGATAGTTTCCTTTAAGCTTTGCATTTTGTATGATTATGTACGCGCGATAAAAGTCGTATTATTATCCCACAGACGGCGGCGTTTATGAAAATTTAGAGTTTTATAGACACTGCGCGTGTGGTTAACGCCGCGAACGGCCATATTGGAAGCTCACCGCGGAAGTAAAGACTCGACACGGTTTATCGTGGAAATGAATTGATTTTTGTACGGTTCGGGATCGTTTGTTGCTCCCGATGATAAAAATACACCTGCACGTTCGGTGACATTCGTATCTGGCGACAGCGCATTGTGGCTGCTTTTTTTCCTGGTTTATTTTTCAGTCTTTGAACGACCGTTCCCACGCGTGCACGCGTGAGTCACGCATCCGTGCGTTATCAGCTGAACGATAACGCGTATGCCCGTGTTTATTTTACCGTTTAAACGCGTTAGCTGTTTGCTCACCTCGAAATCAATGTAAACCCGAAATTCTTTTATTTTCGGTTTCTCTTCTCTTTTTTGGAAATCCGTCGAACTCGCAAACCGCGCCAAAAAGAAAGAGATTACCGAATTAAATGATGACTTTAATACTCTGGGTCAGAATAGACCCAATCACACCGCCGTTGAAAAATAAACAATTATAGAAACATTGAACGAAACACGTTTTGTTGAATGTTCCACTACAAGTGAACGAAACTACAAATAAATAAACGATCTCCACGTGTGTCACAAAAGTTTAGAAAAATAGCGAGAACGTGTTTCACATTATTCGCCGTATTATCAATTTGTTTAAACAAAACAATTGATATTACGAGCACGACTTCGAAGCAGTACGGAGACATTAACAGAACACTGCCTCGATAATTGCTCGCCGCTTGGGACCGCTGACGAGTGCAGAGCAAGAGTACACGTTCCCATGATTCTCTTCGAAAAGCGTCGCTTTACTAATTTCTCAGATTTGTTTCCGACCAGCGAACAGAAAAAAGATAATTTAAACTTGCGGGTCTATTCACCTGCACGGCGGCCATAAAAGCGATGAAAAGACCGCAGAAGAAAATGCACAGTCTTAAATTCTGGTGATATTCATAAAAGAAGTCATGAACCAGTCGGTAGTTCTAGCGTTAAACGAGGGAAGCCGTAATGCGAAGTGTGCCGATAAATTATAAGAAAAAAATAAAAGGAAAAGAGACGTATGGCGTGAACCCTTATCAAACCAATTCCGCTCCATATCATGGAAGTATTGATTCTTGATAACTGCGGCCGGTTACAGAAATCTACGTATACGTTTACCATACTCGTTTTCTAACAATCTAACTACGAGTGCTCTATTAACCGTCTATAATCCGTCCCTCATTTCACGAACTGAATAACAAGTCAAACAGTTACTTTTCGATGCTTTTTTCATTCAAATTGATGAGTTAACATATAAATCTTAGCTTTTTGCGATTATATGTTTCGCATTAAAAAATAAAAGTCACCAAGTTTCGGATAAATTTACCTACAAATAACAGGACAGTATAACTTATATCGATAAAACTGTGTCAAATTGACGCGAGAGACGGATCAAGGTTAATCGGATCTTGAAATTACTATTATTATTTTAAGTTATTAGGTTATATTACTCGAGACAATTTTTTTTTGCTTCTTGAAAAGGAAATCATTTATCTCTGATTTTTAAGGACTATTGAGTAACTGCAGGTAAGTAAGATGTTTGTTCATTATGAAATATAATACCGCATACGCTATTTAAATGTTTAGTAATTGATTAGACACCAACATATATAATAATGTGAACAATATTTTGAATTATGGTAAAGCAATTTTTAGTGGCTATGGGTTAACTCGAGCGCTAAGGGTTAAATGCGATTGTTAACACAGAAACGATGGTTCCTTGGGCCTCCACATTCTTACCGCACGAATATTTCAGTCTGTTCGGCTGGCTGTACGGTTCAGAGAAGGGGTGGGGGAGAGAAGAAGAAGAAGAAGAAGAAGAAGAAGAGAAAGAGCAAGATGGTGAGACGTTAGAAGCCGTGAGAGGGAAAGGGCGAGAAAAGAGATAGAATGGGATAGAGACGGAGAAAAGGGAGTGTATACGGCGAAGCCGAGGGAGCCTAACTCGCCGAGGTCGGGTCGAATAATAAAATAAAAGAGTATGGTGGTCGGGGTGTAAGGTGGTGGCGTGGCAAAGGTAGAAGAAACTTTCTGCTACGGGAACACGATGGGGCCCCGATGGCCGGAGCGGCGCGGCCGTTGGAAAAAGATGCGGCCGACGAATCGAGCGAGCGAGGGAGAAAGAAACAGAAGGATCCGGCGTTGCCACATGCTCACTGAATTTCCGACCGGTCAAATATAAAGGCCGTCTTTATACAGACCGTCGGTGCCTATGCAACCCGCCTCGAAAACTCGCATCAAATTCTTGACGTCTCATTAAACATCGTCGGTTTTCAACGAGTTAAACGGCGGGCTGTTCCACCACCCCAATCAGCCCCCGGTGATACCAGCCGGGACTACCATCGTTTCGACGGGCAAAACCCATTTCTGTAACTCGTGGATACACGTCGCACCGATTTGTCGCGCGATCCGGACGTTTGAACCATCGGCGGCGGAGCGTGGGTCTATTTTGACCCAGAACATCAAAGTTGTCATTATCTTGTTTTACTTCATTTTATGAACGTGCACCCCGCACATTCTCTTAAAGGAGTAGACTCTTTTTTCCAAAATTGCAAGGATGTGGGATTCGCGTTCCCATTTCTCGATAATGCAAAAATGGGGGTTTTCAGTAGCCAAAACGCTAGATAGGAGATCAATCTAGGGCACCATCTCCCTCAAAAGTCCAATTTTTTTGTTTACGAGGCGTAATTTGCATTATTCGTACCTATTTTCATAGCTACATGCTGCCGAATAATGCAAATTACGCCTCCTAAACGAAAAAATAGGACTTTTGAGGGAGATAGCGCCCTAGATCGATCCTTTATCTAGCGTTTTCGACTACTAAAAAGCCTCATTTTCGTATTATCGAGAAAGGAGAACGCGAATCCCGCACCCCTGCAATCCTGGAAATGAGTTAAATTGTTAACTGGAATTAAACCTTAAATTTTATTTAATGGCAAATGCAATTTTTACCACCTTTTCATGCCTAAAGAATCTTTGCACTTTTCATCATGGATGAATCATCAAATAAGTCATCTACAAAATGACGCTCCAGACCAGAATAATCCCTTAACGCATTCGATGCTCGCGAATTCTTCGCAGACCACCGTGTCACGTATCCATGACAGGTGCATCGCTGATCCCACAAGCGTGGGCTGCGACGCATTCATTACAGTTACACCTTTATACAACTTCAAGGAGCTACGATTTCTTGAACGCACCGCTTGCCATTAGACTGCGGATCTTTATGCATTTATGGCTTACGAAAATATTCAAAAAAGGCTGGAATATAAAATTCGATAGAATTTTGTACAATTTTTATTTGTTTTGGATCTACAAAAGCTGTTCCCATTAAAAATAAGATATAATTTCATTCCGCTTTCTTAAAATTTGTCTACAAAAATTGGAAAATGCATAAACATCCGCAGACTACTTACCATAAACAGAAAAATTTGATTGGCGGAAACAAAGGTTGTACAGTAATGCATTACGGTCTGGAACAGTTGGATAATTTGTGCACGTAACTGAATGAAAGTAGCGTGTTTCAAAATGTTTAATAAATTGATTTAGTCTGGTAAGAGTTGCACTTTCGATTTTTTTGGTTTCTCTTTAACTATTAGTGAAAGTTCAAACTCATCCGACGATTTGGAAATGATTGAACACGATAAATGTTCTACAGTCTAGTTATAAATCTGTTGCCAGGAAAAACGCTGCATGTCACAATTTCAAAAGAATTGAGTTCATGCATTAATTGATCTTTATAGTATAAGATTTACGTATTCACCAGAAAAAAGTCATGAAAATAAATTCGAAAGACTGAAAAAAATAATGCAATTTAACCGATATCCTATGTCGAAGCATTAGTGACCAAAATTTTGAAGGGCAATATCTCAAAAGTGAAAATATGTGTACGAAGTTCTTCCTGACAAGCACACAGAAATATCAACGCCTCCGAGTATCGAGATGCAGAGACTCACCCGGTGACCTTCCTTTGTTCGTTAATATTCATATTTCCAGTAGCGCACATTACTGCTTCATGCGATCACTGAAAGAACGCCATTGTCTATTCATCGTCCCCGCTTTATACACAGTCGGAGTGTTTATTTACCGCGGGAACTATAAACAAACGATCGAAACGATGCCAATGACTCCTTCGAGCGGAGGCACGATGTGTCTCGTTAGAAATTTTTATCGCCCCGCGTGACATTTACGACACTATAACGAACGGGTGGCCACCGGCTCCATTACTGTTATTATTGGCTGTGCCTCCGCGTAGAAAAAAGATCGTTAATATTCACGTCCCCATTGCTGTACGATGTTGCGTTGCCGTTCGCATACCGATTTCCCTTTTCCCCCTTTGCCTCACTAAAATACAATTAGCCTAAAATTCTCGATATCATCGAGGAGATTCACCAGGACACGTGTACAACATATTTATTTTGTCAACGGCGAGGAAAGAGTTTCAGAGAGAAAAATTTTCTGCGGAAGCTGCCGCCGGTGCACCCAATGAATAATATCGGTGGCGGATGAAAAATTCATGTAGCCTCTTAATGATATTTATGGTATACCGGATAAATGTCGGGATGGTGGAACGGCGTACATACTCGGCTAATCAGTATTTTAGATTAAAAAGTTCACGTTGGGGGAAACGCAATCCACAACTTAACGGTCGAACAATCATCGCGCGACATTTCCACGTATCCGCTAAGCGCGTCTGCCTTTTAATCGGGGGCGTGTGGCACATGAATCGCGCCGGATTAATAAAGAGTATCGAAAAGCACGCGATAGGTTTTTTGAAAAGAGCCCTAGCTGCCCCGGAACGATTCCACGTCCGCGCGGCGCGGTGAGAGTACATGCAATCAACGTCAGAAGAATTTTATGAGAGGATCGTCAAATATAGTCGGACCGTCATCTCCAGCTCGTTTCGTCAACAAAGTGCTTCGTCTACACCGATCGATAACCGCTGGTCTTTTCATTAGCAGCTTTTCGGCCAATATTTATTTTAGACTCGTCCTACCGCAACCGGAAAATAATGCACTGCCGTCCCCGTGTAATGCCCGCTCCTCCAAGAACCGATCGAGCATTTATGCTCTACATTATTTTCAAGGTAACGAGCAAGAACAAGGCACTAAAAACGATATTGCTATAATAAAATCGATTTTTAACCAATGAATTCCGTTCAGATGTTCGTAAACGCGCGAACGAACAATTTTTCCAAGGACTAACGTACAACAAGAAACCCACACAGTTATATATATATTTAAAAAAGAAGATACTAACTAAATAAAACTTTTGTGTAGGTCATAGACGATTTTCCAGTACACGAGAACGACATCCTTGCCAAGGGGATGAATACACGGAAACTATGCGGACATATTTGTACACACGTGAATTAACGGAGGTGAATTTGAAGTAATGTATTTTTCTAGGTGACCTTGAACGACTCGCGAGCATTTAACGGGATCCTACTGTATGTATATTCAGCAGTTTCCGCTCTAAATGGGATTTTAACCTGGACCATTTGCTGGGAACACTCGTGTAATTCGACTAACGCTGAACCTTTCCAATTCGAGGCTGCTGGGATTGCGGGCAGACAAAAAAAATTCTCCCACAGTAAGTTGAGTAGTGTGAATTGACAGAGGTGCTGCACAAAGTGGGAATTATCCTCGGTTTCTGACAAAACGGGCCTCGGGCCTCGGAGCTCGCGGCACGCAACCGGAATTTCAGTTAACGATTGTTGCATGCGCCCGGTTAATTGCTACGTAATCGAATTGCAAACTTTACGACTTCGCCGGAAGAAGAAAAAGGGTACACCAATTTACCCGACTATCCTGTATCTAATAATAGATACGATAATTACTGTGTAACACTACTCGCAATACATACAATTATATCGTACTTCTTTGTACATATTATTTATTATAGCAAATTAGTACACTTTCGATGGGGACGTGATAATATGATCTTTATGCATTTATAGCAAAATTGAATATGTAGATGAAATTCAAAATTGTAGGAGAATTTTAGAAATTGAAGATGTACATTTACGATTTCTCATCTATTAAAATTATTAAGGGAAGAAATAATATTCTGTTCGGTTTCTATTTCTTGCAATCGACGCAGACAATTTTTATTTTGCACAAAGATACGCAATCTAATTATTAGACTCGAGACTGAACCAATTGCAAGACACACTAAATAGCAATTTATAGGTTCCGTTAATAATTGTAACAGTAAAAATAATATGCTAATGCTGTTACAATCTTTTAAACCACGGATCTTTATGCAAAATAAAAAAGTTCTACGTGTATTACAACGAACAGGAGTGAAATAGAAATTTATTTCCTTTCTTAACCCCTTAACCTACAACTACGGACATAGCCCGTAGTACGATGATCGGGCCAAATGTGAATATTACGGGCATAGCCCATAATACGATGATCGGGCCAAAAGTGAATATTATGGGCATTGCCCTTAATACGATGATCGGGCCAAATGTAAATATTATGGAATTTTTTTTTACTGATTTTTATATAATTAAACCTTTGTATAAATAAACTTTTTGTAGTACTTACATCTACCACAATTATTGCATCAGGTTGTAATTACTTATCAAATATTCCACAAATATTTATAATTTTAAGAGGGCGCCGTCGCTAATATTTATATTTGGCCCGATCATCGTATTACGGGCTATGCCCGTAATATTCACTTTTGGCCCGATCATCGTATTACGGGCTACGCCCGTAATATTCACGTTGGGACCGATCATCGTATTACACAAGTCATACGTTTTCGGCCAAAATTTTTGGAAAGTAAATCGTAGGTTAAGGGGTTAACATGTTTGATAGGTTGAAAATAGTATAACAGTATTTGGAAATTCGTCTAATGGTTTGACCGTTTTAAATTACACCTACCCATAAATGCATAAAATCCGCTGTCTAGTAATAATTGTTATTAGACTGCAAAATTTTATACAAAATAAACGGGAACCACTTTAGAATTTCTTTCTGTCTTCAATAATATTAGGCACAAAGTAATGCACAAGGTCCGCAATCCAATTATTACTATTCGACAACCATAAAAATGACATTCACGGGAACTGTAAATTATTTGTAACTGAAATTGGAAAATACATACCGTGTTTATCAACACGATAATGGACGTCATAAAGCTGCACGTTAAAACGTTAATGGCGGGTCGCGAAGATGCACGTTTTGTCAGCAACACGTGCAAACGCTCTACTTTCGGTCCGTTATGAGTGTAGCACATTACAGCAAAATATCCACGCGCGGAATCAGATCGCGGCGGGCGGAATGATTATCCCGTTATATTTTCCCCATTCGGAACAGTGCTGCTCTAGTAATAAACATTTAGTCGGTGGCCGGCGGCCAATGCCGGGCTTTTAAACAACAGATGTTTACAACGCGATTAACCCTCGAATCGGTACGCATTAATAACGCTCGAAACTGAGAATAAATCTCGTTCTGATGATACTGGAAAAACAGTGTGCTATCCGAGGAGAAACCTCTTAGCAAAGTTCTACGTATAAATTTCGGGATATATAAAACTTTCAAGCATTACAGCACAACAAGAATATTTCGTATAAAAGTGGGGAAATTGAAGTGACACCTGTTAGCCTATCGCGACGTATTTTTTCACGTATTAACATCGCTATCGGCTTCGACCTAAGAGAAAAATTTATATTTATTTTTTCAGAAATCGTCGACGGGTTGCAAAGAATACGCCCATGCACGGTAAGGATAAGCGATGCAAGCCTTGTTGAAAAACTTGGCCAATTCGACGGGACGTGAGCTGACAAGCGTTCGATAGGCTGCTCGTCGAAGAATCGGGGATAATAAGAAAACGAAGGCAACAATGCGTATAAGAAGAGGAATATAGTCGGGCCGAGGAACGCGCTTCGCTCTCCATAGAAACTGTAATTTATCATTCGCTCGGTAACGCCGCGTGACGCTGGAAATGCACCGGCGGCGAAAAGAATGGGGGAGTGGATTGTGCGAATGCGGGGCGCAGAGCAGCACTCGAGAACATTTAGCAACAATAAACTAGCAGGGAAAGGGTGGTGCGACATCTTTTGCAGCGTGGTGGTAGATCTTCCGAAATTGATCGTGCTTCGCAACGCGCATACTCTCATTACTACCTGCATATGACAATAAATGGACTTTTCCCTCATGGGATGGTTGTACATGTGCGGAAAGGTCGCCGAGAGAGCAAGCGAGCGAGCGAGAGAGCAAAAGCCCATCACTGACACCTATCGTGGAGGTCGTAAGAATTTCAAAAAGAAAAGTGGTCGCATGTTCGGCGCGCGAGATGACAACGCTCGTTTTGTTTTTCTACACGTTTAGGGTGCGTCTAGCGATAGACGTAGCGATAGATAATCGGTTAGGGGAAGGACCACAATGTACACACACGTACACGGACAGTAGACGTTAAGCACAGCTGTACGCACGGTGGTCATCACTGAACGCGATACGGATTGCAGCGTTACTCACCGATTGTCAAGTTCGTTAATCAGCAGGGTAGAATCCAAAAAGGTAAGACGAACAACCGATATATCCAGAGTAGACGACGATCCGATGACCGGCACACTACGATACACGCTCGACAATGGCTGTTGTGGCACACATTCAAGTACACTGATGCACTAGTTGATGTACACGCACTCTTCCTCACTGCGAGGGATAGAAGCCACGATTACTCGACGGCGGAGCGGCAGTTCAACACGCGCGAATCAAATTTTCACTGAGTCGTAGCCGGCCGATAAATCGTCCCGTGATCCTCAAGCGTCTCGATCAAACAACCCGAAACCGCCTCCACCGCTATCCTAGGCCCACGGTGGCCATTACACTCGTCGCCGCGACGAGAGAGCGTGTTTTCCTTTTTTCCAAGGGGACCAGCAACTCGCCCGCTACGAGGCCGTGGAAGCGACTGTTCTCGGGAGATTCGCGGTGCGGTCTCATCGACCAATCGTGGACCAGCTTTCACCGAGCGCCATCTTGCCTAGCCGACGCACAAAGGGGCCAAAACCCGAATGTTTGCGTAAACGTCCGAACCTTAGCCACCCCTACCCGATCGACGTATCCTCCTCTGGCTTTTCTCATCCCTAAGTTTCAATACAGATTTTATTGTGGGATTACCCCCGTACCCTATTTTTTCCTAACCCATACAGAGAATAATTCGAGACTACAAATTACATTCCAACAGTAAATTTCTACTATACCAAAATAGTATTTAATACTTTTATTAAAGGAATAATAGGGGATATAGATTGTTAATGATTCCCTCGATATCCTAAATCGAAATTCTCAATATTTATGACGTTTTAAATTAATTTAATATTCGCCAAATTCAAAATTATTCTCGAAAGCAGTTACTGAACACATACATGTTGTATTTTTATAGAATTAGTTGTAGTTTTATACAAATTTGATGATTTGTTGTTAGAACATGACACAAATATTATATTTATTATTTTGTATGGATCTTTGTCACCACACTTTGTGATCACACACTTCTTCGCATTGTAATTGGAGAATACTACTACTAGAAGCGAATTGTTGATTATTTATTTAAAAAATGCAATGATCATTCGAAATTCTTTATGACAATACAAATAACGCCATCGCTAGGACGCTGACAGAAATACACTCCGCCGGTAAAGAAAAGTAAGAACTGACAAGGCGCGTTGTTTCACGCGAAACTTTTGAGGTTAGGATCTGCACCTCGAGTTACTTTTAACACCGTTCGTTTAAATATTACAGACATTCCAAAGTGGTCTTGCATCGGTGATCGAATTGAATTAGTTTTTAATCGTCTTTGAGTTTAGAGAATTGGTTGACAATGGAAGAAAAGAGCGAAAAAGAACGAAAAACTTGG
Source organism: Lasioglossum marginatum (assembly GCA_028455795.1). Lineage (NCBI taxonomy): Eukaryota > Metazoa > Arthropoda > Insecta > Hymenoptera > Halictidae > Lasioglossum > Lasioglossum marginatum. The sequence goes on along the minus strand of CM052278.1, from coordinate 8,262,873 downwards.
ACCGACAAGGAAAGGTTAGAGCTCGCATCGAAATTGGATGTCGAATTAGATGAATATATAAACAGTTTGGAGAAGAAAAGTTATACAGAAGGATGGCCAGAAGACCGGTGGGAAGAAGAAATGGCGAAACATCCTTTTTTCATGAAAGAACTACCAAAACCTGGCGAGGAGCTTTCACCTCTAATGGAAGGATTACAGCAACTGAAGTACAGCGAAGATGAAAACACACCAGAGGGTTCGAATTAATTGATTATTGTTTACTTCTTTGTCACATTGTAATCTGTTTAAACAGTTGTGTTTTTAGAATCATACTTCTTTCATAGAATTAGCAAAAAATTATAAAGACGATGGCAACTTCAATTATAAATACAAGAACTACCGATTAGCTATATTAAGTTACACAGAGGGTATAAGGACTAAATGTAAGGATAATGATTTAATGGCTCAACTTTATAATAATAGAGCTGCATCGCATTTTATATTAAAGAATTATCGGTACATGCATATAATTGGATACATCATATTATTAAACGCTATACTACGTTGAACTTATTGTAATATGATCAAAATTATAGGTCAAGTCTGAACGACTCGAAACATGCTTTAAAGTTGAAACGAAATTATCCGAAGGCATTGCATAGGGCTGCTACATGTTGCTTTCATGTGAAAGATTATGATCAATGTATTAAACTGTGTGATCAACTTCTTGATCATTCTCCAACTGACAAGGCAATTTTGAGTTTGAAAACAGATGCAGTTATGGCAGGGGTATGAATACATCTATACAACTATATGAAAATGTTCGACGCATCATAATGTTAAGAGAAATTGCACTTTGTGTCTGTAGAAACATTTAAAAAGAGATAAAAGAAAACAAGAGAGATTGGAAAAGAAATTAGAGAAAGAAGAAGAGGAGTTAATCAATATAATCAAGAATAAAGGTGTTAACTTAGAGTTGGTTGATCAGAAGAAGAAACCAGACTTAAAAGATTTAGAGCCTCAAATTCCACAAATTGCTCAGAGCAGAGTTCATTTGGGCACAGATAAGAAACTTGTTTGGCCAGTAATGATCTTGTATCCGGAAACACACCAAACAGATTTTATACAAAATTTCCATGAAGATACATTGTATGATTTTATTGCTTGGTATAGTCTTTAAACACATAAAATTTAAAAGGAATATATTCATAAATTATTTGTTTTCTTTAGGCTAATAGAGCAACTGGAACAACTGTTTAGCGAACCACTAGAGTGGGATAGAGAGAAGCGTTACAACCTTCAGAACATAAATGTATATTTCGAGGGAAAAGATAAATGTTCTTTGCATAAAGTAAACATTAATCATCCTCTAGGAAAAATATTACAGAATGAAAGGTAGGTGTAAATTTTGAGAAACATTAAAATAAATCATGAATGATTGTTATTAGCTGTGTTGAAAAAATAATTTTCAGATTTATTGTACGTGGAGGAACTCCAGCATTCCTAATACTTGTCAGGTCCAGTGAAGCTGAGAAACGATTTGTAGCCAATTACTAAATGTGTATGTGTACATGACTTTTAAATAAATTCTTAATCAATTTTCTGTTCGTCACTCGTTTATGGTTGTTATGGTTTGAACAAACCGATATTTTGACATACCTCGCACACTCGAAATATATAAAATCAGGGAAAACAAAATTACGAACTTTTTATCATTACATACATACAACCTGTATTGGTTCTGTAAATAAAATTGAAACCTTAAATTGTGTCAAATAATATCGAGTAATTCGGACAATAAATTCGTATTCAAAATGGTTCGAAGATTCGAATTGTCACATCGCTGGCACTTCCCGGCAAATACGTCCTAGATTGGGGCGCATGGAAGGGACCGCTAAAAAAGAGAAAGATCTGCGGATGGCCGAGAGGTGGTGCCACCTGCAACACCTGCCGGAGCCAGGTGGGCATAAAGAGTCAGGGCCTTAGTCAGAAATTCAGTTCAAGAGACGCTCTAGAACGCGCAGATACGTCTCGACGCGATTATTCGCGGACATTGTTGGTACATTGGTGGTGTAAAACGGCGACGATAAAAGTGTTGTGTCTGAGATCAAATCGCGGGCATCGAGAATCGGTTCTTCGACCGTGGATGCTGAAGGTCATTGGGTTCAAGTTTGAATCGAGAAACAAGGGGACCTCTGCGGCGTGGGAGAGAAGCGGAACGGGACGCAAACGATGCCAAAGCAATGCAGGCAATATATATTATTACCACTTAATGGTTCTTTTTCTCCATTGGCAACATATTTCGTCAATTAGAGATATCGTCTTAACGGTCAATAAATTATTCCGCGAGTCACGCGAGCCAGGAGATGAGGAACGTTCTTTCTCGAAGCGCAAGATCTATAATCGTAGATTACACAAGCTCGATCCGGTGCTAATTTCTCGGAACGAAACGGAAGTACGTTAAATTACTTAATCGTACCGATCTAAGATAGGGTCTTCATATTTTTTTAACCTGTCTCGCCCATCCAGTACACGGTATATACAACGTCGCGTTCAACTTCGCAGAATTCGTTGCAATTTCTCCGAATGCAACGCGACAAAGCAACCGTGACTATAGTCCCCTTTCGATCTGGAATGATTGGGGTGTCGTTAAAGCATAGGAACGGGTGCATATTGTTTCACAGGTATCGCGGGATCGATAAAAATCGCGCCGCATCCGGGTTGAGCGGTTTCGCGAAAGGAAAAAAGGCGGCCGGCCACGGATGACCGAATAGAAAATAAAGAAGTGCATGCATGAAGTGAATCAGTGTCAGATACGCTACAACTGACGTGATGTTATTAGTACATACCGATGAGACAATGGCGCGCGTTAAATTATTCATGAGGTCATTGTTGCACCGTGGCGCGGATTCAAGCGTCCAGCAGTTCGAGGTGTGATGAAACCGCTGAACGTTTGATTCTCCGCAGGGTTTGATCGAAATTGCGAGCGATCGCCGTGTTGCGCCTCGCTAATTGAATATTCCCTGTCTAGCGAAAAACGCCCCTGGTAGCCCGCGTTAATAATATACTGTAGCAGGTTTCACACGGCGCGGAAGCGTCTCGTGAGAAAAAATTTTATAATCCAATCACTCCTGAGCGAGCGGCAAGAAAATAATAAATTTCTTGCGCCGCGTGCAGGCTTTTCTTACCTTTCTCTTACCTCACCGTCCCCCTCTTCCCTTTATTTTCATCCTCTCAAGATGGTTGTCCTCCGACAAATCGATCTCATCCGGCTGCGATAAGAACGAAACGGGCACACAGACCGGCCCGGATCGAAGAATTTAGTGACATTTTGCCAATACAGTCAAACTTCCCTTATCAAAGCCCATTGAACTCGTATTACTTTCTAAATGCTCGTCAAACTGGCAACGGGGAAATTAATAAAGTTTAATAACGATTGTAATTGCCACTTAACACCTGGATAACGGACCTTATTGAGAAATAATCATTTGACAGAACTCGGGACCGTTTACAGCCTTGTTTATTAACGTTTTCTTAATTTACTTTCAACGGTACCTCTTTGCGACATGCTAGTCTTTGCTTCGAATAAATTAATAATAATTCAATGTAACGTTTCATGTTTCTTGAGGTCCGCCACGATTTCTGTTAGTTTCCAGCATTTTCACAAGAAATTCCTCATTTTCAACGCAATATTGCAATGAGAAGGTCCAATTAAGTTCATGCCACTTCCAGGTCTCGCCATTATGAAACTGTATATACACACAATGCGAATGTATGTACAACGAAATCTTATTTAACAAAGAACTCGACTAGCAACTATTCTGAAAAGATTAAGACGTTGAAAGGGAGTTAAAACACTTTCTTGCTACCAGAAGCGAAAACTTTTACAAAAAAGGAGCAGAGAAGTTGTTAGCGTAGTTAAGAAAAGATAATAGGAGCCGAAGGTGATTACCTTTCTAAACAAGGTATTGCTTGATCCACTTTGTGTATCATTTGATTAAAGCAGCACGAACTTTCTTGATCACTATCGATCACGAATTGCAACAAGCTGGGGCGACAGAAATATTGAATTTCTCGCTGAATATGTTTAACAGATCGAAAATACAGGGTGTGTCCAATGATCGGGCCGAATTATGATTCGGTTATTATTGAAGATGACAAAAATTTATAGTTTAACAAGCTGTATCATTCTGTAATCCGACCTTTCATGGAAGTCCATCGGTACAAATTGCAAATATTCTGGGTAAAAGTATAGTATCCCAATACATTTTTACTCAGAAAAGCAAGACTAATCGAATAGTGCAAAGCAAAATCATTGACCTAATAAATATATTCTGTGGAATCCTACACAAAAGGGAGCGAGCAAAGTTTTCTAAAACTGTGTAAGGGTGGGAAATGTTGGAGGAACAATCCTGCGGAATGACGACATATGGCTAGCTATTTCGACTATCCGTGTATCTTGGATCTTTTCTTTGGAAAACCGGAGCATGATCAAAAGAAGCCCTGTATCTCAGCGCGGCGGGTGGAAGATAAGAAAATGTATGGCCCGGCGGTGGTCGCACGTTCTTGCAAGGCAGGTACGTGCTTGCGTGATCGCGACCCAGAACAGGGGCTGGGTCGGCACAATCGTCTCTAATCCGGGGCGTAACGTGGAAATCGGTGCGAGACGTGAATTCGGAGGCGTGAATCAGCCGACGCCCGCAACTTCGTTACCTCCGAAGTCGTGGTTACGCGAGTCTAGTGGACAGGAACAAGCGAACAGAGGCCGGTTCCGTGGTCGGTGGGGGACGGTTACGTGGCCTAGTTTCGCTCGCCACGGTGGACCACGATGCATCTTTGTTCCGATGCCCTGAAGCGGTTGGCCCAGCCTCAGCGCTTCGCGTCGCCTTGTATGCGTGCTCAACCGACAACACTGTATATGTATACTCGCAACTCCGTATCTGTGTCGAAAGAATTGCGTCAGTCGCCGCCGCCGACCAGTAGAAAAATCCGCGTACCGAACCGGTTGTAACGACGAGTCAATCCGTCGAACGACGAGAAAAAATCGCCGAGATATCGTGCGCGAGATGGCATCGCGTTACCTCACAGTCACACGTAAGACCTCGAGCAACCTCGGCGAGAGGAGAAATTCTCCGATCGAAAGAGGACCACGATCCCTCCAACGAGTCGATCCAAGATTATTGAAGATCTGCTTGGGAAAGATCTTTGACCATTTCGTGGCACCCGTCGCTGGATCCGGTTCAATCCGCTTTCGCGCATCATTTCTCTTTTACATATCTGTGAACCTACTTCCTTCAGATCAACCGTGATCGTCTCACTGGATTTAGTAGATCGCAATTTTAATTGGTTTCCAGGCTATCGGAACTTACATGGAACCTCTGAAATTCTTGGGTCATTCTTTAGATCTTCTGAAATACATGTATCTTTAACAACTTTAAAGATTTATTTTACGGTTTTAGTGACTAAAACCTTTTTTGTAGATCGTAATTTTCTAAAAAAGGAGAATATTGATATCAATTGTATGCCTATATGTTTTCTAATAGCTGTATATTAACAAAACGAAAATAGAATTTTATTTCGGTTTAAAGGAAATCGTTAACATATATTTTTATCAGAATGTGTTCAGGATCTTCACCATGTTTCTTCAGAGACGATATTGTAAGGGGTTAATGATTTTATGGCTACCATAGCTAGTCTTTTTTAATCTACTTCTTTGGGATCAACTTAAGATTCATAACGAGGCATCTAAGGTATCTACTGTTGATCATTGAGAAACATGAACTGGGCACTTTCTATCTTTTTCCTATAGAAATGGTTGAAACTTTCTACAGTGTTCATTAAGTTAGAGGCAAGGAAACCTTGTAAGTACCTCGATGGAGGTTTTGGCGTATCTTCTTATCTCTTCGAGATTTTTTGGCACAACAGGAAGAGCTTCAAATCGAAATTTCTGATAGGAGGTAACAGTCTAGCATACCACTGTTACCTCATTTATGGTATCCATCCACCGTGAATGCAGGGTCACACGGAGCTATAATACCAGTCACGTTCAAAAGTATTCGAGGTAGTAGCGTTATGACTCCGAGCATATTTTTAGAGAAATTATGCGGAAGAATTCTTGAGCTACCTTGAGAATTACGGGAATTACAAAGATCGTATAATCTAAGCACCTGCTGTAAACATTATTTACGCGTTGAACGTAGAAAATCTTTAATTAACGATGAAGTAATATAAGAATGTAATATCCTTGGCTCTACTGCAGAGTACAGTGTAAGGAAAACGTATGATCTTGGAAAGTGTTCGTTTATTTTACAGCCGTTGAATACTTTTCCACGGTGCTTGAACTTTTTCTATAAGATTCGCATTCCGTCCGCTAGAAGGAATTCTGTAAATTTTTAGTTTATTGTATCGGGTACATTAAATTGGATCCAGGTAATTGAATACAGCGCACACACATACTGTGCATACGTGCAATTAACCTAGAAATTATTTCGGGAACAGTGGAAGCATTATGGAGCCCCTAAAAGGACACATTTTTTGTCGGCCACAAAACACTCATTGTCCCTCTGTGCCTGCAAGTTTACGCGTCTGGACAGCGAACGCGCTGATTTTTTAACTCCGAAGTATGCCGAGCCGCATGTATAAGGCCAGCGAAACAGAGCCGGTGCGTTGCGCACCTTTGACAGTCCTATTTTCAGGGCGAAAGGTCGAACGCAGTACACAGTTGACGAGCACGGATGTTCTTTTGTACGGACATTCTCCCCTGCTCCAGTTATTTCGCAAGCGCGCGCGAGCTAGTCGCGAGAGATCGAGTTATCCCGTTCACTTCCCTCGAAAATCCGCTCGTCTTGTCACGGCGATTAACACGGCCGTCAAAAAGCTGCAGCCGTGCAGGTGAAAATCGCGCGGAACTCCGAGCGTAATGGTTTTTTAGAAATTGTAGTTTTTTTTTGTTTGTTCGCACTTTGTTTCGAGCGGAACGATCAAAGCGAACGATCCTCGCTTCGATGGAGGGCACGCGGGCAACGTGACAATAGAATTACCCTCGGATACGTTCCGTCCCATGCAAGAACCGCGATGAGCAGGCAGATTTGGATCAGCGACGACTCTCTCTTTGTCATTCCCCGGCCCTGTTTCTCCATTTTTCTGGCATCCGTTCGCTCGCTCTTTCTCCGCTGAGATGCGACCACGCTTCTCGCGAACATCGGTTATGTGCACAGTCGCATCGTGACACGGTATAACGGCATTCGCTCGACCTCGTCATCCCGTTTCCCCCACGGTTACGCACATTCCTGTCTTCTCCTTGCTCTTACCTTCCACTGTTTTCTCTTATCGTTCTGTTCCCCGTTCTCATGCTTCCTCGCTCTTTACCCTTCCGTCCATTCGTCTCGCTCGGTTTCGTTTTTCTATGACGCCGCCACAATCTCGCGCGCCGTCTGCGAAAAAGAGTAGCTGACGTGGATTCTGCTTCGTAATTGCATCACTTTACTAACCTATCCGCATCAAGTTCATCTCTTGAAATAGTAAGTTACACAGTTTCGCAATAATCACCCTGTTTCAATTCATGTTAACCTGTTCGATGCTTCTGTCGAGTATACTCGCTATGAAAAGATGGCATTTTCTGGTCTAACAAATTGCATTTGCTATTAAATAAAATTTAAGAGAGACCGCGGTGTATGTAAAAGGTACGTAAATATGTAAAAGTATGAAAAAGGGAGCATAAAATAATGTTAGCTTAACACTAAACCTACCGAGCCTTAAAAGTAACTGGTACATGTTCTCTTATAAAAATGACAAGATTGGTTTTATTTAGACTTTGTTGCGGCTCCTATTATAATACGTGTTCTACCAAAGATATTTATACAATCAATTATTTTAAAATAATTTTTATTATTTCAATAATTGTAAGATAATAAATCTGGAACCGGTCATTCTGACCGGTGATGGTATTATTATTATTATTATTATTATTATATACGGACCGAGGTCCTTTTATACAATTGTATACAGTTTTTACAGTAAAACTGATAAAAACAAAAAGAAATCATAACAAAAAAAAAGTCTTAACCTAAAATTTACATAAGAATGGATCGCACGAAACTAAACAAATACAGGTACGATTAACAAATAGTATTGCGCAATTTTGTTTTGAATGCCTGTAACGTGCCATTAAAAAAATCAATATTGTTGTAAAATATATTAGAGCTAGCAATAATGCGATTTAATGGATTTATTACTCCATATGAGGATTTGGATTTTATTGTTTGAAATCCTGCTCTTGTTCTCAAAACTCGTTCAGGTACATAGAAATTTATTTGCCTCAGGAGTGCGGGACAATCTATATTATTATTTATCAAATTAAAGATAAAGCTCTGGTCGGAAACTGTTCTTCAATCGGATAATGTTCCCAGGTTGACTGTATTTAATATTCTAGAGTAATTATGATCGAAGATTGACATTGGGTTGTTTGTCTTATATGCACAAAACCTGAGGAATTTATGCTGCACTCTCTCTAGCATGATTTCATATTTAATGCTTTTAGCAGACCATATAGTTGAAGCATATTCTAACTGGGGACGGATAAGGGTAATATATAGCAACCTAAGTGTATAGATTGACAAAAAATCTGTGGAAAAACGAAGTATGAAACCGAGCATTCTAGACGCGGAGTTGACAATGTGGTAAAAATGGTTGGAAAAGTCTAAGGTAGAGGAGAAGTGAATTCCTAAGTCTTTAACTTCTGTTATTGAGGAGAGAATACAGTCATTAAGACGGTAAGGATATATAATAGGTACAGAACGACGGGAGGACCGCATAATATGGCATTTTTTAATGTTGAGATCCATACCGTTCCTGTGACACCAGTCGCAGAAACGATCCAGGTCTGCCTGTAATCCGGAAGCATCATCCCGAGATGAGATAATGCTATAGATTTTTAAATCATCAGCAAATAGGAGAAAATTACAGTGTTGAAAAATGGTGGTTAGATCATTAATGAATATTATAAATAGTAAAGGTCCCAGGTGTTTATTGTTAAAAATAATGTATGTATGTAGGTATGTTTATTGTTAAAAATAATCAAGCATTAAGTGTATTGTGGTATATAAAAAATTGTATAAGAACGAAGAGGGGGGATCCTTCTGCCCGAAGGGTGGGTCTCGAGTTTAATTTCTTAAATCTTAAATTTAGCTGCAGAGAGCATAGCATATTTCTCGATTTAACAAGTTAACGTCTTAAGATGATCAGGCTGTGTCCATTTTGAGTCTCTCGCGAACCTGGCTTGATCCGATTACAATCATTTGGCCCAAGATTGGACCAATCCGAATCTTATGAGAAGCCTAGATCAGTTTAATTTAGATCAAGAGATCCTACTGATTGCTTCGAGCTAATTTGTCCTCCTCGGTGACGTGTAGGCAAATTTGAATTTCTTGGACCGTATGTAATTTAATTTCCCCTATTCTAGTAAGTCGGTTACAGTCTGAAATCACCGCTTTTTGGAATGATCTGCATACTTTCTATATCACTTGAATTCTCTGAGTTTAACTAATATTCCTTAGGCGTTTTAGATTTGTTTAGCTTGAAACTAAACCTCGAATGATCCATCCTCACTTTGATGGTTTTTAAAATTTCATTCGAAAGATACACGATTACATAACGAATAGTTTCATATACGTCACCTGGCATTTCCTCGCGGAGAAACTCGATAACTTTTCGATTACCGACACGCAATCAAGGATACACTAATCGAGATAAGTATATTATGCATTACACGAATCGACTATTTCTAGTTTCTCCAGTGACTCGTTCCGAAGTAGACGTCCTTTTCTCTTTTTTTCATATCAATGAAAAGGGAAACGACTACGGCAGCAATTAATTCATCCGAGTCCGTATCACGTATTACACCGTTCCGAGATAAATCCTTTTGGCGACCGTTATCAATCGCCATTAACATAACTGGTATTAATGCGACGTCGCGCCGCACCACGCCGCCAAGGTTTCGATTACGAAAATCGATGCGACGATCGTCGTGATCGGTTGCTTTCCATCATCGCGTAACTCGCTGAACCATTCCGCGACGAAACAACGTTGTTTCGGTTGGCTGGGCGCTGTCTGTCGTAAAGCGATCGATTTTGCGAATCTGGGTGAACGAAATTCAGTTACCGAATTTTCCCGTATCAAGGTTCCCCCGTAAAGGTCAACCCTTCCATCACAACGAATCGAACAGTAAAAAAGTGCTTTCCTTTCACGGTCCAACTACACAATATGTATACTCAACTTGTAGCAATTTCATTTGGTATCTGTGCAATTACATACACGAAGGTATCCAGAAAATGATCTTGGAAAATATAAATATAAATTATTAATAAATATAAGACAGTCAAAAGAATCGTTTAAGTTTAAGCAGTCATTGTAAAGTGGAAGATCCTATCTTCAAATCTGTAAAAGATTCCTTCAGAAAAAGAATTTTTTAATGCTTTTACTTATGATTTAATTTGTAGTATTTTCTACTAAAAAAGTGATACATATTATGCACAAATATCCTAGAAAAAAATAAACGATGAGTCCAAATTTGTTATTATTGTACTATCTGTTATTAACAAAATTATCGATATTGATAATTCCTCGTGAATCGGAAATGTTGAAATACTTTTTGGATTCGCTGTGTATAATACAAACAAAATTAGTAACAATAAGAGTGGCAGCGGAAAGGGAGCGCGCCACTTCGAATGAATTTCGCGCAGGATCAAAATAGTTAATATGAAATTTTGATATACGAGTGTTTAATTGTTTGCGGACGGCCATAAAGCAAATGACAAACGATCGATGTTTACTTTTCCGTAAATCCAGCTCCGCGGTATCGACCACTACGCGTCGGTTACTCGTCAACAATTTTTCGGTGAGCTCCGTGCGGCTGACCGAATTTTTTCGCCGCTTGTTAAGGGGTCGGCACGCGTTACGATTTATCGTACGACGAGTTGTACAGCCCTGATACGACTGTTTGAACGATCATCGCAACGTGTGTGGGCTTGTTGTGTGACACGATCGTGTTTCACCGCAGTACGTCTCTGTCATAAAATCTGTTGTACTGCAGGTTTGCGTTAGGTCTGCAGGTTGAATTTACGACGAAATGGAACGTGCACGGTCGCGGAACTACTTGTCATACTACAATATAGGGGCTTTACAACTTTCGAGAAAATTCTCCCTTTTTTAACACGGGAAATGATTTAGCTATCACTTGGAACATTTCCAGAATTCGGGGCTGTCTCTGTGCCTTTTTCGGCTATGTTCGATTCACTCGCGAAAAAGTTGTGCGATTAGTTTCAGAAAAGCAACATTTAACAAGTAATAAAAAAAATTCATTTTTATACAGATTACGTTAGATTCTGCAAGATACGAAGAATTGAAAAGATTGCAACTATTTTTGCATTTATCTCCAAGCGCGAGAAAATATTATTATAATCAGATTTCCACTTTATTCTCGCCGCAAGGGCTTTGCAGTCGGCAGAATGAATGTTTCCCTTGGTTAGATTTTTACAAGATAGTATACGAAGCTAGGAATTTGCATGAAACATCGCGTTACTTCTATAATAAATCTTGCTCTTTATCTTTTTCAATTGTACAGTTTTTACGAGTGTTGATTTCGAAAACTGTTAAAACCTGTCGCTATTTTGAGGAAATTAAAATAATCCAAGACTGGAACCACCCTCTCTGCCAGACAAAAGAGTCTGAAAGCCTCGGGAGAGCACAGAGTACAGTAAAGTGGTTAATTCTTTCGACATTACTGGCTGCTACATTTACACGTATCTCAGGCTGCAAGGGCATACTCACGAGTCAAGAATTACATTTTCACAGCCGGGAGACGTAGCAGAAATTGATCTGCAACGAGTCAAATGAGAGTCTGTCTTGACCCCAACATAATTACAAATATTTCTTTAACTTTTTTAGAACATTTCGATTATTCGAATATATCAAAATGATATACAATAGGATCTCGACAAACAAATATGCGTTTAAATATGATTATATTATGAAGGGAAATACGAATTTTCAGAAAATAAAAAATTTATTTTGGAATATAATGTACATTTTAATTATGTCCCTCGGAACTTAATTATGTCTCCTTAATTTATTAGGGCTGTTTGTCTACCGATCAAGCCGGCTAATCGAGGTCCTACTGTATTTAAAAGTATCTGAGGAATTCAGAATTTTAGGAAAGATCCTAGTATGATGCTTTGAGTAAACACTGAGTAAGCACTGTACCATTCAATGGTTAATCAGTACATTTTCAATAATAAATTTGCTGTTGTTTCGTGCAGAGAATTTCAGAGTTTTAATTACAGAATTAGATTCGTTGTTGATCGGATCATCAGTTCCAGGCAAAGTCGCCAGATTGAGACTAGGGCTGTTACTTTTCCGAAGCTTCGAAGGATTCGAAGGAACGAAGGAAACTCCGAAATTTCGAAGACATCGAAACTTCGAAGTTTGATGACTTCGAAATTTCGAAGTTTCGGAGTTTCGAAGTTTCGAAGTTTCGAAGTTTCGAAGTTTCAAAGTTTCGGAGTTTCGAAGTCTTCGAAGTTTCGAAGTTTCGGAGTTTCGAATTTTCAAAGTTTCGAAGTTTCAAAGTTTCGGAGTTTCGAAGTCTTCGAAGTTTCAGAGTTTCGAAGTCTTCGAAGTTTCAAAGTTTCGAAGTTTCAAAGTCTCGAAGTTTCAAAGTTTCGGAGTTTCGAAGTTTCAAAGTTTCGAAGTTTCGGAGTTTCGAAGTTTCAAAGTTTCGAAGTTTCAAAGTCTCGAAGTTTCAAAGTTTCGGAGTTTCGAAATTTCGAAATTTCAGAGTTTCAAAGTTTCGAAGTTTCGGAGTTTCGGAGTTTCGAAGTTTCGAAGTCTTCGAAGTTTCAAAGTTTCGGAGTTTCAAAGTTTCAAAGTTTCGGAGTTTCGAAGTCTTCGAAGTTTCGGAGTTTCGAAGTTTCAAAGTTTCGAAGTTTCAAAGTTTCGGAGTTTCAAAGTTTCGGAGTTTCGAAGTCTTCGAAGTTTCGGAGTTTCAATGTTTCGAAGTCTTCGAAGTTTCGGAGTTTCGAAGTTTCAAAGTTTCGAAGTTTCGAAGTCTTCGAAGTGCCCGAAATTTCAATGTCACGATTTTTGATAAATAAAAATATTAACACAAAAATTAGATTTAAAAAAAGAAACTCCGTGTTTTTGAATCTTCTAATAATTTACAATACTACGGAGGTTCGAAATTCGAAACTTCGATTCTCATCACCTTCGAAGTTTCTGAAATCGAAGCTTCGAAATCTTCGATCTTCGAAGGAAAGTAACAGCCATAATTAAGACTTGTGTCCCCACTCTACTTTCCCCTTCTGCAACGCTATCGGTTACGCATTTCGTTCCGTCATGCATGTGTCACAATGTCACGTGACTAATCCGGTACCGGTAGAGTACCGGAATTCATACAAATTTGTGTTCTCTCCCTTCATCTGGTTCTAGGGCGATGGAGAGGGATGTGATCCTCTGCAAGAATTCTCCGTATAAATCGCAACGTGCATGGACCCCTTTGATAGAAATCGCTCTCCGGCCGATGTAATCCCACGGGGAAATGGAAATGGACGGTAACCGAGGAATAATTTAAACGATTTATAAAAAGCTCGGCGACCGCGTAACACGCGGACGCGTGAATGCAATATATTACGACGGTGCAATTGTCGTTCCAGTTACGTCAAGAATACTACTCGACCGCGTTATTCATGAATACCAACGCGAGCTCATTTCGGAAACATTGACGAATACCTCCGGGAGGGGAGAAATAAGAGGATTGATTAACATTGGCATTAGTACTTTCTACTTTCCCAAGGAAAGAGCGCGTATTTAATAATTTATTCACCCTTGAAGGATTAGCTGAAGTCTCATTTCAATATTAAAAGATGCAGCTGATGCTTTCCGAGTATTCGAACCATCAACAGGGATGACGTCTTCGTGAAACTGTTTCATATATTTTCACAAAATTACCGTGGGATAGTATTTTACAATTAAGCTGGAGAGATGCAAATTCCCATTTGCATAGGACACTTTATTCCGAAATTGAAGCAAGTGTTTTAAAGTACAATATATTATTAAATTTTTATCGTACGTACTCTAACGTTTTACAAATTCGCATGCATAGAACACCGCCGTTCGTTTATGAAAATAAATTAAGCGCGCCGATGAGTGGTCCGCAATTTTAGCGAAACATAATTTAAATGTGTTTGTCACCGACGTGTACAGAACGCGGGATGAGGTCGCGGAACGGAGTAGAAAGGCGCGATCTCGCTTTTGTTACCGTAAAAAACACGTTTACCAAAAGAATGAATAATTGTTCGAATGTATTATTCATTAACGTTGAATAATGCACGATAAATTCCTTTCTTCTTCATCGCTGTTAAGCGTTATTAAACGAGATCGTTCCCTTTGTCGCGAAATATCTTCATCTTCCGAGCCGAGCTCCGTAGCGGCTTTATTTGTATGGGCCGCGTTCTTCAAGAAATCTGTCATTTTTGCTTGTGCACTTTTCTGAGAGAAAAGGGGGAGGGAAGGAACGATCTTTAGAAATCTCGTAATACGGAGGGACGCGTTGCCAAAGCCGCCTCTTCAACTCCGGTGGCTCTTTCAACGGAAACGCGGGGTTCCCGATCTCCGGGATTCGTCCGAGGCTCTTCGATACTCTAATTATCGGGGAATAATTGAGGGGTCCACTGCAAGGAGTTATGTTAAAACATGCTAAAAAATTAGATTTTTATCAGTCCACACTTTATATTTTTTATTATTAGACTGCGGGTTTTATGCATTTATGACAAAAATGAGTGGGTGTAATTTATAATAGCAAAAATGTTAGAAAAATTTAAACATATCATCATATTATTCTCAACCTACTAAACATAATAGGGAAGAAAATAAAATTCACTCCAGTTTCTTGCAATTCAAGTGTCTCTTTGCAAGTTTCTTGCAGCAAGAAATTTTTATTTTGCAGTCTATTTATTATTATTCTACACTACACTACAGTGTAATAAATCGATTAATAAGATTTTCAATAATTGTGCTGTACCAAAAGAAAGCATAGAAATTTTCTTTTACATTGCAATCTTAAATAAAACTATTAGATGATGTTATTGAGGGTGACTTGTTAGTTCACGATGAAAATTGCTGTTGCTATTCAAGGTTCCATTAAAAAGTGTTTAGCCATGTACCATAGATTTTTCAAAATTATGTAATAATCACCGGTCGGTAATGTGTTGATTCGTGTAATACTGAAAATACACGGGTGTGTATTTTATAATAATTAGAGTGCGGATCTTTATGCAAAATAAAAAATGTTCGCGTCGATTGCAGGACACAGGAGTCAAATAAAAATCGTATTCTTCTTTTATACTTACATATCTGATTCAGCTGAATCAAATACATCGATGTCCTTAAATATTTTTAACATGTCCATTGCTTTAAATTGTACGTGCCCATTTTTGTCATAAATGCATAAAATCCGCAGTCTAATAACAATACTTTTTCTGTTTAGGTTCCGATACATGTCTGTGCTGGTATACGATCGGATAAACACCCATATTCGGATACATTAAAGAATGTTTGCTCGCCGCTGAACGGAACTGTTCCTTGTCTGTGCGGATAGTATAAATCGGCCTTTCAGCGTAAATTTATTGATGTCTCGCTTGGGTCTTACTTCTAGCATCGGCAATCGAAAAGGATCTGATCGGAGAACACAAACGCATTAGTTGCCGTTGCTATATGTATCCCGGACTCGAACGTCGGATGTACAAAATCGCCGAACGGATGTACAAAAATATACGGATATACACAGAGAGCAAAATTCATAATTACAGATGTATTAAAAATTTACTTATTAGGTGTACAAATAAGTTCGGTGCCTTTTGAGCATACTTCTGATCATTATTTATGAAAAAAGGAATACACGTTATGTTTCGAAGTAATCGCCATTACTTTCTATACACTTCTCCCATCTTTCGGGTAGCTGGCGAATTCCGTTTCTATAAAAAGATGATGGTTTTGATCGAATAAACTCATCAATGCTTGTGTGGACCTCTTTGAGAGATTTGAACTTAGAATCAACCAATCAATAAATCATTTTCGTAGCCTCAGCAGCATCATTTTTTAATTCAAATGCAAAAAGCATACAGTGTCGAATGTGCTGTTTCTTAAATGCCATGATGCAAAGCACTGTTTCTTAAGGTTATTAGCGAAAATTTATGTAGTGCGTTTAGTAGGGTAAGGTTGATGCTTTAAAACCCCAAAGCGGCGGAAGAGAATTTTAATTTGAAATGCAATCACAGTTCAATATATGTAAAGGCACCGAACTTATTTGTACACCTAATAATTTGTGGATACACATTGTCCCTTTAGCATACGTCCAAAATCTAAAACTTTATACCTAAGCGCTTGCTATAATTAGCTTCAGATTGTTTCCCTTATGTGTGATGACTTGCAGTGGACCCCTCAATTATTTGTTAACGATACGATCGGACGTATCAAACCGGAAATCCGCGGCGTTGCAAATTTCCGAGCGACGCGTCCCGAAACCGAGAGAGCCCGAAGACCGATTCCGCGCCTTTTCCCCGGGCGTATCGGTCGCGCTCCTATTGTCCTTAGATCTCATTTTCGAGGGCCGCGCGACTTACGTGCGCCGCATTGTTCACAGTTGACAGAACGTGAAACGGCGAGAGGACGAAAAGAGTACGCTGCGACGCCGCTGCCGAGAAATCTGGACTCCGAGCGGTACTCGAGGAGAATCCCGAAGCATCGTAGATACAAAATCTCGGGACGTCCGACACAATAACTTCCAGCGACGCCCGGTTGAGGGAGACCGGTGTCGTGACGAAGGCAGAGACGGAGGAAAAGGAAGAGGAAGAGGAAGAGGCGAAGGACGAAAAGGAGAAGGTGGTCGTGGCGGAGGAAGAAGAGGCGGTGGAGGAGGAGGAGGAGGAGGAGGATACATGTCGTGACACAATTTCCGGCGCGTACGTGTGCTGTTCGCTAGCCGCAGATTCTGCAGTTTATTACAAATCGAAGAACGAAGAGGGCGACCAGTGCTCCCTCTCCCATTTACTGGCAGTCCTGGCCCCCTTTTCAGCTCCGCTGAGCCAATACTTGTCCCTCACCCGCTGGAACACGGTTGCCCACTCGAATTAGCTCCCGAAAGGATCCGTAATCGCGATCGCGGTATATAGAAATTTCGTTACGGGTAAACGCGGTTTAATTGGCCGCGTCTATTACGCGCCGCCGGGGGGTGAAGCACGACACGCTGTATTCAAATTTTCATTCGATAAAAGAGAGGAGGCCCCTTTATATCGCGAGCAGTTGAACAGCAGCCGGCCCCGAGATAGCGGTAATTAAAAGGAAGAAAAACGAAGGGGATCGACGAGATCGAGGAGGACGTATCCTGGCATGACGTAGAGGAGGAGACGGTGGCGTTAAGAATATTCATGAAAAAAACAGTGGAAAGCTTGCGCCCTAAAGGATCGCCTTTCTCATTCAAAACAGCGCGAAAGAAACGCCGAGGGAACGAGATCCGCGCTACTGTCGCCTCGCTCTCCTACATGCAAAATACGTTGCCTCTCGAGCTAAGCTAAGGCCGGCGGTTCTCGAGAAAGCCTGGAAAACTTTTCGACACGTGCGCGAGCCACGACTAATTAACGATTAGACGTCGGAGCCGCGGGAAGGGGGACTTTTCTCTTGTCCGAGAGAAACTCGCGCGCGTACGTGCGTTCATTCTCTTCGAAGCCGGAAATCAACGGATGAACGATTCGGTTACGGGGATAAATAAACACTGTGCAGAAACGATTCTCGTCTTTGTTCGCCGGCACACGCGGGGCAGCGGGCAAGCCCTCGATCATATCGGGGCAACTGTTTCGATTAATAATCCCGCAGAGAGAATCGAGCCCGGTCGAGGGTGAAGCGATTTCGATTCCCCGAAAGGATCGCGTGCAAGAAACCCGGTAAATCACCGGAGCGGAGTTTTTGCGTATTTTCGCGAAAAAGATCGGTGAAAGGAAACTCGCCGCGGTAAATCGTCGACGTTGACCCGACGAGCGCGCATAGCTAATAGGAAGTAGAGCTTAAATTTTCAGAAAGAACCGGTGGACCGTTCTCGCACATCCGTTACGTCACTTTGTCGGGAACAGGGCGCATAGATTATGTTAATCGGCGGTAATCCGGCGTTACGGAAGCTCAAAGTCGACCGAAGAATTTGAGCTCGTCGGAAAATTGAATTCTACTCGAGTACTGAAATACTGAATCGGGGGATATACCGGCGCGCGCGTTTACACGATCGAGAGATACTTGTCTATCGAACGGATTCCCGCGGAGCCGAAAGTTTAACTATTTTACAAACAGACACACGTGCCAGAGACTCGGAAAGTTTGGCGATCGGAGAACGATCCCCGATAAAATCGGAGCAAGTTGATCCGAGGAAGAGAGGTCGCGCGTCGTCGCAAGGTGGGAGGCGTTCGTTTGAGTGAAAACAAGCTGTCGGGAGGAACGAGTCCTCTCTTTTTATCTTTCAAAACGGTGGAAAGCAAGTCACGAAAAACGGCGAACCACTACGGCGTCCACTATACGGGCTCGTACGCGTACAGCAACGGGGCGCCGAGCGTGTACAGCAGCTATCCGGCGAACGGCGGGTTCGTCCAACATCATCTCCATGAGGACTACCGGCCGATTTACTTTTACGTAGCCCAGCCCTATACTATCCCGTACACGTTCGCGAGGAGACCCAGGCCGTCGTCGTTGCTGAGGCCGGGCAAACCTCCTCGCAGCAGCAACTGCCGCGTTAAGTTCTCCAAGAGGCTCGGCAACGCCGACTTCTCGCAGAAGGTCAAGCAGGGCGAGTTCTCGAGGAGTCTCAGCCAGGTGCACTTCGTCGAGAGCCAGGGGCAAGGTATGTGATCAGCTATTTCATCTTTTTATTCCCTACATTCCTTCATTTCCATCCTTTATGATTCAGGCTGCTTCGTACACCGGACAATTCCTATGAAATTCTTTATATCCCAGTTGTCGCCCATCTTAAGCCTCGTTATTAGTAATATGTAGACTGCGGATTTTATGCATTTATGACGAAAATATTTAAATACAGAGATTACATTAAGATTTAAATACATCAGCGTATTGGCTTAGGCTTAATCAGATAATTAACAGAAGAAACAAATTTTTATTTCGCTTCTGCAATCAATGCAAAATAAAAAATTTCTCCATCAATTGCAAAAAACTCTTCTTCTAATTATCTTATACAGTTGGAACTAATACACTGGTGTCCTTAAATCTTTTTAATATGTTCACTGCTTTAAATTGTACGGACCTATTTTTGTTATAAACGCATAAAATCCGCAGTCTAGTAATATGGATACTTTCTAATATTTGGTCCCCTCGGGATTTCAAATCCATTTACCAATCTCCCCTCTTTCCACTCTCACTATCGCCTAATTTCAGTCTAGTAATATGGTATTTTCTCAATTTTTTATACGAGCACATGAAGATATTGGAAGTGAGGAATAAATTGATTGTGCTCATTAAAAGCGTGACTATTGAGTAAGGGCTGAAATAAGGCACGTTTACCCTAGCTTTATTGTATGATTCAAGATTTTTACATGAAGACTGATGAAATAAAATTATATTTGAAGAAAGCATTTTAAGCATTTTAAAAAAAATAGATGGGATGTATCTTTGGATTCGTGCGAAGAATATAATAATGGGTCAATTGTTGAACTGCAAGTTTATATAAAATATTAAATGAATTTTTCCACAATTTCTAATAATTGAAATTTTCAGCTTCGTAAAACCACATTGTTAATATTTTTATTACACGTACTTACGTACGTAGAGTACGAAAAAAATCAATATTTACGGAACGAAAGTCTCTGCAGTCGGAACAATGGAAGCAATTCACCCGCCACGGTCGTTGATTTTTAGATTAGGAAAAAGGGGATTCGGAAAATTCAAAGGAAAATGATTGTCGAAATGTCGAGCAGTTCGCTTTCGAGGCGCTTTCACGCCCGTGGATTTTTCTAGCAGACCGGATAATTGTTGCGAAAGCGGCATAGTTTCTGTGGCATAATTTAAATAGTTGCTGTCGTCAAGTAGACTACCGATGCCTACGGAGAGCGTCCTGTTCCCCTGTATAGAAGCGAAGCGCGTGCACGACGTGCCCACCGGATTGCTGAAAAGAGAAACCACATCTGGAGAAAGGAACATTCTCCAAATATGAGGTGTCATTTCGAAGGCTTGACGAAGAAAAACATCGATCGTTTAGATAACGCTTGTGCGTGCATCGACCGGGTCGCGTGTTTTAACGCGAAAAGAAACGGGATTCTTGGGAGCTGTAACGAGCGCATGCTGCGAGGCAAACAGAAGTGTAACAACATTTCTGCACGTATACCGAACAATTCCAATCCATTTAATAGCTATCGGTTCGTGCTCCGGTCAGACAAAATGATACTTCACGTTTCACGCAAACTTCATTGGTAAACAACTATTATTTAACTCTGGATAAGCATCGTGGCAAATGGTGTTAGAAATTTTCCAATTAATAGATTCAGTACCGCGTAACTTGTTGCTTTGTAAGGTAAACTATTTATAGGATTTTATAAAATGTAATTTATTACGGACGTTAACATTCATCGGATACCTCGGCAACAACCTATTATATATTTTTGTTGTTCAATAGAAGGGATAGAATCGCTTTCGTGATATTTGACGTCGCCGTTTCGACGCGTCATAGCTTAGTCATGTAAGGTTAATCGATTCCGCAGGATTCGCCAGGATTCAGGGTTTTAACGTCCGTATTTCGGAGTCCCGGAGGACTTGGGTGACGTGGAGTCCCGAGGGTGTAAAGTCGAGGCGGTCTCGACGATTTAGAACCTGTAGGATTCCAATTACCATTAAGATTTCAGGGATCCCAGAGTTCTCGAACTCCTCTAATATGCTGCACAGTCCCAGAGGTCTCTAGTACTTTGCGGTCCCCAGGGTCCAAGAGTTTCATGGGTACCTGTTAGCCTAGTCCTTCTGGAGACCAAGAGCTCAGAGTGTTTAGAGTTCAACAGTCTTTAGCAATCTAGTATTTCCAACAGTGATCCTTCCTGTAGAAAGCCGTAAAAATCCAAAGATCCTGTGGTCCAGGATCCTCTAACCACGTTCAACAGTCTTTGAAGCCTGAAAGGTGTCTAGTGTATTTCCAACATTGATCCTTTCCAAAGAAGGTCTTGAAGATGCTGTGGCGCAGAATCCTGTAGCCAACATTGTCATATTATTTTGAAATGTATTTCCGCTGGAGAGTAGCACATAGCTCGCTGAATAACTAAAGAAACATGTGTGAGACAAACGGGTTCCCTCTTGGGAAATACATCGCAAAGGATATATATTCTCCGAACGAAAGGAATGCGGAGCTCGAAGGTATCCGGTACGATCATCTTTCTCTTCTCTCTCTCTAGTGATCGCGAACTATCCGAAGGTTGGGCCGACATCGCGTGACCCAAGAATGACGTCCATGTTCCGCAGAGGCACAATCTTCGCCACCTTCTTCCTGTCGTTGCTCGGCGGAGGACTCGTCTGCGCTGCCCTCGTAACGCAACATTGGGTCGAAGCGCGACCCCTCAGGACACCGAATCCGCAGGACAGCGCCGGCAGGGTTCACTTTGGCCTCCTGCACGGCAAGAAGGAACTGAACGTCGCCTACGGTTGGAGGACATATCAAATTTCCGGTAAGTCGACCCTTAATTAAAGCATTAAGTCGATCAGTAAACTCCGACACCTTTCTCCTTCTCTCAGCCCTCATTTCGTCTTCCTTTTCCATTTTTTCCAAGTTCAAACTATTCACACTACCGCTCAAAAGTATCCGGGGACACTTCCTTCTTCTCTACAGGACGTAGTTTAACCACTTGCCTTACAATATCGTGTCTGACTCGTGATGAAGATTCGGAACAGATTCTGATAAAAATGTATGTTAGTAATTTCCTTTAAACCGAAATAAAATTCTATTTTGGTTTTGTTAATATGCAGATGTTGGAGAACATATAGGCATACAATTTATGTAAATTTTCTCCTCTTTTTTAGGAAATTACGATCTACAAAAAAGTTCTAATCACTGAAACCGTAAAATAAATCGTAGGGCAAGGGATTAATAGGAAAAATATTTGGAACAAAAAGAATTTTGTCAATTGTAACTATTATTGTGTATATTGTGATATCATAGCACAATAGAATTTATTTTTATGTACAAATTATATAATGAAAATGCAATAATATAATTTCTATCCACAAATACGAAATGTTGTGGAACGGTCTCGGTGCTTGAAAGGATTTCAAGTTTCACTTTGTTTCGAAGAATTTTTCAATACAAATACTAATAATAAAATACTAATAGAAAGATTGCCGCGGTTAGTGCAAGCGGTAATATCTAATCGCGGTGGATACGTCGACGAATCTCGTATTTAATCTTACTCTAACATTGGCAAGTTTCCACATAGGTAGTTTTTAACCCTCACAAGGTAAGGTCTAATAACACATAAATAGTAAAGTGGGGTCTCTTAAACCCCGACAAATAAATTTCATAAATAGCCTCGTTTCTAATAAATTTGGGATAAAGAATAACACAGGATAAAAAGTAAACAAACAGATTTAATTTTATTCATATAAAAATTCTTTTCAGAAATCTGAAGCTGGGGTCTCTGAGATCCCACATTACCTTGGGAAGATTAACTTAAAACGTTAGATATTCCATAAGAAAGTAAT
The DNA here is from genome assembly GCA_028455795.1 of Lasioglossum marginatum. Classification (NCBI taxonomy): domain Eukaryota; kingdom Metazoa; phylum Arthropoda; class Insecta; order Hymenoptera; family Halictidae; genus Lasioglossum; species Lasioglossum marginatum. The sequence goes on along the minus strand of CM052278.1, from coordinate 8,240,118 downwards.
AAAGATCGATTTTAGTCACTATTTTAGATGCTATTACACATTTCGCAAATGTCAGGATACTTTTGAGCGGCAGTGTATATGTATAAGTATTAATTTTTTCGAGCTGTTCATAGACGTTTCCACGCTTTGCGCCTTGATCAGGACGGACACAGCAGCGTATAACTAGGGTCGATCGATTAGGTTAAATCGTTTTCTCCATTCATTTATCATTTACAGCCTCCAATTAATTCTCGGTTTCGTATGTGATTAAATCGACATCGATATCTCGAATTTATCGAGCTCGAAAATTTATCTTCCTCCAGCTTCTCTATTATTCGTCATCAACTGGAGACTCTTCACGCAAATTAAAATTGGCAGTTTTTACTTTTTATGGAGCGTTTTATCCATGTCGAAAGTAAGATTGACTACGTTCATTTCGACGTAGAAATTTGTTAATCGCTGTGCCGCAGCGTTGGGTTCAAGAACACGACATCAATTTTCACTTTCGTGACATAAAAACTTTCACTGATGAGAGAAAGAAACATTACCGGAGCGAATTCTCGCAGGTGCGAATGTCGGAGAGTGGAGGGGGCGATTCTTCTCGAAGAAATCGACCTTCTACTTCTTTGTTGGAGGAAACGTTAAGCTATGTACACACTGAGCAACTTTTTCGTCGCCTCTTGTTGCCGAATAAAAGAAGAGGAAGAGGGCGACGGAAAGTTGCTCGACGTTGCTTCAGTGTGGACACAGCTTCACCGATTAGATCGGAGGATTCTCTTTGTTTTCCTGTTCCGTTATTCGACGGAGCGTATTTTCTAAAAGGTGGCGATTCGTAAGGCGTCGTTGTTCCCGTACGAGACACTTGTGCAAAATTACATCGACGAGGACTCTCTCGCAGGAGGTTCGAGCGCGATAGGGAAGGAACAGGCAGAACAAATCGCAGCTCCCCCGTGCCGTGTTACACAACCGCAGCGAAAATGTACGTGAATAGTGTTCTAACTTACGAGATTGGATCACGACTCGATCCGAGTTTAGCAATACCAGCAGTTTTTGAGAATCTTCGCGGGTTAACAAAACACCGTGGATCCGGGAGATAGACACCCGCATTCGACGTGAAACTCGCGAGTCTACCTTGAACTGGAAGTCTAAACGAGAACCTGTTATCGTTCTGGAACTCGAAGTCAATATCCTTTACGTAATGACATTGAAAGTGAGAATGTTAGGATAATCGACGATCACATTAATTGGAGCATTCACTCCGCCTCTATTCGACCTACGCGATCTGGATCGAACATTTATTTTCTACAATTCTAGGCATCTGAAAAATTTGCAGATCAATTTTACATTGTTCCTGTACATTGTTTATGCAGATTATGAAAATTCTGTGCATTGTAAAAGACAGGAGCCAAGTGAGAAGTTCTTTCTTCCTTTAATAATTTTAGTAAGTTGGAAATAATACATCGATGTTGCTGAATTCTCTTCTTTTCACTATTTTAAATTGCACCTACTCATTTTTGTAACATAAATAACAGGATTTTAATTGTGAACAAGCAGCCAATTGTAGTCAGAAAATATAGAACTGAGTGAATGTAATTCTGTACTTTGTTTATGAATTAAAAAATATATTGAAGATTTACGTTACGTGCCAACATAATTTCTGGATGACGTTTTAGTTAAATCTTGTTTTTAATCATTTTATGAATCGTTTGTAATATTTTGAATTTTACAGAAAGTGATCCGTACAAGGCACCATAAAGATGATTCACAATAAAATCAGGCTCAGCCAGTTCGATGCAAATGATGATCACCGGATTATCGGAATTGTTAACACGCTTTAAATAAAAAGATTCCAGAGAATTTCTATAAAGAAAGGCATCTGCAGTCTGCGAAAGTTTTTGTGGCGCACAAACAGATTTTACGAGTTGTTAAGTTACGTCTCCCCGGGATCAAGATTCTACCGTATTCTTGATAAGTAGACTCCGGATCTTTATGCGTTTGTAGCTTATAAAACTTCCCAAAAAACAATGAGACTGGAGCTTTCGTAGAATCCCGCGAAGTTCGTCTTAACCTGCTCTGGAACACTGGAGGAAGAAGTTCCGTTTTATTCCTGCCCTCCTATATTTGCATGCGAGGATGCAAACTTGAGTGAATATCTCCACGTAATATTTTTCTTTTAGCGCAGATTCTAAGACTGCAATTATCATTGATATTACAGAATATTAACATTATCGATTACTTAATATGGTATTTTAAAAATCAAGGATTTACAAACTTTCTTTTAAATTCGTGTATTTTATAAAACCTACTTACCATTAGTAAATTGTGTTACTCTTTTATTTTGCACAAAATTTTTGTAATGAAAAATATGATTTGCTCTTGAATCCTTGGCTGGTGAATGATCCGAGACACACGCAGAGCCGTATAGACGTAAAGTAGAATTTCTATCGCACGAAGGATTCGATAAGAAATGGAGCATAAAATTCGATGCATAATTTTTCAACATCATATATTACATATGCATCTCCATGAAAAAATAGGAATGGAAGCAAAATAAAACGAGCAGAAACAGGGATCTTGCGCGCTCATAGTCCTCATTGGGAAACGGTGACCTAAATAGATAGCCTGCATCCACATTTGGGTCGAAGTAACCCCGAGCCCGTCGTGCAATGCTATTAAATAGCAACTAAATTATATTGAGTCGGAAAGAAAGTTCGTACCGTTTCCAAATTAAGAATCGAAGATTTAAGATATTTATTCATATGTTAATTTGATAACACGAGAAGTTACCTCGAAAATGGCAAAAAGTTCCAGAACAGAATGGAAATTAAATAGCAACTAAATTATATTGGGTCAGAACGTAGCGTTTTCAAATTAAGAATCGAAGATAAAATTAAGATGTTTATTCATATGTTAATTCAATAACACGAGAAGTTACCTCGAAAATGGCAAAAAGTACCAGAACAGAATGGAAATTAAATAGTAACTAAATTATATTGGGTCGGAAAGAAAGTTCGTAGCGTTTTCAAATTAAGAATCGAAGATAAAATTAAGATATTTATTCATATATTAATTTGATAACACAAGAAGTTACCTCGAAAATGGCAAAAAGTACCAGAACAGAATGGGAATTAAATAGCAACTAAATTATATTGAGTCAGAAAGAAGGTTCGTAGCGTTTTCAAATTAAGAATCGAAGATAAAATTAAGATATTTATTCATATGTTAATTTGATAACACGAGGAGCTGCCTCGAAAATGGCAAAAAGTACCAGAACAGAATGGAAATTAAATAGCAACTAAATTATATTGGGTCGGAAAGGAGGTTCGTAGCGTTTTCAAATTAAGAATCGAAGATAAAATTAAGATATTTATTCATGTGTTAATTCAATAACACGAGAAGTTACCTCGAAAATGGCAAAAAGTACTAGAACAGAATGGAAAATATGTTATTGAATAAATCTATGAATAAATATCTGAATTTTAGCTTTCAATTTTAATTTACAAACGCTACGAACTTTCGTTCCAACCCAATACAATCAGAATATGTTGTAGGCTAGAAGCCGCGTTGCATTGATAACGAGTGGAAATCCGCGACGCTGAAGATGGAGTCGCCTATCATCGGGATTCTGTTGATCCGGTAACGAATTTTTCGAAGCTTCTTTTAAGCATACGTCGGAGCGGTAACAAGACCGTTTATAATGCTCGCGTGTCCCGTCAGGTTGATACTGGAATCGTTACTGCCGTAGGAAACTGTTATCGTGCCATAACCGCTGGTACAATGGCGGTCAGGGCACTCGAGCGAAAACATCCGCTCCCCGTAGCATCATTTTACCCTAGAGGCTGCTCTGTTAATCCTCGGCGGGGCTTGCCGGCCACGCGAACATTTGAATAACATTTTACGGACGCACATTGTAACGGGTCCGTCTTGCGCTAAAAGAAAAGAAAAACACAACGGCCGGCCAGGCCCACGCGAATAAGGAAATCGTTCTGGAACACTGCGCCGGTTTGCGAGGCCAGTAGCGAACACATGTTGATAATAATCGCGAGCAACACCGTGCTCGTCCACCCGAGTTACGACGGTGCAGTCGTCTTTATTTATTCCGACTCCTTTGACCGTGGACGAACGAAATATTAATTATTTACCGGCCCCGAGACGCCCGAGACTTTCTTCTGAATCATTCACCGTGCTGGCGCCTGCGGTCTCGGACGATTTAACATCTTTCACGACACGAATCCTGAGACAAAAGCATTTTCTATATCGATCATTGGTAACTAAGTGCTTGGTGGTTAACTCTTCAATTAATTCTAACAGGAATCGTCTGACGCGTCTGGTCGTGACCAACCAATACTACTTCGCACGAATGCTAGGACACGATTTTCTCGAAAACGAAGCGTCAACCGAGAAAATATTATTCGTTATTTTTGCTTGTACCATTCTTCCAGTCTCAGGTCTAATAAAATTTACCGTTCACGTCAAGCTATCGGCGGTTTCGATGTCAAAAGCAAACGAAATAATTAGTGCGAACTTGCCAAGTCTCGTCGAGAGGCAACGCGTATCTTCGATTCAATTCCAAGCTCCGTTTCATCGGTGCAATTAAACATTCTCGGAGCAGCGCGATGAGAGGGATCGATACGCGAGGAACGATCGGAATGAGCAACACTCGCGTGTATCGGCGCGATTAACTTTTTCCCGGTGTTTATCGGCCAACGATGTCGAGAGGGAGAGGATTAATAAGCAATTACATCGATTCGATTGCGACACGCATACGAATGTGTTGAATGCGGGTATCCGTTGATGATTCTTGCCGTTCGGTCCGTACGTGACGCCGCACAGTGGGCTATCTACGATCTAGTTATTCTAGCTGGACAAAATTCAATTTTAATAATGATCGAGATGCATGAAATCCCATTAGAATTCGAAAGTAGAATCTAAAAGTTATGAAGTGATCCTGTGTTGCTTTCAAATTCTCTTTAACTACGTTGTACCGAATCTAACAATGCTATTTCAAAAATATGTATTGTTATCTTCCACTATCGAAGATATATTTGCAAATTTCTTTTGTCCACATTATGTTCCATTAACCTTATAAACCTCCATAATAGTTAACATGTAATTTCATCTCTATTCCGAACTTCAACTAGACTTTTAACACATCATGCCGCTTTATACGCTGTTAATTTCAGTTCTCAATTGACATAAAAATTAACATTGTCGTTTAGCGTTTCGTACAGCTTATGATTCCAAAGAGAATTTTTGGCAAATTATGAGATCCATTGTTTTCCCCTTGCTTTTAAGTTTAATAAAAGTTTGATAAAAAATTATTACATGTTGTTGTACCTAACGGCAAAACGAATCCAATGACCTATTTTACTACGGCTTTAAATCTTAACCCTTTGCATTCAGAACAATTTTAACTCGAAAATTATACATTTCTTCCGACCTAGAACATTTCCATTCCCTATGGTTTTTGAAATTTTATGGATATGAAATTGGCATAATACCTCATACGATACCTAAATGTTCAGTAATTGATTAGATTAATTAGAAGATTAGAATAATAGTACAGCAATTTTTAATGGCGCCTCTTTTTAATGGAATCGTCATTCGAGTGCTAAAGGTTAAAATAATGCTGAAATAGTTTTCACCCGCTAGATTAGCAATTTATGCGCCGCCGCAGAGTGGTCCGAATCGAGAAATTCACTGACTTGTTCAGTAACTCATAAGAGATATTGCCATGAAACTTGAACTTCATAATGTAATAATGTTACCTGACAGATAGGTTAAAAAAGATAAATAAATAACAACAATTACATATTTTAACAAGATAAACACTAACAAATATAAATTTTATTTAACTGCATATCTTTTAAAGCTATTCAATAATTAATTTTACAGCTTCCGCATCTAATTATTTATGTTTTTTCTTACAGTTTATTCGTGCAGTGGATATATACGGATCAGATGTTAACAGAAGTCTATAAAATAAATTTTCATTCGTAATCGATCTGGAAAATTTTCTTGTATTTCTCAATCCGAATTTTTTTAAATCTTTGTGTTTGCTTTCTAAAGCTTCTTCCGTTAATTGGCCAATCGGAAATAAGGCATACATTATAATTTCTGCACCATGAATCAATATTTTGTGTACAGATGCTGGCATATAGTATCAACTGTAATTTGTGATAAAATATTTAGCCGTTTCTTCTGTATACTCCTTGAATTTTATAATATCTATTCGCTGCGAAGACGAAATTACCTGTAATATAATATAATTTTTTTAATTAAGATTGTATTAAATCCAGCTTTTCAAAATCCATTCAATACAATACAATGGAATCATATTATTTATAGAATTTTTTATGGTAATTATCGTACACTGGCAAATTTGATTAATATCAGTCTGTCTACGCATAAGATGATGTGCCGCGGATGGATTAAACTATAATAACTTCAACAGTGGGACAGCGGGGGAAATGATTTTTACATGATCTTATAGGGGAAGATCTAATGAAAATATTCTATTACTAGCGGTCCTCTGGGACAAAAAAGATACACCTTGTCAACTGTAAAGCATTTTGAGATTTTTCTTTATTTCATTCAACATTATGTTTAAAAGACATTATATACAATAATTATTAATGGCGTGCATGATTTCTTATCTCAAAAGAATGCTCTTCAAAACAAAAAAAAATCGAAACCAAATATCAACTGAGCTCCTCAGGACATCACGAAGAAACAAAACAGTTTTCCGCGTAAAAGATTCCAATTTTAAAATGTCCAACTTTAAGTGTTTGTATAATTCAAACCTGAATTATATTTGATTTATTTTCTTCATTTTCGAAATCTATGAACATTTAAGAAGAGATACATATTGATCAGATATTAATATGAGAAAGTTGATTTTTGGCGAAATGTCACTGAATTTGTCGATTCGGACCACTGTGTGCCGCACTATGAGTCAAACGGAAGAATTCTGTGTCAAAATCAAAGAACTTTCGATAGAAATGAGATAGAGCGATGAAATTTTTTTAAATGAAAGGTGAAACTTGGCAGAATATGAAATAATTATAGAGATTGTGGTACGAACGCTTCTTGATCTTGAAAAAATTCGTTAAACTTGCACAATTTCAAGAAAATTGTGGTTTTTCCAATACCACGCGCGGAACAAATTTTTTTTTAACATGCGACACATCATTTCCCGTAGATTTTTTCACGCTGATTTCAAATCTGGTTTCAAAATTTGTCTACGACCTCAGGATTTTTCAAAAAATCGATTTTTGTGAAAAAAAATCAATGAAATCATCATTTTTTCGTTGAAATGATTTGATAACCCACTAATTTCAAGGTATATTGTATTATTATTTATGGAACCGAATAAAAATAAACATAATGAAATATTTAAACGTTTAGAGTTACTTACGAAGCATGAAACACTTCAAATCTCGTGAGCGCTTGACGAATTGCTGCCATTGTCGCTGGCACTACTTGTAGACTGCTGTGTGTGGCTGTAATGTAATTTAAATTAGATATCTATTTTCCATAATTATATTTTCATTTATACAGGAAGTAAGGTAAGTATTTCATCTTTTTAACTTACTTCTCATAAACGAATTTTTTAACTTCTGCTGATATCTTAGGCTTCGTACAGACTAGAACATTTCAACGAACTGCGCCGCGAACCGCGCCGCGAACCGCGCATTTCGACGAACATTTCGACGAACGCTGCCGCGCGCATTTCGGCGCGCACGAACGCAAACGGGTGGCACTTACAAAT
>CM052278.1:8217297-8232268 GCA_028455795.1 Lasioglossum marginatum | reverse complement strand
GTACACAGTGTTCTTAACAAGATTTTTAAGAAGTTCAGATTTCTTTTATGGAAAGAAGTTGATCGTTGTCTGCGACTGTTCCAGTGCCTCAGATGATCCGACAAGATCCAACGGTGATGTCATGGGGTCTGTGGATCAGCACCCTGACGACGACCTCGGCGGCCCTCGTCACCGCAGGATTGGCCGCGCTGCTCGCCGTTTTAAACACTGCCACTTCGCCGAGATCCAAAATCCTCTCCGATCCCGGCGTGTACTTCATAAATATTTTAACGCGTGAGTCTTCCAAATTGCCCATATAAACTTCCGCCTAGGGCTATCCCGCGAGCTCGCTTTGTTCAACGGAGGACTCGTGCTCGCAAATCCAGAAAATAACTCGTTAAACTTCCGGACTCTGTACTGTTTCACACCCCGTGTGCACTTTTCAGCTGAAACTGACACGAGGCTACAGCATCGATTTAAATCTTGAAGTTGTTCTTTGTATATACAGAAATTAGATCAAATAAGATATACAACAATGAGTACAACATATTTCTTGAGGAACGATGAAAAATACAGAGCAATTTGCAGAATTACTTTATACTTTACTTTACTGGCATAATTAACCCTTATGCTCATCTCGTATAAAAACGCATTTATAGTATCTGGATATTGTTGTATTTTTTATGAAAAATTTCGTTCTATTTTCAAAATCTTGATAGATCATTAAAATTGGTATAATTGCAACTATTTTTGCTCGGGATCATTTTTCAGAATGGTACAAAACGAACTTTTCATTCAACCAGATCTAACAAATTAAGGCGGTAGACTCGTTTCCAGGATTGCAAGGGTACAGGATTCGCGTTCTCATTTCTCGATAATACAAAAATGGGATTTTTCAGTAGTCACAAACGCTAGATAAAAGATCGATCCAGGGTTCTATCGCTCTCAAAAGTCCTATTTTTTCGTTTACAAGGCGTAATTTGCATTAATAATATTATTATGATTTCAGCGCACTGGTTCGATCAATTGCTATTTAAGACACTATTTGCAAATTATCACAATAATTTTTTTCGACGTTTCGATCTTACTTTAGATCATTTTTAAGAAAAATAGAAGAATTGCGTCTGTAGTTTAATAACCGCAATTTGCATTATTCGGAAGCTATTGTCATAGCTACATGCTGCCGAATAATGCAAATTACGCCTCGTAAACGAAAAAATAGGACTTTTGAGGGCGATAGCGCCCTAGATCGATCTTTTATCTAGCGTTTTTGACTACTGAAAAACTCGATTTTTGTATTATCGAGAAATGAGAAGGCGAATCCTGCACCTTTGCAATTCTGGAAAAAGGAGTCTACTCCCTTAACGCGAGAGCGAGCTCGGCTAAATTGTGCAACTATGCTAGTCTGAGGTGCACGAGGGGGTTAATTATATCGAAGTATCGCCGACGCGCACCCAGTTCGCATGTTTCATTAAAAAAAAAATGAGTAGCAACGAAACGGTGGTTCGGTGTCGAAGAAGGCGAACGTGAGAACACGTATTCAATATTGGTTTAATTGGGTCCCGTTTCAGTGTTAATGTGCCTCGCTAGCACGAGCACCTGGCTGGCACAGTACTACACAAAGCTGTACTTCAACGTGCTTCCGAAGGAGGACATCGACAATATGTGGACCAGCGAGGGTTCTGCTGAGCTCGGTTATTCATTTTGGTAAGAGACCTTTTATTCTCTGCTCAATGGCGATGTAGTATCGCGGGCACGAAGCCTCGGACAAACTGCGCTCCACGACTCCATGCCTCATCGTTCGCGGATTCTAAAGCCTCGCAGTTCAATACGATAAATGTTTCTCGAGTCTCCGCGAGACACGGCGCTCTTCAGAACGATCTGGCATAGTCGGCGTGAGAAAAGGGCGTCGTTTATGCCTCGCCGATACCAAAGAATACGCGATTCCTCCTCTTCTCCATCATTTTTGAACTATTACTCCAGCTCGATCTATATTTCCAGTTTTTATTATTCCGACTGAGAAATCGTCCCCGTTTATTCGCTGTCATTCACGAAACTGCAATTAAACGTTTCAGATCTACAATATCGTAATAACTGGACTGCGAATCTTTATGCAAACTTTAAATTCTATGGCTGATTTTATGAAAACCAGTAACAAGTTGGATGTATTAATTAGAAAATTCTATACACGTTTTCTTGTATTTTAAAAGTGCACGCATACCACAAATTCAAAAGAGTTGCAATCTAGTAGAAGCTAAATAAAATTCCTTATGATACGCAGAAGAAGTAGATATGTCGTTAATGTTTGTCTCTATGTTTCATGTTTTTTTGTATTTGAAAAATGTACGCATACCATAAATGCAAAAGAGTTGCAGTCAAGTAGAACCTAAATATTTTTTCCAGCACACCTCCAAGTCAGCATTACATTCATACAGATTCTAGCCACTCTTGTATCCAACACCACTTCCGTTCTCTACAATAACAATACAAGACATTAAATCACTTTTGTAGATGGGAACGTAAAATATCTTCACTTTCGTTCATCTTCCCAATTTCTGTAGTCTCTTTTATTAATCTTGTCGACCATGAGGCGGTCCTGGTGTCAACCGCAGAAGTTTGGGCGACGTCCATGTCAAGTTTTGTTGTTGCTGTTGCAGGCTGGTCGTGTGCGCCGGTGTGGTGCATTTAATCAGCATAGCATTGGTCGGCTGGGGCTCCGGACGAGACAAAATTGAACGTCTGGAAGCAATTCCGGCATTGGAAGAGAAGACCGCCGCGGCAATAATGCTGTATTGAATCCGAGGATTCACCGGGCGAAGACTCAAATAAAAGAGATCCATTACAGAAATTAAACAGCGCTCGCGTGTCGAGCCAACGTGGGAGTCGATTATACAGAGAGCAGTGCGTTTCCGTTGTCCGAGAACGAATTTCGTAAAGTTCCTAGATGTTTGTTAGATCGTTTCATTTCAAACAAACACGACGGCGAAAGCAGCGCAGAATTGTGAAAGAATTCTTCACGCGAAATCTCGAGGATCTTTCTGTAACGCGGGGACGCGAACGAACGATATCGATCTCTGCGGAGCCCATGATAAAGCAAAGCATATGTGCAAGCACGCGTGTATGAATTCTATGGCGTTTTTGTTTTGCATGTTTAAATCATTCGTTAACCGGAATCGCTTCTGATGATGTACTTAATATTTGTGACCCCCTAGCCACGCATTGGTCTAAAAACATGATTCTGTTAAGATTTAATAGTACTCTTTATATAAGGTTTCGTGCAATTTTCGAAATCGACTGCGAATACCGAAAGAACATTTTAGTACAAGTGACAAATCTGACCGCCGTGTAATTTATAAATGCTTCTATTACAAACGTCGTAACACTGTGCGAATCAAACCAAATGTACATTACGTGTCGCTGAAGTGCATCACAATTTCGAATAATAAAATCAGTTAGTACCTAATCATAGGCGTTCGTATAATTTTCATATGTCTAGTGCAACATTCAATACCCTAATCAATTTTACATTTTTCATACACACGTTTCGCGAAAAAGTTGGCTCGTGTTTCTCTTCTTACGTGTTGACTGTTCTTATATGTCTTTCTCTCTGAAATCTTTTGTACAGATTAATCCAGTTATTTAATTGAGTAGGTATATGTAAATAGAAACGGGGTTTGATACTCTGCAGTGATTTATTTATTACGTAGCATCGTAAATTCTTAACGATATCATAAATGTAATAAAACAATTAAAAAGACAATACGGACAAGATGCATCGATCTTCATTTATATTTATACCATATAATATCGAGGGCGGTTCTTACGTTGGTCTCAAAACCTGACTACATTATAAAAGTTAAAAACGTCGTTGCCACGAAAATGCACGGAAGAGGAATATATTTCTTCTTTCTTTCTGGGGACAGAGGTATGACACGGCGTATTCGAGTTCATAAAAAAAATATTAGCATTAGTGTTAGGATACAAGAGAACTTTATTGATGTTTTGAGACTTTCCACCACTCTGCGGCGAGTCTTATATAGCCAATTCAATTCTTCCGCACACATACAGTCCACCATCATCTCTTCTGTTCTGTACATTAATTCATATTTCACATACAATTGTGATGCGCGAAGTAATTGTGTATACTGCCCGCGTGTTCTTGTTTCTTAACAAGCCTAATGCACGTAACGCAGTATGTTGTCGACATTTTAAAAAAACTCAGTTATGGGTTCTTCCTTTTAGAAATATCATAAAAAACTCGCACCTATCGCTGTTTGTCAGTGTTAGTTTACATTTTGCTTGTTCCATCGGTTTTTGTCCGAAGCGACAAATTAGCCTACAAACGGTCGCCTTTGTGCTTTCTTTAAATTACAACAAGTATGTCGGAGAAGGAACGCAACGGTGCACAAAACAGCCGTGTTGGGCCCGCCGTGTAGTTTCTTGCAAAGTCTAACTGCGTATTATGCACTGTTCTTGAAGAATAGTAAACATTGCTTCTATAGGTAGCTCCGAAGTCCTACATTGTGTCAAAAAAGTACCGAGACATCCTAATTTAAACTGCCCGCGTAAGAGGTATTAAAAAATGTTTTGCTTCTAGAAGTTAGTAGGACTATAAACTATTACGACGCAGATTTTGAGCTCGATCTGTCGCACAGTTTGTTTACAGCTGTCGAGTTTATCAATCTACCCCAAGAGTGTTCTGCGATCGTTATCATGGAAAAAGGAATTAACCCTTTGCATTCGGAACTATTTTAACTGGAAAATTGAACATTTCTTCCGATCCAGAATATTTCCATTCCCTATGATTTTTGAAATTTTATGCATACGAAATTGGTATAATACCTCATACAATACCTAAATGTCTAGTAATTGATTAGATATCGATATATTTAATAATGTAAATAATATTTTGAATAATGGTACCGCAATTTTTAGTGGTGCCTCAGAGGGGACAACCGAGTGCAAAGGGTTAAACAAAGAGTTTGCTTGAAATTTTGTGTTGCCAACGAAATTTCTTGTGCCGATTCGTTGAAAATGTTGAATAAGGCCTTCGGTGATTCGGTTATATCGGGAGCACGAGCATATGAGTGGTACAATGCGTTCAAATCGTGGATTTTGCACCACGACCACGTGCCATCTCACAAAGCGACCGTTATAACCGAATTTTTGGCCAAACATTCGATAACTGTCATCGACCAAGCACCGTATTCGCCAGATACGGCCCCCTGTGACCTTTTCTTATTCCCGAAACTCAAATTACCCCTTCAAGGTCGCCGTTTTGAGTCGGTGGAGGCCGTGAAAGAAAATTTGCTATCTAACTGAGGATAATACCAGAAAACGCTTATAAGAAGTGCTTCGATGATTGAATTTTACGCTGGCAGAAGTATATTGCCTCGGAAGGGGTCTATTTTTAAGGCGATAAAATGAATTTTGACGAAAATTAAAAACTTGTGTGTTCTATTTAAGATGTCTTGGTTTTTGACATAATGTATTTTAACGCCGGCTGCCAACCTGCGACCATCCGTCGTCCTCTGGCGGCCGTCTTCTTTCCTCGGGTTTTGGTGGGAGTCCTTCTTTCGGATCATCTCGCCTAATCATTAACATCGTATTTTTAATACATAGTGTATATCAAACTTTAACCACATAGATAATATAACAAATTTCAACTCTTTATCTTGATCGGAAGAGTAATTACGGGAAAAAATAGAATTCTAATTTTCTCCTGCATTTATGTTTTTGTCACAAGGAATTTATTTTAATTTCCGCAAAACCAAGTGTGAAAAACATTTCCATAAATGCTAATTTCTATAATGATTACCAAAAAAAAGAGCAAGCTTACTTTTCCTCGCGTCTAGGTGGATCTCGAGGAGAATTCTGTATCGAGTCGGGTTTATCGCGCCAATTCTGATTGGTGCTACGCATTGTGTCATCACGACGAGGGCCGGTACCACCAACAGGAGGAGGAGGTCCACGACGTTCGGGCATTCTACCACGGGCACGGAAACCATCCGTTATGGAGTCGCGTGTAGGAATATCACGCGGCTGTAAAAGCGAATATATATTATGCATTACCATAAAAATTTGTCTTTTATTTTTTGTTATGTACTTACGGGACGCGCATCCCTCCCACGGTCTCTATCTACTATTCTATCCCGGTCTCTCTCCCTATCTCTATCTCGAGCATCATCCTTCTCGTAATCGTCTCGTCGCCATGTATTATCTGAAGAATTCTGTTTTTTCGGTCTTTCCAATTCGTCTTTTCGCCACTTGTTGTCTGTTGTCTCGCGTCTCTTCCAACGATTGAACTCTTCCTTGTTACCGTCCTCTTTCGCCTCAGTATTGCGACGCCAAGACATTGTTTCCACTGTAATCATAGAAATGTGTTATTATAATCGGGGTTCAAAATTGTTATCTATTCTTCTTTGTATATATGAAATAGCATACCTGGTTTTTCTGCTGCGCGTTGACGTCTCCATGTATCGCCCATGTCCTTTTCCTTTTGTCTCTCCTCTTCCAATTTCCGTTCAATTTCAGCTTCCCTAGCTCTAGTGATTTCAGCTTGTTTCTCAATCTTAGCCAAACGCTCGGCTTCCTTTGCTTCTTCTTCAGCACGTTTTAATCTCTCTTCTTCCTCCCTCTTTGCTTTCTCCTCCTCCATTCGTCGTTTCTCCTCTTCCTGTTTGACACGTAATTCCTCTTGTCGTCTTCTTTCCAGAGCCTCGGCACGTTCATGTTCCCATCTCGCTTTGCGTTCAGCTTTACGCTCTACCTTACGCTTCAATAATCTACTGGCTCTCTCCTCGTTTAGTACAGTTTCGAATTCTTTCAGCTTCTCGAGATAAATGCTCTTACGTTCGGCCAGTATCTTCGACAAGAAGCTATCATGGTCTTCCTTCATTCTAGCCATGCGTTCTCTTGTTGCGACAGCCTGCTGTCTTTCTTCTTTGGCCGCAGCAATCCTTTCTGCCTCTTGCTGCTCCCATCGTAACTTGGCTTGCTCCATCTTCTCCTCGACTGCTTTCTCTAACAATGGTATTTCCTCTATCCGTTTGGCACGTTCCAAATAATCGATCTTCTTCTCCTGAGACTTCAACTTCTGTTGCATTTCTCTGCGTTCTTTCTGCAACTCTTCAGCTTCCCGAGCTGCAATTTGTTCCGCATCTAACTTCTTAATTTCGTCCTCGTCCAGTTTCTTCAGTACTTTCTGGCCGTGACTAGTCTGAGAGATTTGTTGCATTTTCTCTTTGAGATGACGGTCCTTAATTTGTTGAATCTCGCTCTGCTGCCGCTTTCTTTCACGCTCCTCCCTTTCTTGCTCCAATCTCTTCTGTTCAGCCAACATTTGCTGTCTCTGCAATTCTTCTTGCCTACGCATTTCCTCTTCTTCGCGAACCGTGTTAATGTGTTCAATGTACTCTTTCCTTTCTTCGATAATCTTATGTCTTCCTAGAATTCTTTGATGCTCCTTCAATTTAGTTTCATGGTAATGACCTACCATAGCGTTGCGCAACTTCTCGCGTTCCGTTTTCTTTTTATTTGGATTTATAATATGGATTGCTCTATGCAACACAGTAGCCATATTTACAAGTTGACAACGGATTTGTTCAGAAGGCATAGCTTGTAGAACCGGACCGTCAGGATGATCTTCCCTCTGAGCCTCGGACAAATCGACTCCGAAGTTCACGCATTTCTTGCCATGGTTAATTCTTATTTGCATATCATTGTATCTTACACAGTCAACTAACAGACGCTCTAAATGAAAATCTGTTGTAAATTTAGCAAGCTCCAGAAGCCTGGCAAACTGTATAGTTTGATACACTTGCGATATTTGATGAATCAAACGAACAAGCGTTACGTCTTGTAAGGCTGGAATATACTGAATCAAAGGACTATTCTCGTCAGTTTGCAGAGTTTGAATAACAGAATCTACTCGAGTACATAACTCCAAAGGATGAAATTCAACTTCTAGCCATGAATACAAATCTTGTAATTGCGGAGATGCTAAATTCACGATATTCAAACGAACGATATCTTTAAGCAGAGAAACTCTCGTTGGCGGTTGAGTGAGACCTAAAAGTGTTGCAAGCTTTTGAGCCTTCTCCAATGGACTCTTATCTGTTTCGATAAAACGATCAAATTCCGGATGAGCCGATGGCAGTGGAATAGATAATGTAGCTAATAAGACACGATTGGCCATTCTCTGTTGTTCCTCCAACGACATGTTCTTCTTCATTTCACGAGATAGTTGCAGCAATTTGAATAACGCGGCAGCATGGAAAAGATAATTTCCTGCTTTCCAAAACACCATGGCCAACTTCTGATAATAATTGGCCATAGTTTTTGGTACTGGAAGTTTTTTAGACAAGTTCATCATACCGTGTACATCTTCTGAAGACTTGAAAGCCTCTTGCCATAACTCCATTTGAATCGCAGAATCAAGCTGATTCAATCGTGTTTCCAAGTTCAGTTGTTGAGTTTCGGCTCTATTCATAGAAACATTGGATACCAGTGCTGGTAATTTACAAATTTCTTCTAGATGTTTCCTCAACTTTTCACACAACTTACGAAATTCAGTCTTACGGTTATATTCAAGACAAAATTGGAAGGCCATACGTGCAATGTCATGATACAGTGTTTCTACGTGTGCATTAGTTCTTAACAGTTCCAAACATTGACAATAGGATTCCCATAAAAATTTTACCCAAGGTGTTAGGATTGTACGATCACTTCTATCTTGAGCATCTTCACCGCTTACAGCAGACAACAGAATACTTTCCGGCGTAGCTAAGTTGTCAAGATCATCTATATCTATAACAGCTTGCTGACTTTGTTTCCTCGCTTGATTCGTTTTCTCCTCCGCCATGCGCAGATACCCACGTATGACGTTTTCTAAACTTCCAACATTGACTGATTGGAACATATTTCGATACTGAAATAGGCCCTCCTTTGCTATGTGCGACTTTTTTAGTTCCACACATAGGTCCAAATATTTGAACATTATGGGCTCCAAAACGGACTCTGACCAGTTGTACGTCCATTTTTTATTCCGGAAGACTTCTTGCAAAGTATCTAATGCCCGAGCAGGTTTCCCTACTTCGATGAATTCTGTTAAAAAGAATAAAAACTCATGTATTGCCAAGATTTATATTTAATGCATATAATTAGATAGCGGATCTTTATGAAAAATAAAAATTTTCTACCTGAATTGCAACAATCTGGAGTGACTTAGACATTTCTTTCCTCTCTTAACACTAAACCTACCGAGCACTAAAAGCAATTAATATGTTTTAGCTCATAAAAATAATATGGCTCTGTTTATTTAGATTCGGTGCAATTTTTATCACGATATGTGCTCTCTCTTGAATAAAGAAATTTATCGGGTCAATTTTCATGTATGCAACTTCATAATTTCAATAATTGTAAGATGAGACATATAAAACCGGTCATTTGACTGGCAGTGGTAGGTTTAGTGTTAATATGTTTAATAAGTTGAAAATAATTCGGAAATTCGAAATTCCGGTATTCGGAAATTCTTGTAATGTTTTCACTGTTTTAAATTATCTACTCATTTTTGTCATAAATGCATAAAGATCCGCTGTCTACATATAATTAAATCCATTTAACGATTTTGATATACTGTAAATTCGTTTAATGTCTCAAGAATGGTTGTTATATTGCGAAATGGTACCTACAGTTTATGTAACACAGTAAACAAATGGACATCTGTAGTGTCAAAGTCGGTTCAATGATAACAATGTGAAACAGTTTTAACGAAAAATACTCTGAGAATATCCTACAGAGCAACGCATCGGGATGATCGAAATTCATTTTGATCGATGTAAGAAAAAGATACATACCATACGAATTTATTCGATACGAACATATAATCTTCTCAGTCGAGAAAAGTTATACATAAAGAACAGAATCGCGAATGTTGCGATTGTAATTAATAGCACCGTACAGTTTCTTGACCGCTTGCATAATTTCTATCGCAGGTGCATATGGTTGTGTAAAAGTAATATTTTTCGGAAAATTGGACAGACGTGACTATAGGCAGTTCGAATGTTATGTGACAAGTACGATTAACGTATGCAATAATTAGCCATTACTGGGAAGACACACGGTCAAGTTGGACAATATGGGTGATTGAAAATCGGTATTGATGGGGCGTAAAAATTTTTCGAGTCTAGATAAAATATCCATCGGCCATGTCACATTCTTCTGTGTGGCTAGGCATACATACCATTCGCTCGTTTGAGAGCATTCTCAGGTCTCTGTCCGTATCGCGCCATTTTCTCCCACAAATATAGTTAATTTCACACCATACAAGATATCGCAGAATCCGGTAAACCTGCTGCGTAGAAAATCTAGAATTTCCGTTTTCTAACGACACGACGTTTGTCACGACGGACTCCGACCGCGTGTACCGGATGAAAGGCGGCCGCTACAGAAAAATGGCTTCCCGTAATATGTGAGTCAAATTAAACAACCTGATTTCGTAATATAACATAAAGTTCACATATATTCATCGAATTATCCAAGAAAAAATACGATTGAGTTTACTATCGATGTTGTTCTCATGAAAATTTCCTGTAACTGTTATTATTACAATTGTGTCGATTGTAAATTGTAACTGGATGGGGATAGGGTATGGCACTAGATGTCGTAAAGGTCTGTTTTCAATTCTACTGTCCGTTACATAGACCATATACAGGGTGAACCACGAATGGCCAGTAGAGATTACTCTGTTATTAGCAGTCCGATTGAAAATGTTTTTATCAGGTATAGCATGGTTTCAAGAGAGCTTTCGCCTGATTATAGCAAATTTTTTGTCAACTCATTTTTTTCATGATTTTTCAAGGTCACCTTCAATTTTTTGCAAATACATCTATAATTTTTTGCGACTATCTGTTAGAGTATTTCAAGACGAATTCGGTAAGTATCATAACATAAAAAAAATTGCTTTCTTTTTTTACAAAAAGTTCGCTGTAATCATGTGAAAGTTCTTTTGAAACCATGCTATACGTCATACCAGAGAGTAAATGAGAGTTTGGCTCACGCCCGGGTTTTGGCCGTGCCCATTATAGTGCTGTCCCTACTCTAGTGCTTAGCCTAGATCAGCTCCTACATCATCTTTTAGTCCGGACAAGATCCTACATCATCTTTGAGTCTGGACAAGATCCTACATCATCTTTTAGTCTGGATCAGAACCTACATCGACAGTTTCTCGTCGGTGCGTCGGTGCACTGCCAGCCTTATGGGACATCGTGTCACTCGAATAATTCGGTGTTTTCTTACGCCCTCTAGGATGTATTCTGGCTGGAGTAAGAAACAGGATCGGAGACTTCTTCTCCGATTCACACCTTTTGCTCCGCGATAATTACTCGACATATCTGCGTAATTTAGTATAAGTCTGTCGTTGTAAGAAAGCAATATTCCTTCTGGCTCCCTTTCGGGTCTCTTGTGCAGCAACCTCCTCGTGATGAGGCCTGGGCAATCGGTATTACCCTCTATCTGTAAGAACATCTAGTATCTTATGAATAGAGGGTAATATCGAGCTAATAGCTGCATTTTCCTTCAGAACCTATCTTCCTTCAGAACAAGATATATGTATTATTCAAGCTGGTTCAGCCCGGGTGTAAACACTGTCATATATTCTCTGGTTCAATTTAGGTAAGGACCGCGGAACCATCGACTAGTATCACAGACGAATATCTCGTCTGATATCTCTTCTGCGCTAGTATCTCGACGGTGGTGGAACTTTTAGCAATGTGGTCTTTCAGATCACTGTAAGTTCCACGTTATCCCCGCGCCCATTTCGCCCACTTACCGTCCCGCGGAATAGCACGGGCGCTGGCACCGACGAGATAACAGTATCTCGTCGGTGGCGCTGGCAGTCTTTAACAGTATCTCGTCGGTGGTCGGTGGCATGATTATTAGTAGATTCACACTGATTCACACTGATTCACACTAATATTTCCGTACACCGATTGATGGTACCGTAATTTTATATGCAGTTAACAGATGGCTGTTGCATAGCATTTTCTTATCGTAACCCGAATGAGACTGTACAGTTCCGTGTATTTATGAAAGCAAAGTGTTTGTTGTTTATATCAAGGTATTGACAACAAGAATAAGAATGGCAGTCCCATCAGTCTCACTGTCGACCAGAAATAAAAAGCATTTCTTGGGAGTACCGGCACCTTTAGGATATGTTGCTGGTGTTGGAAGAGGGTAACGTATACGACAGAATGTTGTTTAGTTAATCTAACCTCTGGTGACAACACGAATCGTTGATCTCTATTGTAATTCATTATTTACAGAGCTACAGGATTTACAACTAGATCTGATATTGGTCCAGCTCGTGATGCGAACGATGTGTCGTAAGTATTCTCCATATTAAATTCCTAGTGTAGTTAGAGTAAATGGGACATATCCTATTGTATTCGGTTGTGTTGTAGAGATGATCGACATGCTCCACCAACAAAACGAACAAAAAAGAAAGAAGAAGAGGAAGAAGATGAGGAAGATTTGAATGATTCTAATTACGACGAGTTTTCTGGATATGGAGGCTCGCTTTTTAGCAAAGTAAGATGGCATTTGTTTTACTGAAACTCTCAACTATTCTAATCAAAACTTCTTGTCCTATCCAAGAATTAATATGTTGCGTATTCACACAGGATCCATACGACAAAGACGACGAAGAAGCCGATGCTATTTACGAAGCTATTGACAAGCGAATGGATGAAAAGCGCAAAGAGTACAGGGAGAAAAGACTCAGAGAGGAGCTGGAGAGGTACCGTCAAGAACGTCCTAAAATTCAGCAGCAGTTTTCCGATTTGAAGAGGGAATTGGTGAACGTAACCGAGGAAGATTGGAAGAATGTTCCAGAAGTAGGCGACGCTAGAAACAGGAAACAACGAAATCCGCGGGCAGAGAAGTTCACTCCGTTGCCAGACTCGGTGCTCGCTAGGAACTTGGGCGGTGAAACGTCCACGAGTATCGATCCCACGAGTGGTTTAGCTTCTATGATGCCTGGCGTGGCAACACCTGGAATGTTGACTCCAACAGGAGATTTAGATTTACGAAAAATCGGACAAGCTAGGAACACTTTGATGAACGTCAAACTGAATCAAGTTTCCGATTCCGTGGAAGGGCAAACGGTTGTCGATCCCAAAGGATATCTCACTGATCTGCAAAGTATGATTCCGACTTACGGCGGTGATATCAAGTAAGATTAAATAGTATCCTTAATTTCGATAGTATTTTTCTCGAATTTATAATCGACTCTATTTTTCCAGCGACATCAAGAAAGCCAGATTGCTGTTGAAGTCCGTAAGAGAGACGAACCCTAATCATCCGCCAGCATGGATCGCATCGGCCCGTTTGGAGGAAGTCACAGGAAAGGTGCAAGCCGCTCGAAATTTGATAATGAAGGGCTGCGAAGTGAATCCAACGTCGGAAGACTTATGGCTCGAAGCGGCCAGACTCCAGCCGCCGGATACGGCTAAAGCGGTGATCGCTCAATCTGTATGCCACATACCAACCTCCGTCAGGATATGGATAAAAGCGGCCGATTTGGAAACAGAAACGAAAGCGAAGAGAAGGGTGTATCGCAAAGCGCTCGAACATATTCCGAACTCGGTCAGGCTTTGGAAAGCGGCAGTGGAATTGGAAGAGCCTGAAGACGCTCGTATTTTGCTTAGCCGCGCTGTCGAATGCTGTCCCACCAGCGTCGATTTATGGCTTGCCTTGGCCAGATTGGAAACCTACGACAACGCTAGGAAAGTGCTTAACAAAGCGAGAGAGAACATTCCAACTGACAGACAAATCTGGACCACTGCGGCGAAATTAGAGGAAGCTAACGGGAATAAACACATGGTCGAGAAAATCATAGATCGCGCTATATCTTCCCTGAGCGCGAACGGAGTCGAGATTAACAGGGAGCACTGGTTCAAAGAAGCCATGGAAGCTGAGAAGGCGGGTGCGGTGCATACTTGCCAAGTTATCGTCAAAGCGATCATAGGTTTCGGAGTGGAAGAGGAAGACAGGAAACACACGTGGATGGAAGACGCGGAAACTGTATGTTCGACAATATGCTTCATTTAATAAGAATAATTATTAAATTGGTAATTGTTGTTTGAATTATTAAATTGTAATTATTATATTGTTTCAGTGCGCTCAACAAGGTGCGTTGGAATGCGCCAGGGCCGTTTACGCTTACGCATTGTCGACGTTCCCTAGCAAAAAGTCCATTTGGCTACGTGCAGCGTACTTCGAGAAAACGTACGGGACGCGAGAGTCTTTGGAATCTTTGCTGCAGAGAGCAGTTGCCCATTGTCCTAAGAGCGAAGTGCTCTGGCTGATGGGTGCGAAATCCAAGTGGCTGGCTGTACGTGTACATGATCGATCAAATCTTACATCGATGTTTTATCAACGTATTTACATACATATATCTGATTGTATTTTTCTTCTTCAGGGCGACGTTCCGGCAGCCAGAGGTATTTTATCCCTCGCGTTTCAGGCAAACCCGAACTCTGAGGAGATTTGGTTAGCGGCTGTGAAACTGGAGTCCGAGAATTCAGAATACGAGAGAGCCCGACGATTGTTAGCAAAGGCTAGAGCATCTGCACCGACTCCTAGAGTAATGATGAAGAGCGCCAAGCTAGAGTGGGCTTTAAACAACCTCGACGCAGCCTTATTGCTTCTGACAATGAGAGAGGCTCTGGAAGCGTTCGACGATTTCCCTAAGCTGTGGCTAATGAAGGGTCAAATTGAAGAGCAACAGGGAAATTTGGATAAAGCTCTGGAAACGTACAACCAAGCGGTGCGTTCGTGAATAGTAGAGGTGTGCTAAAACCTCCCCGATCCGGCATTTTCGGGTTCTCGTACAACACTAATACATAGGCAATGTTGTACAGCATCTAATTTTTGTTTTACAGATAAAGAAATGCCCGAGTTCTATTCCGCTGTGGCGTTTATTGGCGCAGTT
>CM052278.1:8192706-8208126 GCA_028455795.1 Lasioglossum marginatum | reverse complement strand
GATATGGCGAACACGCTAATGGCGAAAGCTTTACAAGAATGTCCTACGTCGGGGTTGCTTTGGGCAGAGGCGATTTTTATGGAGCCGCGACCGCAACGAAAGACCAAAAGCGTTGACGGATTGAAGAAATGCGAACACGACCCCCATGTGCTTCTCGCAGTTTCCAAGTTAATAAATAAATAATTCATTACAACGCGACTGGTTAAAATCGGTTTCTCTGGTAACTGGTCGTGTCTTTTTTTTCAGATTGTTCTGGTGCGAGCATAAAATTTCAAAATGCAGGGATTGGTTCAACAGAACAGTGAAGATAGATCCTGACTTGGGAGATGCATGGGCATACTTTTACAAATTCGAACTTTTAAATGGCACTGAGGAACAACAAGAGGACGTAAAGAAACGATGCATTACTGCGGAGCCTCATCACGGGGAAAATTGGTGTAAAGTATCGAAGAATATAGCGAATTGGTGTTTGAGTATAGATCAAATTTTAATATTAGTGGCGAAAGACCTACCAATTCCGATATAATAGTTTGTAAGCTAACCTCAAACTCATCTGTATATAGTATATACTTTTTAAGGATTTACGTATGATAGCGAAATAAATGAGCGCCAAGTGTATCGTGAATGAGTTACTATGTTTGTAAATAAAATTCAATAAGACCAGTAGGTGCATTTAGTTTTACTTGATTCAGACAGAGATTTCCAATTGATCAGGGTTCTGTATGTGTAAACTTTAGACTAATGAGACTAGATGAGTCTCGAAGGAAATTAGAATACGGAAGGATGATAGATGAAAAAAAGGGGCAGTTAGAGAAAAGATAGAAAATTGAAACAAAAATATATACAGTAATCGCTCGTTCGTTATCCAGAAGCCGTGTTTTTCAGTGACAACGACCCTGCCGGAACGCTATTTTTGATTTATGACTACGTCTAGAGTATCGCGCCGACCGCGCCGAGACTTCAATAGAGAGCCGAACATAGAGAAGGACAGAATGAAACACGGATCGGGTGGCCGAAGCGTATCGCCGTCGCCGGACAGATCTGAGTCCCGCGTGTTTCATTTTTACAGACACTATGTACAATTGGAATTATCGTGTTTGGTGTCATTTTAATCAGAAAAATGTCAGAAATACGTTCATGAAGGTCCCAATTGTAAATTAAGAAGTTTGAACATTCGATTCATTCGAGTCAATGTAGTGGTGCTCACACCGATATACCCGAGCCGACATTAACCGTCGCCGCCATGCGGAGCGACGCGGCGTTGACAGGCAGTGGAATGGGTACCATGGACAACGACCTTGCCCACCATGCCAGACAACGAACGAGCGATTACTGTATAACAGTATGACTAGAGATACAAAAGTGATGGAAAAGAGAGAATGGAATTACTGATGAGGTCGACGTATGATCGCAAAGCCCGCGAAAACTCAGTTAGTCACAGAAGGGTCAGTTAGTCACAAGTCGTGGTAGGGTAGACATCCGGGTTACAACATCCGCTACAAGACGTTTTAGATCATCGTGTGTGCTATTTTTCAGTTTTTTATTGATTATTATATAGTGATTAGTTTCTTTTTGTATTAGTTTTTACGCTGTACAGTTTTTAAAGTTATTCATTGCATTATTTGTTAGTGCTAGTTTAAGTGATAAAAATGTCAAGGAGCAAAAAGGTTTACTTGACTATGCAACAACGTATGGATGTTCTAAAGGACTTGGAGTCATACCCTATTGCATATGTCGCTCAAAAGTATGAAGTACATCCCAGGACAATTAAACGAATCCAAGAACACGCTGCGAAAATCTACAACTTCGCAGAAAAAGGTAAACTGGAGAAACGTCGGAGAACTTTCAAGCAACCGACGTATGGAGACTTGGAAGAACGGTTGTCTTTGTGGTTTGCAGAAAGGAGAGCCGTAGGAGATGCTGTATCGGATGCGCTACTTATACAAAAAGCATGTCAATTGAAAGAAGAGTTAGGAACGTGCTCTAATTTTAGACTCAGCGATGGATGGCTCAAAAACTTTAAAAGACGTCACCATATTCGACTGGTTCGCATATACGATGAAAAAGCCAGTGCCGATGAACATGGAGCTAATTTATTCGTTAGTAATTTTGAAGAATACATTAAAGAAGAAGCCATTAATTTAGAAAATATTTATAATATGGACGAAACCGGGTTATTGTGGAAAAGTTTGCCATCAAGAATGGCGTGTGACAATGAGCGGAGTGTGAGTGGATACAAAATGCGGAAAGACAGACTCACAGTAGGATTGTGCGCGAATGCTACTGGGACACACAAAATTACGCCACTTGTAATACACAATAAGAAACCAAGAGCTTTGGCAAATTATATGAACCAACTTCCAGTTATTTTTAAAGCACAAACCAATGCGCGGATAAACCAAGATATATTCGTAGATTGGTTTGAAAATCATTTTAAAAAGCCTGTACGTCAATATCACTTGGAAAATCGTCTGTCCGGAAAAGTAATATTACTTATTGATAATTGTTCATGTCACAAATTTCCGGATGGCTATGAACACGATAACAATTTTGAAGTTAAATTTTTACCACCTAACACATCCTTGATTCAACCAATGGATCAAGGAGTGATTGAAAAGCTGAAGAGACGATTCCGATACCAACTGTCACAGGATCTCATTGCACACGGATATGGCATAGAGGATTTTTTCAAAAAGTATACGATTAAAGATTGTTTACACGCGATCAGTACATCTTGGAACGATCTGACATGCAGTGACTTAAGAAATGCATGGAAGAACATTATTCCAAACATGCAAACAATTGAAGAAACGGAGGAAGATACAATAACAACCGAAATGCAGCAAGCTTGGTCACATATTTCGGAGCACAACGTAACGATCGATGAAATTGAAAATTACTTCACTGCATGCAGTGAGGAGGAACGGATATTGTCAGGAATATTAGAAAAAGATCAAGAAAGGGCCGCAGAGGAAGAAGATCAAGGAAGGGCCGCAGAGGAAGGAGATCAAGAAAGCGCTGCAGAGGAAGGAGATCAAGAAAGCGCTGCAGAGGAAGGAGATCAAGAAAGGGCTGCAGAGGAAGAAGATCAAGTAAATGGGATCAAACTACCCCCAAAAATAAGAAAGAAATTTGAGGATGCTTTTAAAAAGTTCAAGCCTCTCAAAAAATACCTTCCACTTCCGGCACGACATCACTTAGAAGGATTGAAATTGACAGTCTTAGGTAAGACAATTAAAATAGTTAATTAATAAATAATACGTCATACTATTCTCAGCATAACACAACATTTTTTTAGGCTATACAACGTCAAAGAAAAGAAAACTCCCGTAACAAATTTTTAAACGACTCATTTTACACTCGGAAAAATAATCACAAGAAAGTTGTCAATAAAATCGCATTGGTATTTTAAACAATACAGTTTTACTTTCTTTTTCACTCGCTATCCTCTTCTATGTCTTACAGTTACTCCATACCGTTCATGAAACCACTAAATACAGTTGAAATTATATCGTATTTGGTGTCATTTTAATCAGAAAAATGCCAGAAATACCTTCATGAAGGTCCCATAAAAAAATAATGTAAATTAAGAAGTTTGAACATTCGATTCATTCGAGTCAATGTAGTGGTGCTCACACCGATATACCCGAGCCCACATCAACCGTCGCCGCCCTGCGGAGCGACGCGGCATTGACAGGCAGTGGAATGGGTACCCAGCCAACCAAAAATCCAAATTTGGTCGACCTCCTGTGCGCGCATATGCCGGCCCAGTGCCGTCCGTAGGACCAGGATTTGGACATGGGCAGGAGGACGGCATGAAGCCGGCCGCTGGACGCTGAATCTGCCTTTGTGGCAGCACGGTCGCACTGATGTGGCGAATGCCTTTGTGGCAGCACCGTCGCACTGATGTGGCTGGCCAGGCGAATGTCGTTTTACAGGGCAGCACCGTCGGCGAGGGTAGGTCGCACTAATGTGGCAAATGTCGACGAAGTAAATTTCTATCGTACCAAATATACAATACTATTTTTTCATTTATTTTCATTATTTTTCTTTATTAGTCGACTTAGATTCTTAAATCTTAGGGAGTCACTGTAGATACATAGGCACACCTGGTGCATATTTTCCTCATTAAAATCGAGCAAAGCCATTTTCGCTGCTACCTTCTGCGTCTCTTCTCCGGAACGATGTGCTTCTTCAGGGCAACTCGAACATCCATGTGTGTACATGAAAATTCACAGCAAATTTTGGATTACAATATTTTTTATGAAAAGTATAGCAACCAGATTGAATGGTCAAACGTGTCCGAAATCCAAATTGATCTCTTCTCATATTATTCGATAATATACAATTTTACAAATAAATTTTTACAAACCTTGGCTTGCGCGGACACTGCTCGTTCTTTAGCATTCACACAACTGCACACAACTAAAAAAAAAAAGCTGCCATTCGGCATTCGTCACCGTCACATCAGTGCGACGGTGCTGCCACAAAGGCAGATTCAGCGTCCAGCGGCCGGCTTCATGCCGTCCTTCTGTCCATGTCCAAATCCTGGTCCTACGGACGGCACTGGGCCGGCATATGCGCGCACAGGAGGTCGACCAAAATTGAGCCAATCCGGCCTTGAACAGCTCCGAGCGTAGCTTGGACAATATTCTGCCCGTTTCTGCCCTAGGCAGGCTTGGCTCAAGGCGCGCCTGGTTGACTATAGGCACTGGACAACGACCCTGCCCACCATGCCAAACAACGAACGAGCGATTACTGTATAACAGTATGACTAGAGATACAAAAGTGATGGAAAAGAGAGAATGGAATTACTGATGAGGTCGGCGTATGATCGCAAAGCCCGCGAAGACTCAATATGGAAATATGAAAGAAAAGGATCAGTCGATCGTGTGTATCGGTATAAACGGCTTGATACAGAAGGCGAGCACCTCGGCTCCTCTGTATGCGCGTATCCTTAGTAGTGGTTCACACCGATATACCCGAGCCGAGATCAAATTACTACAGTGGAGGGGACATTTTTTTTGCGTCCATCGTGTAGCACCTTTTTGCGACGATAGAGGATTTACTGTAACATAAAGTTCACACGAAATATCTCGAGTAAATGCATTTATTTACAAAAATATATAATGTGTGTGTTATAATAGGAATAAATTTTCTACAACAGCCAAATTGATTAAGAAATTCTCTACTGCCGCCGGTAAATTCTTTTCCTTTAGTGTTTGTGCAGACACCATTTTTCTTCCATCAGGTCCTTGAACTACAGCCAAAGATGTTAGTTGATTCAGTAGATCCTGAGTTTTATCATTAATCTCAGATACTATTTGGGCTTCGGTGTAGGTTTGGTTTTCGCATAACTGAACCATAAAGAGAGCTATTTCTTTATGTGTTTTTGTCATTATCAGGCTCTCTAGAATGAAAAGATATTTCGCAAGTATTCAACAGAATGGAAAATTTTTCAAATTTTCTTTTTACCTTTTGCATGCGAAGCTACTGTAATTTCTCTAGCTGGAATGTTCACAAGTAGATCAAACAAATCTGTTCTGGATGATATCGAGCTGTTTCTACAACCAGCAACATAATGGGAATGTCTCTACAAAAAGTTTGTTAGCTTAGGACTTATTGAAATTATAAACAGTGCAATATATTAATATATTTTGTACCTTTAATTCTGCCAGTTCGTCATCAACTAAATCAACCCAAGGAAATAAGTAATCGCTAACTTTTCGATGTTTCATCAATGGTGGAAATAAGCCAGTCCATTTCAAAAGTTGTTCTAAACTGTGATGATAAACTACTATTCTTTTTTTCAATAGTAAAGCTGTATATATTAATATAGTTTCCAATTCAAAAGCTTTGATTAATTCTCTGATGTTGGTATTCACTGTAAAACGATGACTATTGAAATCATCCGACACAAACGTTCCATTTTCTTGGGTAGAACAAGATCCTTTTGTAAATACAGAAAGGTATAGTTGTAAGATTTCTGTTGGTTTCCCAGTTTTACAGTACATTTTGCTAAGGACTCGTGAAAGAACTTCATATTTTCGTGGATTAAAATCTTTTGCGAATAGAACTAAAGCGAATTGTTTTACCTATTAATAGAAGAGAACATTAACATAATTCCATATTTATTTTATTTGTAGAAACTATTTTAACTTACTTTTGGTAATTTATCAGAATCAAATACTTCGCTGGAATGTATATAAAACCAATCGTGCTTATGTCTTGAAAATACAAATACTTGTGAAGAATTATATTCCGATTCTAAGTTACATTTCCTATAAACAACTGCTTTCTGTAATTCTGAAATGAATGGATAGGACCATGTCCATAACACATCTCCATTGGAATCCTTTTCTGAAATACAATAAAAAGATAATAAATATTGAAATGACTTAATTATGCATAGAAATATTGAAAATAAGAGATTACCGATTATACTACAGGAAAGTAAATCCGTAAGCGGGGCCATTCTGAATTAACCCATCAAATTGCATTTAAAATAATTAAACTTGTAATTGGAAATTTTATTTTCATTACAAGTGGCAAATAATCATTCCCACATTTTATCGTACTATAGATATGGAATCTAGTTTTGACAAGCTGCACATTTCGATAGGTTATGTTTGGTGACACTGTGGAATGTACATATATATGTATAGGTATATTATACTATTGCACAAATGGTTCCAAGTTGCAGTGTTTACATGAACCGAGTAAAATTGAATTTTGTGTATGGAAATTTTCTAGTAAGCAAAATTTCCAAAAATCTAGTGTTTCTACATAATGCAACAATAGCAACATCAAAATTTTCCCGTCACTAGAAATTATATATAATTCGTCAAATGTCTGTGTTCATTAATAATTGATAATTTATTCATTATTTTTATACATCTCTATTCGTTATTTTCTCATCTTTATTCATTATTTCGAATAAAGTTGAAATTATCCTCAACAGACTATGTATAGCACTTTGCCCACATCCGTTATCTGGTAGATGAAGTTATCTTGGAACACGGCATGTTATCCGAAGCCGGGTATAAATAATAAATTAATAATATTAAAAATGATATAAAAATAAGTAGTAGTAAATAATTAGGATATAGTCAAAGCGGTGGCAACGCTGATCAGTGATCCGCAGTGATCCGTAGGCGCAGAGCGCAGACTCAGCAAACTTGTAGACACAGGATAGAGCACTATACACAGCTTACTATACACTGCTATACATAGCTTGTTAGATACGCAGCATTGAGATTGAGAGACATTGTCCACAAAAACATCGTTGTGTTTAGTCAGTGCGAGAGTAATTCGGATGGACGTTCGTGAAGCAGTGTACTGCAATGAAAATTCTCGAATACCCGAAAAAAAATTGTATTTGCGAGAAGAAGACTGGATAAGAAATAGATGGCGTGTGAAATAATTCCCGATAAGATAGTGGAATTATACCCTTTCCCCGATTCGGAGCCAGTTTGAAAGGTCGCTCAACATTTGAATATGTTGAATCAGACGTCGGAGGAACAGATCGTTGCTGCTCCTCCTGGTGCAGAGAAAACACCAAAGCAAGTCTTGAAACCACGGAAATTAATTACGAGAACGTTCGATTTTCTTTGGAGACGTAACTCACGACGTGCTAGCGTAACAAAACGGGAGGATGTAGACATTAGAATTGTCGAGTGCAATATTAACAATACTGTTCCAAGAAAAACGTCGTTTAGTTTCTTCAAAAACATTAAAGATCATATGCAAACCAAGAAGCTGTCAGAGTGCAAGTCTAAGCAAAAAGTAAGTACACAATGATGACAGCTGTGTTTTTGATCTAATTGTAAGAGATATTTTTACAGGGGAATGAGATTCAAGTATCCAGCTCGTTGTCGGAAGATAAAACAAATCCAGATTTGTTGACAGTTCAAGATGACAAATCTAGGTTTTGTACAGAGGAGAGTAATGAGAGTCACGTATCAGAAGTTCAATCGGAAAGTATCATTGAATCTTCTGATGACCTGAATAGTAACGAAACTCCGATCATTTATGATTCATCTCTCCGAGATGAAGAAGTTTCAAAAAGTTTCAATGAAACCTTAGAAAATTACTTTGACGTCGACAGAAAACTAGATTTGCTTGATTTAGAAGCCATTTTTGAACTCCAAACAGACAATAGATATGAAAACGTTCCTAATCCTTTTCAGTCTTGTTCTGTTAACCAGGAACGATTGGGATATCCTCTCGCAATAGAAAATAAAGTAACAGATCATCCGATCGAAAATATTTTGAATCCTGTGAACATCAACGAAACATTAAATCATGATAATAAAGTGAAAGCAAGTCTCACAGAGGAATTGCTTAAATTAAGTAACTATGGATGGTATTGGGGACCTATATCGGGCAATGAAGCTGACGCCAAACTAATATCTGAACCAGACGGTGCATTTTTAGTTAGAGACTCATCAGATGTCAGGTTTGTTTTCCAAATGCATTGGTAATAGTAACCTATGTAATGTAGTTAGTATTGCTGACGCCAATTTTGTTTTTCTAGATACGTCTTGACACTTAGTTTTAAATCCTCTGGTAAGTTACTCCATGCTCGTATGGAACATAGCGGTGGTTTATTTTCTTTCTGTAACCAAAGTGCAAACGCAGGATTCAGCTCTGTAGCCGATTTAATTGCATATTCAATGAATTCTAGCCAGTCGGCTCCATTTTGTTATTCACGACCTAGGTATCCTGGTCAGCCAGCATTTCCAGTTAGATTAACAAAACCAGTAAGCAGATTTACGCAAGTTCGAAGTTTACAATACCTCTGTCGTTTTGTTATACGCCAGAATACTAGACTGGATAATATCCACAAATTACCTTTACCAAAAACTATCAAAGGCTACATAGAAGAAGCTCATTATTAATAATAAAGGGCAAAAATTAAACTTGATTTCTTATGAAACACATACAGTGCAAATCTTACTGTAAAATTAGCGATATAAATAGAAAGGTGTTTGAATGTTTCTTGCAGAAAAGTTTCATTCATAGAAGTAATGAAAGATTCAATAAAAGCATTTTTTAGAAAGACTGAAATGCTCATTGTTAGGTCTGCGACATATCATTGTTCTTTTTATAAAAATTGATAGAACAGTATCAGAATTATTGATATTATAAAAATGGATAAAATCATATCAGAGTTATTGATATTGGTAAGAGAGGCTCCTATAAATGATAACAATAGATAATTTTATAGTATTGTCTGAATCATTTCATTGTAAAATACGTTATATTTTGGAACATAATGTTAACTCGTTAGGCACTGGCTGTGTAAACATATTTTTTATTACAAACTAATCTTCTGCTCAATTGAATGTTAAGGAAGGAAATTGATCTCTCGTTCTATAGAGAGATCAAATAATTTTATATAAAGACAGAACTATGTTGCCTTACTTAATCGCGACAATATTGCAGGGTAAAAGTTATATACTGTTAAATTTATATTTCTAACAATTTTTATCTTTATATCTTGCATGGAAAATAGTTCAGATTTATTGAATTCGACTTCAAATGTACAGATCTTGTTAATCTATATTACTGAAATAAATTAGCATTAATGGCTCATTCACCATTAAATTGTGTCTCTTGAACATTTATTTTACCATATGAAGTCAAGACACGTGCATGTAGCTCTTGAATTACTTATCTACTTTCGATAAATACAATCAGGAAAAACACTGCAATTGACATTTTTTCTAAAATTTATTTTTTTCTATCTTAACATTGGTTTACCTATTCCAATTCAATCCAAGTATATTACGTGCCTGACAAATAAAAAAGGCATTAAGTAGAGATATTATCATACTATAATAATTAGATTGTGGATGTTTATGCAAATACAATTTTATGGACTAGTTTACAGAAATAACAATTGATAAAAATTTGTTTACTCTGTTACAAAAGTTCCAAGTTCAAAGAAAATAAAAGCTAGAGTAAATATTTTACTAAAATTATAAATGCATAAAATCTACAAATTAAATATATTATAAAACTGAAATACTTGGAACCACTTACTGTAATAAAAGCAGCACTGGCTGCTTCGGTAGCACGATTTAGAGCTTGTTCTGGCAAAGCCATATCAGAAGTTGTTGTAAGAATAGAATGTATTTGTGTTGCCTCTTTTATTCGCCTATCCAAGAAATTCCAAGTTTGTTTATGGTCTTCGCTATTATCTTGTAGCATATACAACTCGGTAGTCTTATAAATACCTGCCAGCACTATTCTTCTAGTATACCAATTAATCTAATCGGACAGATTTGTTCTGTGAGTTATTTGAAATATAAAAGACAATTAAAATTGTATGAAAGTACTCTTACATCAACTGATCTGTCACCAGCATAATAACAAATATCGTCAACTAAAGTAAGTAAATTAGCCAACGACTTTGGAACATTGGGAGGAAGTGTCATAAGAGCTAAAGCTTGAGGCCAAGTTTTCTTGTATGGAATCACCATTCTAAGTCTTGTCTGGACAGCATCCTGTACTTGAGACTCCAATGGTTTTTTCTCTTTAGTGGAATTTTCTTGAATAGCAAGAGCTTGTTCCTTAAGCATTTTATTTAACTGGTTGTTACATGTCAAGTAAAAATACTGAACTAAATCTGCTCCGTGATTCGGAAATAATCCATGAATTACACCAGGATATCCGATAGATTCAGCACCTTTGGTATATGACTTTTCATTAAATATACTTATTTATTAATCGATTAGCTGCTAAGAGCATGAAATCAAAACTAAAAGTCTATAATAAATATATTAAAAGAATCAAATCTTTTTAATTCTTCAAATCGCAACCATTCATAATTGTTAGGAATTCTTTTCAAAACTCGTCTACTTAACTAAAAAATTAATACAAATTACCAGCACTGATGGCTTGCTGGCTCCACCCCAGATCATGTACAAACTTTAAAGATGCATAAAGAATCTTTGACTTGATATTTTTCTCATAGTCCTCGTCGCTTTCCTTGTTATGGTCTTGACTCGAATGTTGTGCATTCGTAGTAGCATTGTCGGTTTGTTCTGCGAGTAATACCCTACAAGTCCATATACTTCTAAAACCTATTAAAACGAAAACTCGATGTAAATTTACTCCTTCTTTACTTCAAAAAGATATTTATATATTAATCGGCGACAATTATTAGGACTTGTATAAAACAATAAATTATTAGATATGAAAGAAATTAAGAAGTCATTTTATTTCACAATAAATATACATTCTTATTTTGATGTTACAGCATTATCGTTAGTTTTGGTGAATGATGTTTCAGAAATACATTCATTGACTCTGATCAAAATGCTCTCCATTACATCAAGACCATTTACTGCCTTATGACAAAATAAAATTTTTTCTGACAATGGCAATGGAGGCAACTTTTCTCCGCCCACGATCAATGCTATTTCGGCATCGCTTTCTTCAAATCCCATGTCACTTGTTCCAATAATTTTCTTCTGTTCTTCCAAATCCTTTATTTTTACTTTCCAATGTGCTTTACATAAATCTATTGCTTCTCTCAAAGGTTTTAGAAAGTCATTTCTAAGTTCATCTATCACGTTACAAATTCCAGTTTGATTATGCCTGTCTCTGATAAGTAGAAATCTTAAAAGATTTAAACTACTGATTACTTCATCAGATATTTCTACCAGATCTGTCCCACTGCCATGTGATAATTTGCAAGTCAACTTCAATAAAGTTTTCAAGTTATCACCAAGAAAATAAGGTGTAGGAGGTGTTGTTTGAAGACATTCGATAATGGAATCTTTGAGTATGCTAGTTGTCAAACTAAGTAAACCTGAATGTTCGCTAGTTTGATATAAACGCAGAACAACGTGATACCTAGCTTGCATATCAAACATCTCAACATATTTCTGAAATAATTCTAAAGCTTTTTTACGTTCTTTATCGCTGTTATAATAAATCATCACATTCACAATAGCATCGAACAAGTTCGAATAAATATTCAGTTCCAACAATTCTGACATTAGGCAGTGCTTTGTTAATCTATTTAACAGGTGATCCATGAGATTTAATCCTTTCTCGATGGTAACTTTTTCTTTTTCTTGAAGCAATTTAATAACGAGATATATACATGCTTCAAAAATATATCGCCAATCATAGATTTGCGGTACTTTCTCCCATAAATGCGGTTTTGTTAAAATATAAAAATACAAATTAGCGTACGCCAAGTCCGATACATTTTCATCCGATTCGAAGAGAATCTTTTTAATGTTATAAGTTTCTTCGTCCATAGTTTTCTTCTTAGAGTAATGTTTTTTACTTCTTATGCTCATAATATTTAGAAACTGAAGCAGATCTCCTGTAGTATGATTCATGAGTATTACAATCTTTTCTTGTAAAGGTTGTTCCGATCGAAATTCTAATATATGATCTGGCAAATAACACAGTGGTTCTCCCATTAAACAAATGAGAACGCTTAGAAGTTGATCCCTTAATTCAGCATAACTGTCCGATTTTGCATTCTGCAATGCTGCTTCCTGTACTATTATTTCAAGAAACGGTATCATCGAATTGTAAACTTTTAAAATCCGATTTGTTACAGTTGCGACTTCTTCGGTTTCTTCCCAAACTGCTGATAGCTCCTCGATATAAGATTTTATCGTATTAATACACCAGACTTTCAATTTATCTTTCACTTTTAATACATTTTTACTAATTACTTCTAGAATCGTACAAAACCTTATATCATCTTCCATTTCTTCTAAGAAAGAATGCCATGTATCCGAAGGATCACATTTCTCTGCTATACCATATAATATCATTTTACAACAGTCGAACATTTCTCTATTATGTTCTGCATTTTCATCAGTAATATAGGATGATACAATTTGTATAGTTAGCCATGGAGAATCTCGAATAATATCATCATTAGTGTTTTTAAATAAATCTAATGCTTCTTTAGCTTTGTTTTCCTTCAGGTAATCTTTCAAATTGCAATTGAACATTGTTGATTTTCTTCTTGTCTGCATCTCTCTGCAAGTTCTCTTTTATAATTATCATTCAATGTAAATTGAATGGATTTCACAGTATTTTCAAAATTTCTGAGAACATCATATTTCATCACATCTATACGTTTATATTAATACTATTTACGATTATAGTCAACAAGATGCGTATAAAGAACTTGAGTAATTTATACGTCACGATAATTTATTTTGCAAAATTATGATGATACAAACGTCAGGACTAAAGTTGATGTGTGCATGAATCGGGATTGATATATGTTTATCAATTAAAAATTTCGCTTACCATTTATCGACAACCCCTTCCGCATTAATAAAATGCTAGACATTGCCATATCAACAGTTCTACTTGTCGCACATTTATGCGCATATGATGAAACTGCAATTATTATTATTTCACTTGTGAGGTTTCGCTTCCGAATATATTTTGTGAGCTGTGCTTTAGTTTTATAGACCGTTGTACACTCGCCTTAACTGTTCGATTCTATTATAGACATTGCATGCAATGCATTTTTCCGTCTACGGTATTGAATTACCGACTCTGTAGAAAATGCCCTTGTCAGATTTTATGCATTTATGATAAAAATGGGCACGTACAACTTAAAGCAGTGGACATGTAAAAATTAAGGACATCAATGTGTTAGTTTCAGCTTAAATTTTTATTTGGCTCCCGTGTCCTGCAATCAATGCAAACATTTTTTATTTTGCATAAAGATCCGCAGTCTACTCATGTATTTCACTCTCTATGTGTATGTACTTACTGACTAATCTAAGTTTTATAAATGATGAATATTAACTTATTAAAACTTACAAGGACCAATTGAAACAGGTAATTATTCATTATTAACAGTGATACATCATTATACGGAACTAGAATCATAAATTCATATCTCATACAATTTATGTATACTCGTCTGTAAGCGGTTCATATTTCCCAGTATAATCTGAGTGTACTTCCGTGACTTTGCTATATACTTAAAAATTATTTATATGTTTTAACATTCACGATCAATTAATTTTTATAATTTCAGATGTATTATTTTAAAAATTATTATTCTATTCTCATCACCCACTTATTATTTTACTTAGTATTTTGTAATTTACTGTTCATGTTTTGATCGAGTTGTACTTTGTCATTTGTGTAAGCTTCACGATTCACAACTTCCTTTCCGATTGGAAGTCTCCTAGTGGCATTGATAACGTAAGTGCTCCGTAATATTATAACTATTTATAACAATCATATTCATTTAAACAGTACAAAGATGTTATTTACTGAATAGTAAAAGTACGAGGATAAATATTTATATAAATATAAGTACGAATATCGAGTAGTTAAAGTATATACGTAAATATTCAAGTAGCTTAGCGCACGTGGCATTGTTTCCTTACATTTTAAGAGTAAGAATTTTATAACATAACACCACGAGACTTTGTATTATGTGATTGATAATTTAAACTTCGTTATATTTATTTTTTCATATACTAATTATGTTTTAAATGCAGCACGCTATTTAGTTGAGGTTAGAAAGTGAGGTTATCTTCCTGTGGAAGTTGATTCGAAGCTGTTGCTATACAGAGTGTACTGTAATAATAATAATTCAGCCTACACCGCAATCATCTGTATATTTCTCTTTTGTTTAGGTTAATCGTAAGTTAACCAGAACGTTAAGATGTCAGGAGGTTTAGACGTATTGTCTCTCAAAGAGGATGATGTTACTAAAATGCTAGCTGCATTCACCCATCTGGGTGCAGAAAATGTCAACTTCCAGATGGAACAATATGTCTACAAGAAGAAGAACGACGGTAAATTCTATATTAAATAAGACTAATAAATTCCTGCTTGAAATTATACATGTTAATTTCTCCCATTTTATTTTTACCTTAGGAGTTAGTATTATCAATCTCTGTCATACTTGGGAGAAATTGCTGTTGGCTGCACGCGCCATTGTTGCCATCGAACATCCCAGCGAAGTGTTCGTCATCAGTTGCAGACAAACTGGCCAAAGAGCAGTTCTGAAGTTCGCTCAACACACCGGAGCTACACCTATTGCCGGTCGTTTCACTCCTGGTGCTTTCACCAATCAGATTCAGGTTTTTTATCTTTTTATTTCAGTTATTTCTACGAGACAATGGGTTGGAACGAAAGTTCGTAGCGTTTGTAAATTAAAATTGAAAGCTAAAATTCAGATATTTATGCATAGATTTATTCAATAACATATTTTCCATTCTGTTCTATTACTTTTTGCCATTTTCCAGGTAACTTCTCGTGTTATTGAATAAACATATGAATAAATATCTTAATTTTATCTTCGATTCTTAATTTGAAAACGCTATGAACTTTCTTTCCAACCCAATATTATTACTAGACAGCGGATGTTTATGCAAAATAAAAATTTCCTATCTGAATTGC
>CM052278.1:8076876-8192606 GCA_028455795.1 Lasioglossum marginatum | reverse complement strand
AATTGCAAGAAGCAATAAAAGATAAGTTAAAATTTCTTTTTTCCCTTAATCATCTTAATACATTGAAAATAACATATTTCAATTTCTTTACTGTGTGAAATTGCACCAACTGGTTTTTGCCATAAATGCATAAAATCCGCAGCCTGATAATTAATAACACTTGTCACAGTTTTCATTTTTCCGATTCTCCTACATCTCACGGACTTGAACGATTTGATCTATATTTATTTAAGATTTCTTGAATATCAAAATTGTGCTAGATAAAGCTGGATACGTTTTTCAATTTCCGAGTATAAGGAGCATGTCCTTCACGAGAGAATGACGCAGCAGAGCGATGCAGTTCCAATGCAAACTTGCATCTGATAGTAGACTACCGTTACCGGAGAAAATCGCTCCACCTTCGCTTTGAAAATATCAACTCGATTCTAGACCAGTTTTCCGCTGAAAAATCCGCACGTGCGGCATACGTGACACGCGATACTGTGCTGTTCTTTCTCTTCTCCATTCGCATTACGCTTGTTTAACGTGAAGGAGTCAAGTGTCTTGTCAGTGATGCAAGCGTGCGCGGGTAACGGAGTCGCGATTAACCTTCCGTTACTCGCGCGTATCTCACAGATACACGACGGTGATCAATGTTTGACAACATCAAATAAAAAACGCAAAGTGTAATGTATTTTTCAATAAAAAATAATGTAATTGGCTTATTTATTTAAATTTATACTGTAAAAATATGATTCGACACTCTAAACACATAAATTTTCTTTGTTTTTCTGATTAAACATATGTGTATCTGAGAGATACAGTGCGACTATATTTGTCGGGCAGAAGCCGCGAGTAACGGAAGGTTAATATTCGAGGAGAAAGATTTGTTCAGGGTGTAGAACGGTCGGAGATGTTACGATCTAACTGCAAAGATACAGAAAAAAAATATTAGTAACACAGAAAGAAACATGATCTTTTCGTATCTGTTATGGAGGACTTGGTAGCGTTTCATCAAGTGTAATGGCGGTCGCGTCGAAGATCGTTCATCAAGCTACTAAATATGTGCGTTATTAATTTGCTTTGAACAGATATAAAATTTTGTTGTTGCCGATATAATAGCCATTGGAGAATGCACATAAATACAATTTTCTTTTTCTGAATCTTTCAATTTTTTTGATGAACGACAAAGAAGTTATTTTTTAACGCAACCCAATTTTTTTGTTAAACCAATCGATCGTTTTTGTTACCCTACATATAAAAGTATACTAACCCAAGGTCATCGAAATGCCAATACTTTAGAGTTACGTCAGAGTAAACGCGGCACTAATTCCTACAATTCATGTCGAGAGTTTAGATACTTCTTGTAGTCAGAGTTGGGCAAAAATTTTATTGAAATAAAAATTTCGAATAAAGTGAGGTTTTTCCAAGTGGATTTTAAACCCACTTTATTTGAAATTTTTATTTAAATGAAATTTTTACCCAACTCTGCTTGTAGTAAAGTACGTTTCTGACACGAATATCTCGCGAGGTATGCATAGACATTTCGATGACCTTGGATTAGTACTTTTATACATAGGGTAATAAAAGGGATCGATTAGTTTAACAAAAAAATTGGGTTGCATTCAAGAATAAAGTGCAACTGTACCTAGCGCGTGCATCGGTGCGTCCACATAAAAAATAAGGTCGTAGGAACTTAGGATGTATTATGACACATGATTTTTTTCTATTTTTACTTAAAAAAGAGCAGTAACTTGTCGCAATTCGCAGACTCACCCTATGTATAATGTAAAACTAATTTGAAACTTCATATTTGTAAGCATCGTACAATACAGTAGCGGAAGTTAGAGTACGGAAATTGTGTTGCTATCATGAGAGACCCGATATAGTGATGAATACCATTTTCTAGAATTTTCTATGTCTATGAACTAGGACTGTTACTTTCCTTCGAAGGTCGAAGATTTCGAAGCTTCGATTTCAGAAACTTCGAAGCTTAGAAGCTTCGATTTGTTCGATTTGTACCCAGTTAACGGATAAGACGCGAAAAAAGTTGAATCTGTGCGAATGAAGTCGGTCATTTTGTAAAATGCGTTACAATATACTGTCGGCGATGCGAAACCTTTGGACGTAGCTGTTCGCAATTTCGCATCGCCTAGGACCGCCACGAGAAGCGAGACGTAGGGGCGTAGACTTTGAAAACCTTTTCGAAAATTTCAAAGTTCCCTTCGTATCCTTCGAATCCTTCGAATCTTCGAAGAGTCGAAGCTTCGGAAAAGTAACAGCCCTACTATGAACTCCTCCGTTTAGAGTACTTTCTCATTTTTCTGCAATCCACGCATGACCCGCCTTGCGCTTGGATAGTGCGCGAAACTCGCGAACGATGCGGTACGTTCCCGGTACCAAATAGCTGGCATGACGAAAGATCGATCGCGATGAACAAGCGCTCACGTTTCACCTGCTCATAACTCTTCTTTTCCAGGCGACTGCTACTGCTACAATTGCGCCGCAGCAGGCCCCGAATTGTGGGCCTCTTGTTGCCGCGAAAGCCTGCGGTGCTGTTCGCATCTCGCGGCCGCCTGTCGAACCTGCGACCACCCGACGTTGTACCCGTTTTGTTCGAAACACTTCAAGAAATGCCTCGCCGAGTACGACGAGAAGAAACAGGACTGATATCTGCATCGATTATCGTCCCTTTAATTCGAAAAGATATCGTTTAACCCCTTAACTGCGGAGATTTATCAGCGCCCGCGGACGTCATAGATGGATCTCGGTTGTTTTTCACGCTTGACTGACCATGAAAAGGAAGCAGAACGATCGTCTGACGATGTCTGGCGTGAGTCACGCCAGCAAGAATTTTTATTTTCTTTCGTTACATTTTCATGGAACGTCATAGATCCTTGGAGACCGGATCTCCAATGAACATCTCGGATGAACAAGTATCCGAAGTACTCTGCGCTGGGAGACAAACGCTTCCTCAACTTCATTTTGTGTTACATAATTTGGCTCTACAGCTTTGAGATCATCGTTGATTCTCTTATTGGACGTATTTATAAACAACTAACAGTTTACGCTGCTATAAACTCAAAATTTAGTTAGGGCGTGTTTGAATACGTCCGAAAGACAGAAAATTGTGATTTTATAAAATCTCGTCAGTTTTGTATGAAACTCTTCGCGGTTAAGGGGTTAACGAGATCAAAACAAAATGGCGGCGCCATGCGATACGCGAGCCGACGCGGACGGCGCTCTACGACCGATGAATTCCGCGGATTCTCGACGACGACGATGCTACTGTTTTTCTGTGTTGTTTTCTACGATAAACACGAAAAACTGTTTGAGGTACACGCGGTGCACGATTAACTTGAAATATCCCGATCGGTGCCTTGCATAAGTTGAAAGTTTTACGTCGGGTTTCTAAATATAGCGTTTATCATTCGACTCGTTCAACTGGTCTCCATGTGACTTTTTGCCGTGGACGTTGCGCTGGGCAGGAACTAAGATGTCGCGGGATAAATGGTAACTCGGCCCGTAAAAATGTTTAACGGAAACAATTGTTTCTTGCTTTCGTCTTCGAGGTACAGGTGCTCTTTTGATCGAAAAGTCGCGCGAGGTGTCCTGCGACGGTAATAGAATTGATCAAAGTTCTTTTCCGTTTCGAAGTACTTCGAGGTGGTGAGCAGGGCCGTTCCTAGGTGTACAGCCGCCTGCGTGCCGAGCAATTTTTCGCCGCCCCCCCCTTTCCCAGCAGCGAAATGAATGACCTTTTTTTTGGCGTCACCGAATTCGCGATAAGTCGGTTGCGCTGTTCTATTTCCGAACGCAGTCGGCCGCCCCCTAAAATCGGCCGCCTGCGTGCGGGCACGCACTGCACGCCCGGTAGGAACGGCCCTGGTGGTGAGATTGTCCGGGAGAACTATAATCGGAAGAAGATTGACTGACCGCCGAAAGTCACCGAGGAAATTATATATATATTGTCACTCTACGAGTCCAGGCTACTTCTACGTCTAATTGTTTATTTTCTCGTGTGATACACAGTCAAATCCGCAAAAAATAACAGAGTGAGAAATCTTTGAACGAAACGATTATTGTGTAAATAAAACTTTGTCACCGCACATGCTTTTGTGAATCATATATCGGGTTCCGTAAAACTCGGACAACTTATTTTAGTTTGTGTCACAACTTGTGAATGCCTACTATCCTACTCAAAATAAGGCTCGATATCGATTTCTAGTGGGAAATGACTTAACGACTCATTGGTCCATTTTGAACTGGACAGGGACGTCTCCAGTTGCAATCATTAATTTTCTATCCAGACATATACCAACTCCTGCTATCTCTAGATACTTGGTTAATTCTTGTCCAACCAGTAATTTAACGATCAGGTTAATTTGGATGAGGATAATTTCAGGTACAAAATGGTCAGCTATTTTTCTTTAGCGAACACAGCGTGACGTCCCTGTAAGAGTTACCTGGTTTTGTCGCGAGTCTATCTAATAATCCGCAATATGAAAGAAAGCCTTCGTCGATTAGTTAATATGTATATCCTCCTTGTACGGATTCATAAAATTAGACTAAAAAAAAAGAAACAAGAATAAGAACAAAAGAAAGTCATAGATTTTATAATCACGAATTCTTGAGCGTTCTCAGGCAGTTTTACAAAATTAGTAAAAAATTAATACCTCCTACAGGCTAACAGTCGCAGACATCTAGACTTACCCCGCTCACACCTTATATCATATCGGATTACCTAAGGAAAATTTTCTAAACGAACTGTACAACCGCGACAGCCGCTTGAAACACACGCATTTCCGATTTCAATAATTTACAATATTCATCGACGACCCTACGATCGAGCATTCTATTTAAACACAGTTTTCGCATTAAACGTTCGCTGATCGTACGTTGCGTCCT
This sequence comes from Lasioglossum marginatum, assembly GCA_028455795.1. Classification (NCBI taxonomy): domain Eukaryota; kingdom Metazoa; phylum Arthropoda; class Insecta; order Hymenoptera; family Halictidae; genus Lasioglossum; species Lasioglossum marginatum. The sequence continues at coordinate 8,187,719 of CM052278.1, read as the reverse complement.
CTCTCACTCGAGAAAGGCGTTTCGCTCGCTCGAAAGCGTTTCGCCACCGACTGCTGACACTTCGGAATACAAATAATGACAATAAACATCACTCGAAATACAATCATTGATAAGCTTTATTCGTGTAGTCTCCAGAGTATTCGGTAAACTGTACTTTTTTTTGTTTGTTTAACTACTAATCCTATAAATTGTGGGGCAGAGAGATTCTCGGTCAGGTAGTCAGACTTAAGATACAACGGTATGAATTTCTTGGACGTTCAATTATTTTCACGACGCCTATAAACTCGTTCCCCTTTCCTGCGGACAATATTGCGTGCGTATTTTTATTAATTCGTTTTTGTCTTTTTTTTTGTTCATTCTTATCTCGTGTCCCCACGATATATCGGACCACGTGGTTCGTTCACACAGCTTCCCAAGTACCTTAAGAATACTAATCCGCCATGTTCGAAGTTCTGTATTGCTTTAGCTATCGTGTCTTCAAACTTCAATCCCCATTATTAACCCCATTTTATCTTTTGTTCTCTTTTCTCCACACACACTACCGCCCCGCGCGAAAATTTCACCAAAAAGTTTCACTCCTCTCGTTTAGCGAAAAAACACTGTTTCTTTTCTTTTCGTACGTTTTTCTCTCTCTCTCTCTCTCTTTCTCACATACATACTCTCTCTCTCTCTCTCTTTCTCTCTATTTTTAGAATATAAAATTACGTTCGCACTCAAAAAGTGCTTTAGCTCTTAAATAGCACCACGCAGAGGTGAAAGACAAGACTAGAAAGGAAGATAGGAAGAAACTTATTTGTGTTCACCTGTTCGGTTTTTTCGGTTTCTTTTATCCGTTATTTTTTTTCCAGTAGTTTCCGTTCGTCCACGAGAAAATGCAGTTTGAACCGTCACGAGAGATCGTGCGCGCACGAGAACAAAATCGACGATTCGCCACGGTCGTGAACGGATCACACGAAAGAACTTAAGCGAAACGTTATTCGGCAGTCGTGAGGGTGGTGCGTGACACACCATCTTGTCACATTGATGAACGCCGCATACAACACGAGGCGAGGGAGACCGTTCAACGAACGTCAAAAAGAACCCACTAAATGTCATTTACGCATGTGTCTAACATTGTAATGTGTCAACAAACACGGATGAATCGCACAAGGAACAAGACAATCAAATATCTCTATTGACAATTTACCGATCGCGGTAGTTACTTAATGGTCCTTTGAAAAATCAACGATAAACGATTTTTTAACAAATTGCTCAATACCGACAGTATTTTCATTCATAAACATTAGTTATCTCCTTTGAGATTATTATTTCGAGAGAATAATAAGCCCCTTTTAAGCATAGTAGTCATTAATGAGTCTACTAATAGGCTTTCTTAATTAATATACTGCTTGGCGAACTAGTGCAATTATATATAAATGAATTTTTCGTTTGACTCTATTCGCAAGGTCATTTGAAGGTCACCCATAACATTCTCGAACCTCCGATGGAGAGTTTGGATTCATTTTGACCATCGTTACAAACGTTCCATCTGACTTCTAATTTTATGACAGCAGGTTTAAATGATTAGTTATACTAGGTCCAGTAAAAGGATCAGTCTTGATCTCTAAGAAATAGATTAAAAGATATGTAAAAAAAATTGTTGCATAAGAATTTGAATCGATCTAGCCGTGGCTGCCATAAAATTGTTAAAAGTATTCGGCTCGTAAGGGTTAAATGACATCAAGATAAATTCAACAAACTAGTCCACCACGACCTTGAGGTGAAATTGGTTTCGGAAATCTGTGGTCGGTCGACAAAAACATTAGCGTACATAATTTGCTTGTTTTTTGCCACAGTAATACATTGAACAAAGGATGCTGACGACCTTACAAAGATTAAACATTTTATTGATATGACCTTCGCACAACCTTAAAAATAACATCAATCAAAAAAATTTGCTAATATCACCACATTTTTCCCTTAGACAATTTTCTATAAGTATTCCAATTTCAGTAGAGGTATCTGGGAGTTTTGTGTCTCACGATTCACCCTTGTATAAAGTATCACACGTGTATTCCTAGATGCAGTACAACACAATCAACTTTTTAGAGTACAGATGCTTATATGCACTCATCAAAGTTTAAAAAAAGAAATAAACATTTTATAATCCTTTATCGAAGGTGATGTCGAGGTCAACCTTTTTGGAAAATGAGTATATAAATATTAGGATGTAAGAAACATTAATAGTCAACATCATGTATGAACAAACATCGAACCAATAAGCTCTCAGAGCCTTTTTGGAAGTCGGTTGAAGTCGTTACTGTAACCTCTCGCGTTACCTTCACTCTTTGAAATGATATACTTAAAAAGAGTCACTTAAAAATATACGTAACTCTAAAAGCACTTCTAAAAATAAAAATAACGACGCGTTATTTGCTGAAACTTGTTCCCTTATCAATATTTTATAAAAGTGGCCAACCTATCGATGTATGAGACACTCTGTACAAAATATTTAATAAAGGTTCTGTGGTACTTGTTTTTGAACCGTAGAAAATAAATTTTATAATATGAACCAAAACGCTGAACGTAGAGAGTTTCACATTTCGTTGATCCGCACGGTTCCCCCCCTCGTCCTCGTGCGTCCACGTAAATAAATATTAATAAAATAACCGTTTTCTTCTTATCAATTTCTCTTGAATACGACGGGAGGATAATTACAGCGGTAGCGCCCTGGCAACGATGATAAACGTGTAGACAATGATATTACTTCGATTTCCATTTTTCCCCTTACACAAAAAACACAGATCTTGATCTATTATGCGATCGTAAGACGTTTACGTTTACGGTGTACATTCGTTTATATCAAGTATTGAGTTGAAAATCTATCACGTAGTACAAAGAGAGATGATTATGCTATTTTTAGTTTATTAACTTGTATCATATACCGAGAGAAATATCAAGACTACAGTTAACTATATTATTTAGTGATTCGGAAAGATTGTTGTGGACCAAGATCAGTTAGCCGGAATCAATGTAAAATCATCGGATTATTAGTGGTGGATAGTGGTTGTGTGTGTATGTGATAAATATTTGTTGGGATTGTGTGCCGGAGATTTGTAACTCTTTCAAGTGCAAATTTTCATTCGTATCTTTTTTTTCCTTTTTATCTTTTTAGTTGGAGAGGATTTTTCTTTTTGTAAAAATTCGGCCATCTTGCCACTTAGAAGCGGTTCGGTAAAACTTTTGGATACATATTATGTCCAGTTAAGATTTCTTTTTTTTTTTTTTTTAAATACTTTTACATCGACGTGACACATGAAATCAATCGCGCTATCCATTAATTTATTATATCCATAGTATTTCTTTTTTTCTTCGTTCGTTCGTTTATATATATATATATATATATAATATATATAGAGAGAGAGATATTTGAACCGTTCGATCGTCGAAGATTTATTTTTGTTTCCATGTCCTAACACATCCTGCCATCCATGTGAGCCAAAGTCTTACCATTATTATTACGAATTTCCCTAACAACGATTTGTGCGCGAATGACACCTCGTGTCACTCTAATTTAAAAACATGCTGAATGCTCATTCTCTGTCTTGTATCTCGACGAAGAAAAAAAAAAAAAGAGGAAAATTACTATCACTTCCACATTCATTTTTGCTGACTATCACTGACACACACAGTTTCTCTTACAATGATCAATTTTTTCGTACCTATTGCTCTTTCTCTCTCCTCTCTCACTCTCGCTTGCTCTCTTTCTCTCTCTCTCTGTCTCTCTCTCTCACTCTCACATTTTATAATCGTCTTAAAAATACTCACAGTTTGAAGAAAATAAAGAGATATACACAGAGTACAGGTACCGCCGATGGTTGGAAAAAATTATTCGAACCACCGACAAAGGTCGGCTTAATTATAAGGGTCTTAAAAAAGATTCCACCCTTCCGTTTCTTTTACTTTGTTTGAAACTTTGTTTTGCTTCGTTCTCCACGTGTTTCTCGCTCTTCGATTATCACTACTATCATTAGATCAACCAATTCGTATTAATCACGTTAACACTTACTACTGTCCTTAGTGCCATACAAATGTCCATTTGGTTCTTTATATATATATAATATAATAATTGAAGCAATTATATTCATTCATGTGCGTCCAAGTTATTATGCACTTACTCGAATCTGATTGATTGACATATTCACCTAATATAGTTTCCACCTTCTTTTTTGGTATTGTTGATACCAACACAAGACAATCAGAAAAGAAACAGATATTGCTCTTTGAAAATTCAATCAAATTCTTTCTTTCTGTCTACCGATCTTCGAGAATAAAAAAAGATTTTTCTAGCACAGCTCTCTTTTTTTCATGGCGATCTCTTGTTCGTAACAACTAAAAATTCTTCGTTTCATTTTTTCCTTTCTTTTTTTTTGCGGCAATTAAAACCTCGAACCTTCCGGGTAACAATAAACTCACACTCACACGATAATGCAATATTCACAAACGATGGTCGATAGTTTTCCTTTTGTCCACAATAATATAAGAAGTATTTGTCGTCCATTAATCCGGTTTGAGCTTCACTTTGTAATAAAGATACCGTTCCAGCGATCGGTATATTATCCTAAGTGCATGAAAATGCGACAGGTCACACTCCCTTATGTAGATCCCTTTAGTACGATGTCGTGGAAAAAGAATACGAGTCTCTTGCTCCTCGATATTCTCTAACACAGCTCTGCAGTTTCATTTATTCGCAATTACTGTCTGATCTTTAAATGCGTCTGGTTACGTCTTCCAATTGTGTGGATGGGCCCGTGGCGGAGCCTGATTGCCTTGTGCTTGAGACGCTTGCGACGGAATCATATCAAGCAAGTATTGGCGTTGCAGATCGGCCGCTTGTCGTTGTAACTCGGCGAGACCCTTGCCACCAGCCTGCGCCATTGCTATCTGGTAAGGGTACAATAACGAGGTAAACGGTGGCATCATATGAGCAGGAAGCGGTTGATGGGGTGGCAGACCTGGCACAGGATTCTTCGCCAACTCTGAACAAACAGCAAACAGTTAAACAAATTATATTATACATTTCTTTACCGAGAGCTTGTCTAATGCTTTTGGACATTACCTCTGAGCAACTGTTGCTGCAAAGCGGCTGCAGCAGCAGCATGGTGCGGATTGAATTTCCCACTTTCAGCCAATTTAACCAGAGGATGTTCTTGCAGCTTGGGTGCAGGAGGAGTTGGTGCCAACGTAGGTGCTGGAGGTACCTGTGGCGGAGGGGCTGGTGGCGTTGCTACTCTCCTCGTGGGAGTAGCTGCTTTAGGAACTGGTTTTGGAGCTGGTGGATCAGGACTCGGACATGCTGCCTGTGCCAACCTTTGTTCTATTTCTTGTTCCTGCTGCAGTGCTTTTACAAACGCTGTCTTTAACCTGTACACATTTACATATTCATTATAGTATAGTGAGAAACGTTGTAAACACTGAGGAAGATTTGCCAGGTTTTATCTGAATTATTTCTACTCACCGATTAGTGTGCTCAGCTTTCAGAGCTTTTTTAACATTTGTCGTTACACAATGTTCACATATAACCCTAGGATCACGACCTGCCGGAGGTCTCTGGAAAGTTGCGTGCTGTCCTCTCGGACCTTCCTTCTTACCACCAGTGATCGGCTTCTCCCACTTCCACACAGGCGTAAAGTCCGTTTTGCATTGTGTACACTCGAATGGCTCTGGTGGTGGTGGTATAGCAGGCTCCTTAGTAATAAAATCGACTACGTGTTCGAGTCCCACCAGATAGATGAACTCTGTATTCGAAGGATTAGGTACAAAATGCATCTCCGGTGGCGGTGGTTTTGGAGGCGGTATTTGTAACAACGTCTTCTCGAGTTGTTTCCTCAGAGCCAGTTTAGCAGCCGCTTGACGTTGCGCAGGTGTCTGATTATCATCCCTTGGCTGTCTCTCCTGTTTCAAAAACGGACGTTAGATACGCACAGAAAAGTATATATCGTGATTTTGTTTTTAAATTCTCTATAAAATAAAGCGCTAAAATAAAATGATCATAAACATGAAAAGTGGCAGGAAGAAGAAGGTGGAAGAACAATTAGAGAATTAAACATAGCAAAAGAATTATATGATTATTAGGGGGGACAGAAGATTGGTATAAAATTTAATCCAAAGTTAGTGCGGCAAAAGACTAAATATATTCTGACTAGTGGATATACCTGTTCTGAAATCACAGGTGTGCTTAAGGATGCGGTGGTTTTATTTTCTTGAGATCCAACAAGCAGCTTTGTGTTTACAAAAACACAATTACGGTTATTTACATAATTTACAAATGACAAGTGGTGTAAATATTCTCAAAATGTAATAAATAGAATTGTTACTAATTATACAAATATGTATTAAAAAATATCTGATATTATACCTTACTTACTTGATGTGCCGGAGTGGGAGTTGGATCTTTCGTGGATCTCTCTGTTCGGTCTGCTGGTGCATGATAATTCGATACATTTGGTGTTGCACTAGGTGGCCTACTTCTAGGGTGTGGTGGTTGTGGTATGATCATGTTTGGTGGTATCCCAGTACTGGAAGTAGAACTTCGGGCAGCTGTAGGCGGTAGTAACATTCCAGGTGGAGGAACATGTATACTACTCCTGCTTGGTGCGGGTTGTCCCCTAAGTAGAGGTGGAGGTGCTTTCCCAGTTCTATGACTAAAAGACACAATCTTGTTTTACTAATTGTATGTCGCTTTATGCGTTTAAAAAATAAAATTTGTTTACCTAGGGGGAGCCTGTTGAACTGCAACCGGTGGTGGTAACTTGCTGGGTACTTTCGGTACGGCAGCAATGTTTTCTTTCAGTTGTTGCGACTGCCGTAACTTTTTCAGCAGCACCAACTTCATTTCCTCAGATCTAAGTTCCTCTCTTAATTTCCTAAGTGTTCTTTCACGTTCAGCTAGCTCATCCGATGATAGCTCCTTGATCGGAGGCAAAGGTGGCATATCACCTAGTAAATGGATATTTCAACAATATTAGTTACAATGCTATAAAACACCTCTAAATGTAAGAATATATTGTAATATCGAAATTATAAATAAATGTATCATTTCTGAATTAACCTTCGTCGCTATCTGCATTTCCATTCACATAGCCATTTATTCTACGTTCATCCGGAGTCTCCGCATAACTTATTTCAATTCTAGGTCTAAGATTACGGCGTGTTTTTCTGTCGTCTGCAGATTTTGGGGCCAGGATTCCCCTCGCTGCATTTTGAATGTTACGTGGCTCTGGCATACTGTTGTCCAGATTAGGACTTGAAGAAAAATGAAGACCTAAATCTAATGGAACTCCTACATCAGAGTTAACAGCGATCGATGGAGAATTCCTCCTGCCACTGCTGCTGAAATCCACATAGTACATAATAATATAAGTAAAGCATACATTAATATATACTAAGTAAACCAAATCTATTAATACAAACAGAATATAATCCTTGTGTATGTAGAGTAACTTCCATTTAATATCACTGATAATAGGTCAGTATTTTAAAAGCTAAATTATCATAAGGTAGTATAATGCGTTATGTGCTTTCATTCTTGATAACCATAACGTGTAACAATAGCCCTATTTCATAATCAGAGTGATGTAAACAATGGCAGTTGCAAATTGACAAGCTATTGAACAGCCTGTTTTCATTCAACATTGTAGAAGATCGGCCTAAAGCTCAAAGAGAACGACCAAATAATCGAGTTCTTTTTGAACTTACCTAACACTCAGGTCCACCACTGCATCCCCGTCTAAATCCATGGCTTCCATTCTCTCAAACGCGGCGACTCTACAAAAATAAAAACACAAGTATTTATTAATAACCACGATTCGTCCGATGCGGGGTTCGATTCGATTGATTTCAATAATAATAATAACGATGCGGTGGAGACGATCGGAAGAGGGGAAGCGGCGAGACGAAAAAAGAATAAAGAAAAAAACACTACAAAGAAGCGAACGGTAGGGACGTGCGACGTTTCGCAACACCGTAATTCGAAAGCGATAGAAAAGATACACCGGAATAAAAATAACTGGGTTACCAAAATCTCCGTCCAATCATCCCGTGGTTCACATGCACCGGGGCATCGTAGTTCCCTCTTTTTTCTATCTCTCCTCCTCTCTCACTCTTTCTCGTTCTCTCCGTCGCGATCTCTCTATCTCTCTTTCTCTCTCTCACTCTCTCACTCTTTCTCGTTTTCTCACTCTGATGGAGCAAACGTCCCGGAGTTCCCGACCGCAAACGCCACGATCACAACACACACCACGTCTAGACACACCGCCGGCAAGAACGCGATCAAGAGTCGCGCGAGAGAGTACTACAACACGCGATAAAAAAGATTCGGTATGCTGGCTCCGCGAGGCGGCCGATCGGCCGATATCCACGGAAGCAATGTCCTAACCTAACCTCCGCGGGATTCGAAAGACGTTCAGCAGGAAGAATACACAGTATTCCCGAGATCGCGCGCGAGGATATTGGCGCGCTTTGCTGGCCCGCCGGCACCACGGACACACGCCGCGTGCCCGTTTTCGTTTTCCTCTCCAGCGGCTGAATTTTCCGCGAAGAAGTGGCGGCACGAAATCGAAGAATTGAATTTGATGCTTCGGAAGTGGCGTCTCGGCACAATGGCAGCTAAGCGTAGCGGTACAAGACTGTTGCAAGGGGGGAAGGGGGAGGGAAGAGGGGGAGAGAGGGTGCCCTGTACCGCGAGGGGAGAGGTACGGTCGCACATTAATTATTTCTCCCCTCACCCCGTCGTCGGTCTACCCCCTACCACAAACCGTCAGCCACTCACCCACACGAGCGGCATCGGAACGGGCTAGAAACCAATCTCTTTCTCTTTCCCTCCCGTCTCTGTCCCTGTTTCTCTTTCTCTCATTCGCTTGCTCGCTCGCGCTCTCTCTCTCTCTCTCTCTCTCTAACTATCTACCTATCTATCTCTCTCTCTGCGGATTTTCCCGAATTTCGTCTCCGTTAACTTCTCCCTTGCCCTCGCTCCTCCCGCGCCCTTATGCCCTACGGGAAATCGATTTTTCGACGGAGTCCCCACTGCCGGCATCCCCGGCCGCAGGGACCAAGGAGTTACAATGTTTTCGCAACGTATTTGATATCGTCCACGCATCTCGTAATTACTATTGTATCGGGGAAACCGAGCGCGACCTCTAGGTAATACGACACTATTTGCTACTCTTTTTCTCGTGTCCGAGAACAGTGTGCCGAAGTAGCCGGGGATATCCGAGCATATTCCTGTAAACATCGTTGCCGCTAAATAATGGCTTTATTACGCTCATTGGATATACAAAGTAACAGATAAAGAAAACCGAGAGATAACACATTATAGCATTCTCCTCGAAACGGTAGACCTGAGGTACACCGATGGTCGTAATAGCCGTCCACCCCACTCTTGCTGCTCATATGTTATGGACCGGGAATTATCGGAGTGGGGCGGACGGTAATTATGATCGTCGTGTACTTCATACTTCTTCTCTCGAAAAATAGTTCGTAGTATATTTACTATGCAGAAGGTGATCTGTAACTACAACAGTTTTGTAGTAAATGTTCTCCGTTTTTTCCCCATCATTTACTTATTACGATCTCCGCGTAAGAATTAACTAGTTCACGGAGTTTCTCTCGGATCTCCCGCCTTGCACACTTTCCAGATCACGTGACAGAGTAGGGTCTCTAAACTCTCGAATTGATGTCACAGACTTTTTCATACCAGTTTCGTTACTTTAATTCGCGAGTCCACGGAAAACGATGAATAAACATAAGCGACGCTCGTTACGTTCAATGGCGTTCGTATTCATGCACGAAACAGCTTTCCCGTATATGTGTATTTAATTGTACGTTTCTCTAACAAAATAAAAATATAATAAATAATGTTCATACGATGAGAAAAACTTCCAAACCCAAAGTCCTCTGCACCACGAGATTTTCACTACTCAGTCAACATGAAATTGCACGGCAAGCAAACAGCCTAAAGTCCCCAAATGGTAAATGATCCCAAAAGCGACCTACGGTAATCTCGTACTTTCTTCCTAACCTAATAAACGTACACGACCCTTACAACGGTACGTCGAGCTAATCTTATCGCCAAGTAAATAGCTTGAACCGAATTGTTCAATGCGGAACAAAAGTAATATTTCATCGGTTTACGCATTACGAAAAAGGAGCGTGTGTAGAATAACGCGTTATCATCGCGGAAAGAAGAGGCAGGAGAGGGAGAAAAAAGAACAAAAGAAAAGCTACCGAGTGTGCCGGAGTCGCGTAACATCAATTCGTATCAATTCGGGCTTCTCATCTCTTTCTCGTTTTCTCGCGGTTACGGAAGGAAGAGCCGCGGGCACAAACGAAACGCCGTGCAACGCGGCGAATCGTTCGGTTGCAGGCCGGTGGCTCGGTTATGTTAATAAAAAGAATCACGATCGAGTTCGGTCGCGATTAATCGGTCGAGCAATTCAAAATATTGTGGCTCGGTGTCGAGTGAACACACGCGAACGTTCGCCTCGGCTCGGCTCCGCTGGTGACGTGCGACGCCAGCTCGCGCGACAGCGACACGCGACTCTCTTTATGTTTCCGCGTGCACAACGTATTTCCTACTACATTGATAATCCCGCGTTCTCTGGAACGAACGCGACCGAGTGTTTTGACCCCCACACGCCAACGTCTGCCAGCCGCGTTCACGGGAAGAAAGTACACGTACCTGAGCCAGCCGTGCAGCGGGTTCGGTCAATGGAAAAGGAGGTTGGTCCGAATTTGTGTAAATCGTTCGATCATACGAATCAATTACACAAAGGCGGTCGAGCAAAACGGGCAGATGGGCGGTCAGGCAGAGTCGGGCAAGCAGGCAGGCAGGCAGAGACACGCAGTTAGGCAGACAGTTAGGCAGGCAAGGTAGCCGGTCGCTTTCCACTCCACTTCACTCCACTCCACGATATATATTACACTCTATACTATCGCTTACGTACAATGACATGGCGCACACGACATACCGCAGTCAGTGTACGCGTACACTTCGCTTCCCTCGAGTGTCCCTCCCTATCGCGAGCACACTTCACCGTTTGGCGATTCTGGAGCCACGATTTCCGCATGTTTCCGCGAACCATTCCCGTGCCTTGTATCCGTTCATCGCGTTAACCATTGACTTTTTTGGTGGGGAAAAGACAAACAGACACAAACGTCTCCACAGGGAACAACAAACACGGTATTCCCGCGGGGTGACGCGTGGCAGCGGTAACCGCGAAACGATCGTCACGATCCCGAGACCCAGACACAACCTTGAGCCGCTACCTTCCGCGCAAGGAGAAAAAATTCACGCCGCCTCTGCGCAAAAATTAACGAGAGTGATTCAATATGGCGGCCTTGTCCGCCGTTGATGTCTTCCCCTCCTCCATCGCTCGTTTCGCCGGGCATCGTCGCCGTCGTCACTCCTCCCCTGCCCCTGTCCCAGACTCTGTCGCTGTCTCTGTCTCTGTCCCTGTCTCTGTCTCCGCATCGGAGGTGTAATGCCGTGTGGTACAGAAGGGCTGGAGGGAGGGGCAGGGATTCGAGGGTAGGAGGGGAGGGTGGCGGGAAAAAGGGGTGAGAGGGAGGGGGGAGATAGACAGTGGATCTTGTCGCCCCCGTTGGCCCCCGGTATCGTTTGTCGGGAAAGCGCCGCCGCCAGCTACGGGGCTTACCGGAAGCACCCCACGGACTTTGTAAATGCGCTAGGAAAGGGGCTTGACAGTCGTCTAAACAAATCCACGTGCTTCTGCGCATTCCCTTCTCTTTCGAACCTGCACCGGTAACCGCCAATCGGGCAACGGCCACCGCGTATTGGAGGGCATTTCAAATCAGATCAGTATTCGGCACGGTGGCTTCGCGAACGTTCTCATTAGCCATACGCAAATTTAACCCTCCGAAGACGAATGTCGACGACGCCATGGGTAAACATCCAACTTCCGAATTTGACAAAATCAATCGCGTGCATAACAAAATATCAGTTCATATCGATCACTTTCCCTGAATTTAAGGACTTTGATATACGTGATCTAGTTCTCTGAGAAACGTGCACTTAATGTTATCAAAAAATTCCGCGACCGAGAAGGGTTAATCCGTATGTCGATAATTAAAATTTTCCACGATATTCAATGATGTTGCGCATTATATTTGTACGTCCCAAATATATGTAAATTAATTTGTGATCATCCAAGAACATAAAAATCTATGATAATTTTGAGACATTTTGAGAAGAAATTGTAAATGGCACCCAGGTATTCGATTATTGACATAAGGGTTAAATATTCGAATTTAGTACAGTACGTACACAAATACGAATTTATCGTTTGCAAAATTTGCTCTCCAAATTGTGCCATATGATCTATGTGTATGTTATCTATTACTGTTTTGGCCTTATCAAGAACTATCGAAACAGTTCTGTCTTATCGGTTTAAAATGCTTGCTTGGATTTTTGAAAGTTTCTGAAGTTCGTGCAATACATTTAAATTATCCAGAACATTCAATATGAATTTTACTATCTATTTTCTATACATTCTTTTATTCAAGTAAACATTCTATACTTACATGTATTCGTCGCAACGGCTTCCGTAGATCTTCATTCTTTCTGACTGCGAAATTTCGTTTTCAATGAAAAAGTTTTAATTAGATCGAAACTCTTTCTAACAGATACTTTCGATTATAGAATTAAAGTTCAAAGTAATCGTTCTTTGAATGATGTCACATTATGACCTTGAATAGATTATTATTTTCACGAATTCCATCGTATTGTGGTTCATTGATTCTGAGTTAGTAACAGATTAATTATAAATGTTGTAGTACTTTCAGAATGTGACCTTGACCTCACCGCAAAAATGATTTATCATAGGAATAGATTATTTTCTGTAAGATTTTTTTATTAGTTCGAAAACGAAATTGTAGGGGTACAATGATCTCTCTCTCTTATATGAAAAAATATCGTGATTCACGATTAGCTATTTTTCTTATCAGCTTTTTATAAATACATATATCCACGAATTCGACTCGGAATATCTCTGTTGGTTTTCAATGATACTATCGATTTGTATTTTCCGATAGTAGACACAAGCATCTGGGCAATCGTGGTTACCTTTTATCTTGTCCGCAAATAGGAGATACGCTTCATTATCATGAATATCTGGTATTGCAATAGCTGAATACTTTGAACTCGATAGGGGATGTCGCCCGATTCGTGACTCGATTCCAAACACGTGACGAACGTCTAATTTTTTACCGGTCACTTATGTGATAATCGAATGAATGTTGATAGGACTGCAGATTAAGAGATAACATTCGATAGCTAAATTTAAACTCTTTGTTGCTTGGTGATCAATCTCTTGGGAACGGTGTTCTCGGGAAGGCTCTTGGGCTATTCTTTTATCGAATTTATCTACCTTCGCCGATTCCAGCCAAATAAATCGAATTCATCGTGCTCCCAATGATTTCAGACGTTCAATTGACCTCTTCCACGAAACTATCTCTTCGGTCAAAAATAACTTACAGTTGCTTACAAAAGCATCTCTCCACGCACATGGAATTCGCATAATCTCAATCGAATGTGTTTCTATTCCATGTGATATTGCACAAGAGTTATAAAAATAAACGGAACGTAAATATTTATGATATTCATCAAAGACAAACGTAAATAAACATTTCTTTACATTCTTAACAACAGACGAGTTTACTTAACACTGATGGTAGGTGAATATTTTTTTATAAACAGTTCTATAGATTTCTGGTAACTCAACAATGGCTACGATTACAGATTGGATTATTGTACCATATATTTCTATACAATAAACACCACTTTCCTGTACTTAATTTTTTCTTATACTTGAACTTGTAAACCATGTTATCATAGTGCTTGAAATGTTTCAGCGACATCTGTTCAATAAATAAACGAATGAACGAACGAAGTAAATACTTAATGAAATAAATTATCCTTACCTTTCGATAAGCAGCAGATAAGGACAGATGCAACGATAGAGACGAAAAACGTTATGCCATGCACGATTTATTAATCCATTGATACATCTTTAAAAATCGACTGATACTTGCGAAAACATTTGATTTCTACAATCAAGGAAGTGACGTAAAAATCATAGATCGGCGTACAATTCTACGGGATGTTGGAGTTCGAAAAAATACTGATTTGCTTGACAGTATCAACGATTTCGCACGTAAAAATGCTTGTCCGTGTCCACGCGGAAGCAGGTGGACGAACAACAATTCTTGGACAATTACGATAGTCGCGTTACAAGTTATACGATTAAACCGATCTCTATCGTTCGTGACAAGTTGGCAATGATTGTTGACTCCGGGCTACACACACGATCAACCTCGTGAGTTGGCACGACGTCTTCCGAACGGTTTTAACACTATCGAAATGCGTGAAACAATTTCGCAATGTCGGTGCGACTCCACAATCAACATAACTCAAGAGAATTCTTTCATCGAGCCAGTAATGCCTGATTTCTGCGACGTAAGCTCCGCTGCGCTTTGTTGGAACAACGGACTGATCTTCGCTATTGCGTCATTTGGTAAACGCGCCAGAAATACGTCATAATAATTTTTTATTGCGGCGTGACGTAACAAATTTGCGGATGTTCGAACCAGTCCAGATTTTCGTGAATCGATCAAGATGACCTAATTCGTGTTTTCTCGAGTTTCTGACAAAGGCGAAGATCAAGCCCGCGAACGAACCTCATTATAATTTTTATCATCGGTACGATAAGCATTTACCGGTAGCGTTTCCATACTGACGAGAATGTTCCGAACGTTCAAACAAAAGTTTCTGCCACGAACGATAGGAAAATCCGGCGCCACTGCCCGGAAGGACAGCTGGCGCAGAACACGAGAGACTTTGAAAATACGCAATCGTTGTAAGAGACTGCAGGCTGAGTAGAAAAATCGTACTTTTAAAAGGAACGTAACATACTACGCCGCTTGGACATACTCGGCCCACTCTGCATCGCTGGACTTGGTGCTGTCCACTCTTTATTCCGCGGTCTATTTCTGTTCGCGAGAAAATCTTGATGGTACAATAGTTCTCGCTGGACGCCATTTTTCTTGATTCTACTCGAATGTTTCTCAGCGATCCAAAGGGCTTGAAATCTGCATTTACTAAACGTGGACTTCTGTACAGCCTCGTATTAATGGGGTCATCTTCTTGTGGAAGCAGTGAATGGGGGTGCACAAGAGACTCTCGGTCATAGACAGCACTGAATCGGGCGATACATGGACAACCGACTCGAGAGCGAAATTTTTCTTTAAATATGTTCTCAAGCGCAAGCTAACTGGTGGTTGTCCATCTGCAGGTGTTCAAAACGATTTTCGTAGATGAATAGTGCGTTGAACATACTTCGTCTGTATAACGAGAAAAAGCTTAGGACACCGTCGCTTTAACGTTTCACCAATTTCCACGCGAATTTGTTCGCATCGGCAAAGCCTTGTACGACATTGATTGTGAACAGAAAAAATTATTAACGCTGGTGGTCACCTATTCGGCCTTGACTCTGGAGCATAATGCAAGGAGCAAAGCGACGGGGGCGGAACGTCGATATCGACGGCACTGGTGGAGGCTACCCCGCCCACTAACCTTGAGAAGTCGATACGGAGAAATAGCTATGATTTTTGGGATTCGAGATTCGAGATTCTGGAATCTTCAATTTCAAGTCTTCGTGCAATATTTGGGAAATCTTGCTTTCAATATCATCAATTGGTGTCCTATCGATTACGATTACATTACATCGATGATCTAATTTATGCTGATCTTGTGATCTAATAAGTTCAACGAACTATCCATCCCATCTTGACTGGATCGAGGTCCATTTCGAATGACGCACGCTTCGTCAATCGTTCGTTGGCAAAATCGATACAATTTTCACGGTGTTCCATTTAGTTTCGGCAGCTCGCAACGTTTTCGCGATTGGTCTGCGACTCGGTGTCCGGGAAAGAACCAGATGGAACTCCGTTTCGATAGGCCACGAAAAAAAAGTATCTCCCAACGGAGGCAAGGCGGCCTCTCTCTCTCTCTCTCTCTCTCCCTGTTTCTCTCTCTCTCTCTCACTCATGTTGTCTCGTTCGCGAATTTCACTCAGGTGGCCATTGACATCGAGATTTGCAACGAAGCGGCTCCGACGCAACGGGAACATCGCGAGTCCAGCGAACGTAGTTGCAAAATGGTGTTTCTACGATCGATTCGGCAAACAAATCCGAGCAACGACTTCGAGGGGACCCGGAAAAAGCGTCCCTTAAGCGCCGTTCACACACGCACGCATACGTATAATATTATATATATACATATATACCGTATATATAATATGTATATTCATTCAGTTAGTCTTGCCATCGTAAAGTAAAACAACATGGAAAACAACGCGATATAGATGTATGTATATTACACGTACAATACGAAGAGATACTGGCGGAGACTGGCTCCGTTTGTTCCAGACGAGATTAACAAACAAGATTTTCCATTCATTCTCTCGTTTCTCCGAGTTTCATTTCTCTCTCTCTCTGTCGCACACTCTCTCACTCACTCTCTTTCTCCCTTGCATCTCATTTTTTTCTCCCTTTAACCCCGCACTGCGTTTCCGTCCTCGATTTCTGTTTGCCGAGCGAATCGCTCGACGCCGACACGCTTCTTCAGCAGCCGAGCCGGTTCCGTCGAATCTTCGCTACCTGAGAGAGATTACCTAATTCCGTTTCTAAATCTGTCTCGCGAGAAAAACCCGCGGCCGCAGAAAAGAAAGCAACCGGCGCGCTGTGAGCGAAGTCAGACGGCGGATTTGAATACTCGCTTAGAATATCTGATCGTTCCGTGAGTAACGCTGGTGTTTTTTTCTTTTCCAATAAACAGCCTGGGGACATTGCATAGTAAAACGCGGAGCGATCGTGAATCGATGATTATTGTTCCTCCTGATTGTATGCCGATTCATTATTATCCCGCGTTAATTACATTCAGCAGGCGAGGCATTTCGAATATCTAAAGTTCTCGACACTTTCGTCGTTGCATCGAATGGGAATACGTAATGCACGAAGCTGTAGGTAACTCTCATTCATCGAGTTCAAACGCGAAATGCACAATGCAGTTGTTGCAAAGGAGTTGTTATGGTGTGAAATATGAAGATCGGGACTGGAAGCTTTTGAAAATGTGAATTGCGATGAATTAGCGAGTCAGCTTGCATTTAATTCGACGAGTAATTGTTTCGAAGCTAATAATACTGTAAGAACTTTTACTGGCGGAACGGCCGGACACAACGGAGAAATCGATGTAAAAAAAACGGAATATCGAGGAAGCAACGCAGCGGAGGGACGAAACCGACGACAACGGGTTGCTCGTCGAATGCATCAAACTACCGCGCGTGAAAGTCGACGAGCCCGGGTGCAGCAACTCGTTTGATGCGCTTAGAAATCACGCGGGCGCGCGCGTTTCGTCTGTAAACGGCGTAACAAGCTCGAGACGCGGTGTTTTGTGCGGCGGACGCATTGCAACATCGTTATAATCTCGTTTAACAACGTTTAACCCATTGTAATACACCTACTCGGCTACGCGGTTCCTCGTGCTACGACTATCGATCGCCGAGAGGATCGCTCGAAACACGAGCAACGATCCACCGGCCGTTAAATAGAACACGCAATTACTTGTTATTTTCCCCATTCATCCGTTTAAAATTGAGGACACGTGCGTTATCGCAAATGTTGAATTCTAGGAGAGGAAAAGTTCTCGAAGTGCTCTAAATGGGTTGAAACACGTTGCGTCACTACGCCTACAGTCTGTACTTGTGTGCCGTGTGTGTGTGTTTGTTTGTTTGCGCGTGTATGTATGTGTGTGTGTGTGCAAAACGCGAAACCACGTGCATAACCATTGATTCGTGGTAACATTGCGTTCACGCCTCCCTCTTTCTTTTTCTTTCTCTGAACGAACGAGAGAACGTTGACATTTAACGCTTGAACGCGTGCCGCGAGGTTGATCGTTGCACTATTCACCCTTCGGGTTTCGAACAGTCAGACTAGCAAATGTTGTTGTGCGGGAGTGCTTTGGTTTACGCTCACCGACCGTGATCGTTCGAACGCCGATAGCCGCGGCGTTCAACGACGATTTCAACAGTTCGGAGCACATCGACGATCGCGGCGCCGGTTATGGTTTTAACCGCGAATCTGGAGAAGCGATCTAAAAGACGGCTCGAAGCAGTAGCTCGCAACGACAATTACTATTGTACTATCAACGAAAGGGTTCACCGGGTGAACCGAAACTTGTGAATCGTCGAAGCGGCGTCCGTAGTCCGCGCAGAGACGGGCAATTCTATCCGAACGAAAGATGGCGGTTGGTCCTCGCAATGTTCGAGACATTTTGCTCCGACAGTCGACAAGCTGGAAATCTCTTAGTTGGATAAACATCTTGTCCGTCGTCTGGTACAATAAAGCTTTCCTGACACGACCTCGGTCGTCAGAAGGCTAGAAAGATCATCCTCACTAAAACACACGCAGTCTTATGGAACGATCCGATGTATTCGCATTATACCTTCCCTTTTTCGTTAACGCGGACCAACGAAGTAGCAGTGGCTCGATCGCCGGTTTATATCACGATTTTTTCCGTCGATCCGAACGATCCAGTTTCTTCCGTTGATCGTCATCCGGCGCGTCGTACGCCCGGTTTCAACCGATCGCGACTCGTTTAACAATCCCATTCGCAGAGATGGAACGTACGTCTCGTGTTAAAATCATAAACGGAATGATTGACAACAAGATCTATCTGTTTCTTTTTGGGCCCGGTTTTTGTCTCGTCGACCTCGACGAATTTCCCCTCTTTGCTCGTTCGCGATAGGTTCCTCTTTCTCTTTTCGCGTTGGAAAAAGTGCCTCGGTGGATTTCGTTCCGTCTTATCCGGCGATTCAACAATTAAATAATAGCTTGCTCGCGTGTTGGCTATACCTCGGCCCCTAAGCTTATATACATCTAAACGCCGTTTCGGTGATATATCATTACAATATACTGTTACGTATCGATCGAGGAGTTCGCGGACTATCGGAATATCGTTCTCTGCCCGTGTACCCCCGGCGGTGTGGACAATGCGGTTTCAAATGAGAACTTCGAGACATACAGGGTGGTATCCCGCGATCGATTAACCTTCCCACCATTTTTATTTCGGTACCGGGTTCATGCATTTCAGGTTTATTTTCATCGTTGCACGTCTCGTAGGCTGCGAGTTCGATGGTTTTACGCGGCATACGCGAATGTGTAGCATGTAAATTGTCGCACGATTGATCAGCCAGTCTTTTCTTGTTTTCCTCACTTTTTTTCTCCACTTACGAAACGATCCTAGTTGTCGTTGTAAGGGTAAAAGTAAGCTGCCAAAACTCGAGAAATAAATAAATGGTACAGAGGGTCGGTGTTTCCATCAGCAACTATAGCAGGTTGGAAATCAATGAACTGCTGAAGGTCACTGACAAGCTGATGAACCCGCACACCATTGTACCACGAGTCTATTCGCGTCGATCAGTACACATACGCGGATGGGTAAAATTCTAAGCGAGTTAAACTGGCTGGAAATTTTCGATAGAGTTTGTACAGGAACAAGTTTCCGCCACGTTCAACACGCGAAACGCGTGTCCAACGAACAAACGAAAACAGACCTGGAATGCATACAATGTTCGAGCCGTGAAGTAACCCGTACCTCGATCGGTTCGCCGATGGAACACCCTGTACAATCGTTACACGGCGGTAATAAGAATAATCGAGAACATACGAACGTCACAAGAATCACCCGTGTTTTTCTTATAGCGATTTCATCGAGTCTGCGCGTTGTTGTTCGATATTTGAAACCCTCTAACCGTCGGAACGTATTCACAAACTTGTTCCCATTCGTGAAAGATCATCTGGTTTCTGATATTATATTCGCGCTTATTTCCCGCCACGTTTTTTACGCCCGCCCCTTTCGATTGGAATGGATTATACGCGTATTTGTAAATTATATATGTATATATAGATATAGATATATAGATGTATATATATATAGATGGGTATATAAAAAAGAACAAAGAAACAAAATGAAGAAGAACGTTGCTGGTGCTGTCGTGTCTCTGCATGAATGTACAATCCCGCAAACAAGACGAATCAACGAACTATACACTAAACCGAACACTCTCTGGTTCGTCTAATGAGGGCTATGCGCTTTAAATGACACGTGTTGATTTCGATGAAATCCTATTTCTCATTTCTGTCTCATGTCCTTCGAGAAATATTCGACATTATCTTTTATCGACAATCCATCCTACGAACGAAAATAAACCGCACAAAAGTGATTCATTTTTAATACGCTGTCCCAACGAATCAATACACAACGAAGTAACACACGAACCCGAATTTATCTGTTAAACGCGTGGTTGTTGTCGAGAACAGTTTCTTCCCCGTCTCTACATCGAATAAGCTTTCGAGTTTATCAGGATCAACGTGCTCGCACAGCTCGAGCACTGAGGAGCGTCGAACCTTCCCCTTCAAAGCATAGATGTTAAAGAAGCATGCGTCGAAAAACATTTTTCACCTCTCGCTTGGTCGGCTCGCACAGAATAGTTGTCACTTAAACGACATCCCCCGTGAGTTTGCTTATTCGTAATGTCGGTTCTTCGTTCTATTTCGTACTTAAAACCGTGTAAAATATTTTTCTTCCCTCGTTTCTTTAGGAACTTATAAATACTACTCGTGGCATGCCCGGGTCCTGACTCTGTCCCGAGCGGTGACACGTGGGTCCGATGAGGATTCCCGGCTATTCGCGCGATCCTCAAAATCGATCAAAAGGAATATGGGTCGAATAAATCGCCGGGCGCCCCGCGAGAGCTCTTTTCCGCGGGCCGGAGGGCCAACTGGCGAGCGCGACTATTCTTCGCTCGAAACTATTCCGTCGAGGTACTGGTTTAGAACGTGTTGGCGTTTACGACGCCGGCGAGATCATGCACGCAACCCCCTATGTTTCGCGTGGTTTCGAGTGGAATGTCAGAAATTCACTTCAGCAACGTTTTTCGAGTTTCATCCATATTCCTCGATCGTTCCAAGTGCGTGTGTGTGTAACGTGGTCGTCGTTCGAAACGATTTTTCTCGGATCATTCTCGTTCGTCCATGCCTATCGTTACGGATCGAATCGTTCTCATCGGGACCCACGAGCACGGAAACACGGTTATCGGAAGAAGGACGTCAAGACAGGCATCCACTACGATAGTTAGACCGGGCTATCTCGTCGAGAAAGACAGTCTCCATCCGTCGTCAATTAGTCAACATGCATGACGAACATTTTCGCATGATAGATCTTCTAAAAGCGCCTCTAAACGATTTATCTTTTTTTTTTCGTAGGAATTACGTGTCTCGCCTTACATCGTTTCCCCCTAATGCATACGCAGGATTTTCCGTCTTCTCCGTATCTTAACCCCCACCCGTTCGTTAGATTTTATTTTGTTTTCTCTATAAACGCACGCTTGTTCCCTTTTTGTTCATCCCCCTCTCTTTCGGCCACCTTTTCTCGAGCACCCATTCTAAGATTTCACATTTTATCACAGATGTTTTGTTCTCGATTTATCGTCGCCCGTTGTACCTAATACAGCCCACCCGTTCTAGATTCAAGCAGGGACGCTCTTAAATAATGTTTTTCTCCCTGTTGTTTCCCGCGCGAACGAACGAACGAACGCACGCACGCGTGCGTCACACGACGCTGTTTTTTTTGTCGATTAGCGAAGATGCTTGCATTCTTTCTTTTTTCTCTCTCTCTCTCTTTCACTTCGTCTCGCAGATATTTCTCGATTTAACGCCGACGCGATATCACGGATCTTCACAGCACGGTCTTCTTTCTCGCGTCTCTTGCCATCGCGAGCGAGCGCGCGCGCGCGCGCGCACAATTACAACACGACTCACACTAAGGCCTGCCTTAGTACAAAAATATACATTCGCTTCTTAAAAAATAGATCTTAGCATTCTGTACTGGCTAGCGTTCGTTTGATATTATACAGTATTTTGATTCTTGGCAGGCTGGCTTACAGGTTAGTTATTAATCGGCTACGAGAATCGCCGTCGAGCGAGCGTTCTTTTTTTTACTTCGTAGTATTTTTTTTTTATTATTTTTTGTTTCTCCGTGAAACGGGGGCGTTGAGTCCAATCTAAAAACACTAGCTGGTGTGCACCATCCCTTCCTTATTTAATCTTATTATTTTCGTTTGTTTAGTTTGAAGTGAACGACACGCATATTCATAAATTGGGTATTCGCGTGGCGCATAATCGGGCGGCGAATCGACGAGGGCCGCCGAGCTAACACGGAAAGCTGGAAAACAATGGTTGAAGAGAGGAGAGACACCGTCGGCGACACGTGGTCCGACTGACGAAACGAAGCGCTACTTTTATGCTTTCCTTCCATTTTCTTTTTTGTTGTTCTTTTTCCCTTTGTTTTCTCAAATCGACGACGGTTGCGTCGTGTGTGTTTATATATATGTGTGTGTGTGTCACGTCGACGCAAGACAACGATTGGAACCTTGATTTGCCACGATTATCGCGAACGATTGATGCTTTCCGTTTAGTCGGGATCGTCCTGTGCTTTATGAATATGACGGTCGGACAGGGGCGCGTGCAGCAAACCGCCCCAACCTGGTGTATATACCTTTCTCGGCAGGTTCAGTCTTATGCTTGGTTTGTCATCGCGTTTAATTCGATATTATACGTGTAGTAGTGTTGGCTTGTGCCCGTACGGTTTAGGCGGCGGCTGCACGGCTTACCTTTCATTCTCTTTTATGTTTTATTCTCGCTCCATTCTACGATTTTGTACAGAGGATTCGCAGAGATGGTACTACGTATCACCTGATTAACATTTAACGATTCATCATTATTATTTTTTTTAAACTCGTTTTGTTCTGCTTCTATTACCCGCTGGATATCTATATATATTGTATATCCTGATCGCATATCGTTTTTCTCGTTTTTTTTTCTTTAATAATCCGTTCTCTCTTTCTCGCTCTCTCTCTCTCTCTCTCTCTTATACGCTACCGTTTCGCAACGTCACGTACATATGTTCTTTCACACTGTTCTCTTTTACTCTATTTTTTGCTAATTCTTTCTCTCTCTCTCTCTCTCTCTCTCTCTCCTCAGACTCACGCCGGGCACCGCGCCCGCGAGTAATCTGTTTAATGCGGGACCTTCGTTCGATAAAAAATAAACAAACAAAAAAAACGCACGAAGAAAAATAATAATATTAATAATAATAATAATAATAATATAAAAGATTCTTAGTAAATAAAATCTGGCCCGTCCACGCAACGTCAATATGGTCAACGAACAACAATAACTGTGGTATTGTTTCGCTTCAGTTTGTTCGCGAAAAAGATCTGTTCGTGATAACAAGGAACAATAAACGACGGTCTCCTTCGTTACAGAATTTCCTGACCCTGAAACAATACGCGTGCACGGAATACGAAATGAAAGGGCGCCGAGAATACCTTAACCCGTCAGTCATTTTTTGGCGAGAAACCGGCAGGTGTTTCTAGCGAATCGCCGAAAAAATGGTTATTAAGGTGTCTACGATTATATTTGTTTAATGGTGGCTGTCGCGTGTCAGATTTCCATTTTTTTTTTCTAACTCTCTCGCTCTCGTTCTTCCTATCTCGCGCTCGCTCTTTCTCTCTCGCTCGCTCTCGATAAATTTATTCTTACCGCGACTCAGGTACATATTAAGGCCCGTTCATCTTGTATAACAGCATAAATTGTTTAAAAAGAAATAGTTATCCTCGTATTTGTGCCTAGCTCTCAAAATCGAATCTCCCTATTACATCTCTTTCCCTCTTTTTCGTTCAAATTAAACAGCTATATATTACTTCGCTCTTCATCTTTCATCTATTCCGTATATCTTTCTCTTTTTTCCTGCTCATCATTAAATTCGGGTGCAACTTCGCGATTTTCTTGCGCATGTCCAATATCTTTTTCTCATTTCATCTTACGCTTTTCCTCATTCTTTCTCACTTGCATTCTCTCTCTCGCTCTCTCTCGCTCTCTCTCTCTCATTAAACGCATGAATGTATGTACAGAACCACATATAAAAAACAATGGTATACGTGTGACTACATGTACGATACACGACGATGTAATATAATAATTATACAAGGGCTCGAAAAAAAGTAAATAACTTCTCAGAATAATAAACTGTATACGCTTGTGTTCTTGTTGTTGTTTTGGTATTTTTTCTTTGTGTTTGTGGATCATCCTTTTGTTTTTGTTGTTTTTTTTTTAAATGTTCGAAAATCGTCATTATTAATCGCACGACAGAAATAGATGCACGCGGCATCCGAATATTTAACGTTTATAGTTCGACAGATAATACAGATATACATACATATACACATACACGATTAGCAGCTAATTCCTCTGACTCATTTTTTTTTTCTTGAATAGATAACTATACTTTTGTGTTCGTATTAGCAGTCGCTAAGAGCACGGTGAAGAGACGGTACTTTGCGGAGGTTTTAGAATTCTCGATGTATCACACTTCGTTTGCCTCCCCTAACGCAAAATAACTAATTCTCTATTGTGCAAACTATGTTTTTCATCGTACCACCAAATCAACCGCACTCTTCTCGGCACACATTCATTTTTTCTATTTGTACAAGAGCGTCCGATTGGTTTTGGTATTAAAAATAACCTCGGATCGCTGTTCACGACTTCTTGCTGAGTGCATCGTTCGTTTAACATCTGCGCAACTCTATATCAAGTTCTTTCATTCGAAGTCGATTATTTTTTTTTTCTTTAGTTATTCATTCTCACTGCATGCTCTTGGCGCTCGCTTGATCTAAATTCCCATAGACTTGGAAAAATATTTGTTAAACAAGTTTCTACTTACATACATGTGGAATTTCGTTACGCTTCCCAGTGGAACATCATGAAATCGGTCCGTTTCCTGCTCTTCTTGTTTTTTGTTCATTTTCGTAGTTTCACTCTTCATTTGCTTCGTGCACGATAATAGCCTCTCATTGTGGTGTGTGTTCCCTTCACTTCTCTCGTACATATTCACTTTTCCTGTGATATTAACAGGATAACGTCACACAAAAGGTCTGTGTAGGAAGACCTTGATCGTCTCGTAATGCTTGATTCTTAGTGTATCTACCAAGAATACTGTTATATCTTTATATAATATATATATGTTCTTTGCTTTAGTATTCATTGGCGAGAGGAACAATCGTTAACAAATATACTTTGCTCTTGACCACTTTGAGACCACCACTATTAGCAATACACTCTGTTACAAAAGGTTTCTCGCAAGAAAAATCATCATACATCATTTTGTTCTCCAATTTGATAAACGGGGAGATCTTCTCATTCATAAGGGTGTTTCATACTTAATTTAGGTACTCCCTCACAGACTCAAGAAAGACATAGTCGACTATGGCTTATCATATTCATAGATGAACTGATAACGTCTTTGTAAAACAGGAGAACTTGTGTGCGTTTTATAGCTTCGCTATTTACACACTGGAACTGTGTGATCCTTCCAGATATTCTAACCATTTAGTTCACGAATTTGTGTTACAAATCTACACACGTTCGCTGTATGATGTTTCATCTGTAGTTCCCATAAAAAAAACAAATCGTATAGAAAAATAAAGAATATAACATTGTAACTTTACTTCTGAGATTGTGGCTCGCCCAGAAATAGGTGGAGATGTCGATGATTGGTACTGGGGAGTAATCTTTCCTTAATTTGTGTTCAGTATTACTTTTGGTCACGGAGGACCAATGGCATGATCACGTCTCTGCTATCACCATGAAATGGATTTTTAACAACTGCCGGTAAATCGGCATCACTTAATTGTTCCCAAGGTTGACCTATGATTTCTTGTATTTCCTATGTACATGAAACAGTCGAAAATATAAAAATATAAAGAATAAAAAGGATTCCTTTAAATAAATGACGATTCGTAAATCTCAATATAAAACTAGAAAGCTTACATGTGTGATGCTTTCAGCCTTGTGCCAAGAATCATTGTAGGATGCAATGTCTCTTTGTGCAAATACTAATGATTTAAGGGAACTTCCTCGTAGGCGTGCGATAGCTAGCAAGTTTTCTTGATCGTATTTGTGACCAATGAACATAATCTCCACAAGTTTAGTACATTTCCATGCAATAAATACTAACGGATCGGGGCTACAGTAAGATAATAAGTAAATTGATTAATCAAATAAATTAAAGATAACAGCATGATAAAAACAACTTGATTTACCTGTCAGGCTCGCTTGGATCACAAGTTGCGGGTTTAATTCTTTGAGGGTCCATAGAATCGATCCATATCAAAGATTTTAAAGTAAGATGATACCAGCTGGATAGCACCAGCAATGCTCTGGAGTTAATGTTTTCACAGAACAGAACTTTCAGATGTGTGAGAGGCATAGAATGACGAAGTATATCAGAATGCAAAACTTCGATGCCCTCGTAAGAGTGTATAAGGTTTAGGCGTAATTCACATTTTGGACTGAAACAAATTTTAGATTACTTTTTAAATACATACTTAGAAAACAGTAATAATGGAAATGTACTACTACTTACTTTTTCTGTACGAAGGTTTGCCACGCAACTTCGCTTGTCCCTGCGTAACTGTCGTTCCAACCATGCACATGAATTACAAGCCTCTCCATGACCCCGTTATCTAATGCCTTCAGCAGTTGATCACTTACAAACTCATAATCCAATGTCAAAATAGATAATCTGACGAACGAGTTAAAACAGAGTTCGTAATCAAACCCAAATTCACAGAAATTATAATCAGGATCGTCTCTAACTGATGCCAGACTGAGCGTTGTCAAATGCTTGCCATGGTTTATACGAAGCGGTTGTAGAAGTACTCCAGCACTGGCTATTAATTCCTCTATGCATCCTAAACTCAAAGCTTCCAAATGATTGGATGTTTCGATAATTTTTACAATGGGCTTTATCAGTGGGGTAACATATCCGTTAATGTCATCGTCATCTTCATATTCGAAGGAGCTACTGCTGGATTCCAGAAATAATTTACGGAGCTGTCTGTTACAACTTAATTTCTTCAGAATGGCTACAGTCTCGTCGGCGCAATGGTTTGGTGTGTCGCAACGAATTGTAGCTTCGTGTACGCTGAACCCAAAACTGTCTGCCAGAAATCTATCGAAAACAAAAAGCAGATAGAAAATAGAAGCTCACAGAATTTTCCAATAGTCACAATACTATGCAAAAAAATAACTTTACATACCGAGCCCATAGAATACTGTCCTCGTGTCCAAGGGCAAACGTTATTTTTTTCCAGAAACTAGGATGAAACAAAGCATACCTCCAATTTTTACAAACCTGCGCAAATTACAATCGAACGAATTATTTTTATCCGTTAACCCTGCTTCGTCGAAAGTCGCGTTAAGCATGACACTGATTAAAATAGACGTTCGAGAGGTAAACAAAGAACAAATACACGATATCGCGGGCAAATTAACAACGATTCGAGTAAACGGTAAAGGAAATATTTGAAAAGCGTAGAACGGAATCTGGATATGGCAGTTTGATTACCCACTGTGTCAGGTCGAAGTATAAACGGCCTTGACGGAGACGAAAAAAAAGATGTTCAGAATACCTGAGAGGCTCTTAACCGGCTGCTGTGTGGCAAATATGAGAATATCTCCTGCAGGATGATACTGGGCAGGTTATTCCAGCACGGATTATTGTCCTCTTGCGCCATTTCTGTCGTACGATTTGCACCTTTGTAGGACGAACAGCTGTTTGCCTTCGTCGAAGACAGCTGCCCCTCGCACTTTCTTGACGTTGCCTTCTCTGTCGCATCACTCTCCACCGAATTTTTTAACTCTTCCAGATATATAACACCCCCATTTATAACGCGTAGCATGGTTTTTACCAGTGTCTGGTGACCTATATCTTAAACTTTCCCCGTAAATCCTTCGAGCCTCGGCCACCCGTTTTCTTCGAGGCGAGCCTCCTCTGCGAATCAAAATAAGAGCCTCGACTGTGTATTGCGCCCAACTCGTAACGTCCAACCACTCCAACTGTCGTTCGCGTACGCTTATACGCATGGTACGTGTCAAACGCTTCTCTCCCATTGGTTACATGCCTGCGTACATATGTTGGTTCTCTGTGTGTATCTCCCAGCAACGTTCCCCGACAATGTACACAGAGATCTGCGCCACAGTGGGAATACACGTTCAGCGGCGCAAAACGATGAACGAATTCTATATTTTTATTCAAATAAATCTTTACTCAATTCAGCAAGAAAATAAACTCTGTACAAAGAGAATAAATCGATAGATATACAGTCGGTGGCAAAATTAAGCGAACACCCTCCAAAAACTAATAACTTAATTGTTTAAAATTCGACCAAACGAGCTTTGTTTTAGATGTTAGAAGGATTAATTTAACAGATAATGTATTTAAAGAATTCATGAAAAATTACCATCGGTCGAATTGCGCACAAATAAGTTTCATCAAAATCGATTAAGGTCGCTATATGAGCTATAAATAATTAAAAATGGCAAAAATTGTGAGAAGAAAGAAAAATTGCTTCTTATATCTTTCAATGTCTATACAACTTATATAGACCTACAAAAGGTATATTTTAAACAAGTTCTTTATAAGAACAGATAAAAAAAGTTAAGAATTGTGACCTTCACTTTTTTCTTCCGAGCACTAGCAATTTTAAAACAATGTTTACACCCAGCAAACTACTCTTTCTAACGTCTAAAGAACACTCGAGTTGTTTGGTCGAAATTTAAAAAGTAGGCTGTCCATTTTGCCCTCGACTATATACATAACTTCCTTTCTGACATAACCAAAACTGAGAGATTGCTTATTATTGTTATAATCTGAGGACAGATTAATAGGTCCTACAGCATTATTTTCAACGTCATTTATAGATGATAATTAACGCTAGCGAGTTCAAAATATATAGTTGACACCATGAGTATATTATTCATAAATGTACAATAATGAGTCATGTTTCTGATAAGCGGTTTCGTTTGTAATTTCCTTATATGACACTATGTGAATTGCTACAGAATAGATACGACATTCGTTTATTAGTAGATTTAATAGATCAAGTGTAATTGTGTTGGAGTTTTAAAAAATATTGACGCGTTAGTTCGCTACGATCGAAAACGCTGCAAATACCGAGGCGTATCTTTCAAGTGGAGCACGAAATAAATTTAAACGCATATATATATACATATAGATTATATATACATATATATAATTCCACATTGTTGATGTTCTGCGATCTATTTTTAACCGTCATGCAAAAATCTTTTCGTCCGTACGTTCGTATGGTGCTCGCAAGGATACCGCGAAACAGCTGTTAAAGTCAAAACGATTTAAAATATGCGTTACATAGTGGCATAAGCCGGGTCAACATGGAGCCGCGATAAAATGTCAACGTAGCATAGTGCCGTGCTGTTTTCCTTCTTCGAATTTTGTTTCACAAATGTCACAGGAGAATGACGCGCTCGAAGATCCAGATGATAAAATTTTTTGTATTTCTGTTGATCTTCTTAGCCGCACAAAGCACAGTATGCGATGGAGTTAGGATAAACAGGGATGTACCTGAACCGTTAAAAGAAAAAAGTGTTTATAGTACTGCCAAGAATGTTAACACGCACACTCCGTCGAACGGACAAAAAGAGGAGCACCAAAATGCAGTATCACTTGGCGACACAACGACAAATCTTGAGAATAATAAAACGCTGAATAGTATAACCTCAAAATCGTCGACAGATAACAAATCTGTTAACGCAACAGAGCCAGGAAAAGAGGTTAGTACCTGAACTTGAACTTGATTTATTTTACAAAGTAACAGCTTCATTTGATTGTAATCTTGTTTGAGGAATCGAATATCCCCATTAAAACATGCTTTCTTAATCTATCTAGAAATTATACAAAATCATGTTGTTTACAATTGCTCTACTGAATATTAATAATGACATTTTTGTTAACAGCATGACGAAATAGGACATTTGACAACTTTAAATACTGGAGCTTTGAAGCGTGGTCTTTATGTGTTTATTGGCCTAAGTGTTCTTGTCATGGCCTATATAATGTTCCGTAATTTTAGGTACATAACATCTGTTAAAAGCTTTAAATTTTTAATTACTTATGAAGTATGAGTATATCAATTATTATAGTAGACAAACAAAGAATGGCTACTGTAAATTTTCATGTACAAACAATTTCAGAATAGTATGGAATAATAATACTAATTATTTAATAGGTTAAGTAAAACACGTGCCCAAATGGTCAGAAAGTATGGAGTCCTTGCAAACAGACAAGATGTAGAAATGCGACCATTACCATTGGACGAGGAGGATGACGAGGATACTACTGTCTTTGATGCCAGTAATATTCACTCGAATAACATTCAGCATCAGAATTTATAAAAGTAATCAACATAAAGTATGTTGGGTGTACTACAGTATAAATTCTTATTTAAATGAAATACGTTTTCTTGTGAATATGGTGTAACACAGAAGTTTAAACTGTGTATCGTAAAGATTTGGCACAGAGAAACATTTTATAATATTTTTTCATATAAAATTGCTTGCTTGCATAATACAAATTCTAATATAAAATATGCATTAGACAGTGCACTTATCTTTACGAATTATGCTTTCCAGCAATAGGTGTACTTGTCAGAGAAAAACTGAGATATTTTTATGAAATATCTCAAATTCCTTAATATAAGTAAGTGATAAAGGAAAACTTGGAGCAACCGTTGTTTATAAATAAATAAATGATGGCGGTCTATAATTCTTATATAAATATTGTATTTTGATTAGACTATGTTGTTATAATTGAAATTATACAAATACAGATTGTCTCTATTTTATTTAATGCTACACATTTAATAAACATTATGTAAAAAACACATCTGTCTAAATATTTTTTTTATGATGTACACAATTATTAATTGTACAAATGGTTACAAGAAATTATTTTCAACTGCATGGACAAAGATGTTGGCTAGCCTAAGCCTGCCTTCTTTTGTTTTGATGTTCGATAATGTCCATACATCATCAATGTCTACTGCAGAATCATCTTTTATGATTGCATCTAGATCAAATGCTTCAGAATCATCTAATAGAGAGAATGGAATCATTTCCAATGCAAACATTGCACCAAACATAAACTGTTCTTTTACCTGTAAGAATTTTATTTATCATTTTAATAGGTTTCTGACAAGCACTGTGCCAAAATTGACGAAAAATACAATTATACTTTACTTCTTTCATAAATGTATCCCACGAATACAGTTTTTCAGGATCTGATCCAAGTAAGCTAATGGTGTTTGAAAGTTCATTGTGATAGATCTTTAACAAATTATCAAATTGTTCATCCCAAAGGCTTTTATCTGTACACCCATAAATACACATTGATATGTCCAAGACTGGACTACTACATCTTGCCAATTGAAAGTCAAGCATCAAGGCTTTGTTTTCTTTAGCATCTTGAGTTAAAAAGTTTGGAACCCAACAGTCACCGTGGCTTATTACAGATGTTGGTGCATTTGTACGGATGCAAAATTCGGAAGCCTTTTTATACAGCACACCAATTTCATAAGACTTAAATCGTTTTTCTGCCTCGCTACCAGGATATTCCATTTCCAACGCATTTCTAGCAATGTTTACTAGTCTTTTCTATAAAACAAATGGATAACAATATAATTGTAAATAACCGAATGTTGTGCACCATAATTAGTGTTGCAAATCACAACAATGTAGTAGTAACATTTATCTTACATGAAATCGTTTGTACCAATTCCAGTGCTCATCACTGACATATGTTTCCTTCAAGTTATCCACAAGCTTATTGAATTTTTCCTTTTTCTGATCTTTATATGCAAAAGAAATTGCATGAAATCTCGCTACAGCTTTTAAAATCATTATACACTGATCTAGATTTACACAATTCTGTCTACACACAGGTTTATATCCCAAAGGACTAACATCTTCCAAAGCTATATAATCGGTAAAACCATCCAAAGTAGAAGCTAAGTGACGTGGAACGCATAATAATTCATTTTGCTCTTTGGCATTAAGAAATTTTTCGAATTCTTTTAGTACCTTAAACAAGCAAAATTGCTATGTAATTTTATTTTAAAAAAAAGTGTTGCAGTAATTACCTTTGTATACATGAGAATTTCATTTCGGAAAAATTCTGTGCTTCTGTACGTGTTCCTTCTGCCTATATTTTGTGGCAAAGATTTGACCACTAGTTTAACTTCTACCTCTTTGCCATCAACATTGCCGATAATTTTAACTCTATCGACAGTTGACAAATAGCTATCACCCTTAGCATTTGCTTCGTCAAAATACCAATCCATAACTTCTGCCTTTTGCCCTTCGTGTACATTAAGCAAGATTTCTTGTAACTTCTCCTCTGTGAAATTTTCGCTGACATACTTTAATTTTCCGTTATCCTTCACCATGTTTATAAAATGTTTAATTCACTTAATTCAAACGATTACTATATTAAATTTTTCGGCATTCACAAGCCTAGTTTTGATTCGATGTAACAGTTAACAGTTAACTAACTGATTTCTGAGTCAGAGGACTACTTATTAAGACCTTATCATGCACTTAATCTTTAGTTTATTGACTTTGATATAAGAAATTGTTATCAGTTCAAGTCGATAGAAACTAAAGCTTTTTTTACACTGTTTTTTATGCGTAGTTATTAAAATTATATTATTATTTCGTTAAAAATACTATCCGTTAAATTTCCGCAATTTTTAAGCAAAATAAATCGAATATATGTATATAGACACAAATACACACTTATTCGTCTACTAGTAAATGCCACGTTGGCAGTATGATTCAATTAATAGCAATTTTATCTCAAGATTTTAATATATTTACAATCACGCACCCCGTTCGGATAAGTGTAACACATTATGTAATAATGATTTAATTAAATCCAATTATACAATTTTTACATTAGTCTCATGTAAATATTATTAACATCGATGATACTATATCAAATAACTTAATTAAAAGATGTATGTATTTAATACAGATAAATTCATTTAGATTTAAGCGATAGTGAATTCAAATATGTGTAAAGAATGTCAATACAGTGTCAAGAAAACGATTAAAACATTTTCCTGCAATTCGCCAATAATGTTCAGATTTACGTAGGGTATTTCTGTCTGGAAAATTTGCGAAAAAAGAGGGAAAAGGCATGAAAGAAAAATAGTTTAAACTTGTGTAGGTGAAATAATGTATGTAGAATTGCATAAACATTTAAACAATTCATAAATGTATCATATATTTACTCCATATAAATGTAATCAGCAGGGAGGTAGTCATTGTTAGTGTGATCAATTTTATGGTTGGTAAGATTGAATTTGAGACGGCGCGATCTTACTGAAAAACTCGTAAGTTCACCAAATCTTTTTCGTGCAGTTACATGTAAAAACCTATATTTTGAAATTTCATACGTATAATATATAACAAACGAGGCGCATACTTTATCTGATATTTGTATTCTTTTTCGAATATGGCCGCCATGAATGAAAACACGCGTCAGAATATATCAAGATTACATTTATTTATAGAAGTCTTTATGCGTGACACGTATATTGCTTTCTCCAGGATGTTCTAACAATGGAATTTTCCGGAATCTCGATTCATCGGAACACCTTTTGTAACGACGACAGCGTCGATAGGATATTATCAGACACTTCATCGATAAAAGACTACTTAGCTGTAAAGCGATGTTTTGTAACGATTGTTATCGTTACGTAACAATGCAATTGAAAAATTAAAAAATGACAGACAGCACATGAAAAATGACACGAGACCATTCGCCACTTTTGCATCGGCATCTCAATAAAAACCGTGCTTAAAAAATCGCTTGCGTATCTAGACTTTTTGGAAGGGAGTATACCGCGCATGCGCTTGCGAAGCTCACGGGGACGGACGACGGACGTAGAGGACGTACGCGGAGAGCAGTGTGCCGGGGAGCGAAAAGGAAGGAACGAGTGTCGAGAAAGTAAGAGCGATCCCCGCGCAGAAAATTAAGCAGAAGACAGTGGCAGCCATTTTTCCTGACATTGCCGTTCCTGCGGCTCGCGGTGCTAATTGCCGTTGATTCTCGGCCGATCACGAACAGATCTCGGTGGCAGCGACGGGGAACGGTGTTGTAGACGGGGCCACGGGGTGTTATTGGTGCGCACACCGAGATTAAAACGGCGCGAGATAACGATAAGAGAATTTAGACGTCAATGGTACGGCGTGGCTCGGAGTGACGAGTGCGTGTGTAAACGATTCGCAGAGAGTAGTGGGGCTCGATCGTAGTTGGCTGAGTGGACAGCCGAAAAGGAGGAGCTGCCGACAACGGGAAGGGTGTTACAGGAGGCGACAGCGACGGCGACGGTGACGACAACGACGACCACGACGGAAACGACGGCTACGATACGACGGCGGCAACGATCGCGGAAACGGAGCTACGGCAGCCCAGCCTAGGCGCCCTTATTTTGCGGTTTCGGCCCTAGAAACCCTCCTCGAACGGGAATCGTTAGTATTGTACAGTGCACACAGTCACGCGCCACCGCGTACATCAGCGCCACGAGATGGAGAGGCGAGCTGCTTTTGTGCTGCTGGGGATGCTATATTTAGCGTGCACCCTCGTCACGGTCCAGGCAGGTGAGACTCATCCTCTCTTTCGGTTTGACCACCATTCAGTCGTTCATTTATTCGTATACTCATTCTCCGGTTCTTCTCTTTCCATTCGTTTTGCCGTTTCGCGCGAGCCTCGCGTTTAGTTAAGCCCTCGAATCATCCTTCGTGCTTATCTTATTTCGACACGGAGATTCTTCGCTCGGTCCTGGAGAAATTCTATGCGTTCTCCCTTCTCTTTGATCGGTTGCCTCCGCTCCGTGAGAAATGTAACCTTCAAACACCGATCTCGCAACACGAAATTCGGAAAATTGGTTGTTCTCGAATAAACAGCAGTACGGTTCCGCGATTCTTTGGTATTTTTCTCGAGTTATTACGATCAACTTCCATTTTTTAAAATGTACGCGGTAGCGTTATAGCTCGCTCGCAATTTACGCTGGCATTGTGACGTAGCTGTCACATGGTACACCGCACGCATTTTTCTCGAGCGCGTGCTAATTGGGAGCGGAGTTATTTCACCAAATTTAGTACAGAGTTATATGCGTTCGACGCACAAATGCGTTTTCGCTGGCCGATTTGACATCGGTGATTCACAAAGTCGGCTCCTAATAACCGGACTTGTGTGCATACTTTCCGTAAAAGCAGCCAACGTGTCTTGACAGATTATGAAATTCTATTTTTAGTTTTGATTGTATCGCAACACGTTAGCACTTCGAACGTGTGCTCACGGCCTCCCACGATATTGAACTCAAGACACTGTCTGTCGTTTCCGACATAGTTCTCCCCGTAAATTCTATCGAAGAATAGTTACGGTCGCGAGAGGTGAAGTGGTCACATAGAATCGAAGATCTGGAATAACGATATTCCAGCCCGACTCGATTATCATTGCGTATACGTATTGTATATAGTTCACGGCGTTCGATCCACTGCGATACGTAGAGCACTTAAAGTATCACGTGTTCTTCAACCAATCAACTTATCTGCAGGTTCCTGATCGCCTCTGGAATCATTACGCGGGGTGTCTTTGTACTGCGGTACAAATGGGGTGAATCTACACGGAAGAATCAGTGGGCGATTTATTCGAATCTAATATTCAAATGAATGATGCACAATTGCGTGCGCAACAGACAGATTTTCAACGATTAATCATGTTAATAACATCACTCCGCGTAATCGATCTATCTTCTCATGTAAATTCACCCCCCTGTTAGATTGTATCGGTAATTCGGAGACACCCTTTATGCCAGTGTTCCACGATACGATCCTAACTGTGGTTACCCGATCGCGCAGAAATGTCTGACCAACTGTTCGACGTCCATTGCCAGAAACGCGTATTCTGTTTACGTGTCGCGAACATTATATTCGCGGTGTTCCTCCGAAAGATGCGTTTCTACGTTTTGTAGGTTATCCCCGCGTCTCGATTATTATGTCATGAATAGGTCCGTATACATAGATATGCGGCACGCGTGTGTCAATCGAGTTTTGACCCTGCTCTGCCACTTGAGTTGCGCACCCCTGGCTTATACAGACGCGAGACACCGGGATTCGCTCGCATTCGATGCTGAAGCCACATTCCGAGAGACGTACACGAAGTACCCACGCCAAGCAACTTTTGTTGCGTAACAATTGACCCTATTTTCCGTCCACCTAGAAATCTTTCGTGGACTTTTAGTGATCGCCACACAGAAGTTCGCTGCTGATCGGCATAATTACGGTGAACCGTGTGTTTTACGGCACTGCGAGCGCTCGTGGAGTGGCTCCTAGGCGTTCCGCGAACGTGTTCGCTTAACAAGACTTACCGATACGTTCGCATATAGTGTTCTTCTCAACTGCAAACATAAAATTGTAGAACTAGCGAACAAATCGTTACCATCTACCATGCTATGTTGTTTGTCACGGAGGGAAACATTGTGTGGTGCAAACACAATTCTTTTTGCATATGCAATTGTAGAGGAGATGTGAAGGTCATTGAATCTCTTTAAACTGATCGCGGAACGAATTTGTACTAAAGTTACTTTTAAAGAGATTCTCTTTAAAAATTTGCATACACTAAGGATTGTAATGTCAGGGGCGTAAGCGAGCGCTACTGTCACGTAAGCATTCGTAGGGTGGACAATCAGTTTAGTAGCGATTATGTCGTGGTATTAACGACTTTGGAATCCCTTTCATCCCTTTCCAAAATAAATTATTTTGATCATAACATCCCTGCTGGAAAAAAGACTGTGTGTAAGTTACTTATTTAATTGCATCGGACATGCATATACAGTATCGCGAAATTGATTAAAGTTTTGTAGTTGTGTAAT
The DNA here is from genome assembly GCA_028455795.1 of Lasioglossum marginatum. NCBI lineage: Eukaryota > Metazoa > Arthropoda > Insecta > Hymenoptera > Halictidae > Lasioglossum > Lasioglossum marginatum. The sequence goes on along the minus strand of CM052278.1, from coordinate 8,150,730 downwards.
ACGTCTCGCATCTAGTTCCATCGCATGATAATGCATGGTAACATGATTTTTTTGGAACGTTGAAAAGAAAGAACGCGGACGCATTCGAAGAAAATTTTGTTCACCAAATATCGGAGGTGTGTGCGTGCATCGAGCAGCGAGAATGTGTCGCGTGAAAAGATTTCAACCGTTCGTCAGGATACTTATATTTAGACCAGAATCTACGAATATAATTTCCATTTTATCCCCGCCACGCCATGGGTTCGGAGAGGGTCGTGGCAAAGACCGCGCGAAAGGACCGTACGAATTTTGAAACGCGCGAGCCGTTACGCGGCCGTGTCATCTATCATTGCGCTTGCGATTGATTTTCTTTTTTTAATACGTATTATAATGGACCTCGGGCCCAGCACGCGTCGTTTATATTCTTAGCGCGTGTACCTTGTTTATTGAAATGTAAACTTAACCTCCATTCTCTAACACGGTGAATGTTTTCATCCGCTCTGTTTTGCCGTCGCTCGCAAACCAGACGAGAAGAATGCTTACGTTTAACCCTGGGAGCGCGCCGTCTATTTTTGGCCCTTCAGCGTGTACCATAGAATAACGCAACGATAGTAACGCCATGCAAATGTAAATACACGATCGTACAGTTTTTTCTCTTCTTCTATATTTCTTAGAAACTTACCACGTTTGAAATATTCTCTTTAATTTACCGCAGCACGATCCAATATTTGCGCAATTGGGTTTTAAACGCTATTCTTATAGGATAAAAGAGTATTTTTAAAATCGCGATAGGGAGACGAGAATACACCGGCGCTAGGTCAGTCTATGTTCCGCATAGGCGATGTTCTATGACAATTTAACCCTTAACTGTCGCTTTAAGTTGAACTGTTCTTTTACAATACTCGCGCGATAGAATATTAAATTCAATTTGGAGGGAACATTATCCTTATTGGGCGGTACTGTAACGATGTAATATAACACGATGCAAAGTTCGATCAAACCAGTTCGAATATGAGCTCATTGTTCGAACAGTTTGAATTACCTGAAGTTCAAACTTCAGTGTTTGTACCAAATACTCTTAACTACTCAAATGTTACAAATGAATTTTTTAACAGTAATTCCCAGTAATTGACAAGCTTTATTTCGTATAGGAGGTTGAACGTTAGCTGAAGCCATTGGACATTTAGAGGTTAATGTTTAATTTTGCGGCCCAAGATTAATCCGATAGGATATTTACCATCTAGAGGGCGGCTTTAAAATTCCAGTTCTGTTTCAACGATAGGGGGTTGGTGGTAGTGTAAATATCTGTCGGCATCTCTATGTATTGTCCGAGATAGCAAGCACACGACTGCGCCGATCGATTCCGAATACGTTTTTTACCAAGTCCGTTATTCTATCCTCCCTGTGCAAGGCGAAGACACGAATGGTTTCGTGTGCTTCGATCGGCTCTGGCAAGCTATCTTTCTTACACGTTATCCTGCCGATACACTAGCGGCGCTAGTGACCCTCGCGAACTAACTAGGCCAACGGGTTTTCTTGGTGATTTCGGTTCTATCGGCTACGAGAATTACTTTATGCATCACCGAAATAAATTCATTAGAGTATCTTTAGTTGATTACATAACGGTGGACACCGGCCGAACCGGCTCAAACTTTTGTCCGTCTTTCTGTATTCTAGGTCTCGGCTAGGTCTAGGTTAGAACTGGTTTCGAATCGCGGGTACCAGTATGCAGATAGCCAGTACTCAATGGGCGAGTTCTTCGATTATTCGCATCATGTTTACTCTTTATTAGCAACCGAGCTGTTTCACCTGACTAAAATATTTACATCGCTGCTCTCGCGACTCGCGTTCTCGAGTTTTTATTAGGGCTGCGGCGAACCGGCTTGAAATCCCAAAAATGCAAAACTTGTTTCATAATTAGATCCTGTTATGGCTTTCGCTAGTCGGCGGCCATAATAATTTAAATTACGGTAAATTTGTTTCTACATATTGCTTCCTGCGAGTTCAGCAGGAAAGTATAAATCTGATCCTTTAGGAATTAGATATTTGGATAATGGAGGGATAGAAGAGGGGTGAAAGAGGGTTAAATTTGTTTCTACATATTGCTTCCTGCGAGGTCAGCAGGAAGATATAAATCTGATCTTTTTAGGGATTGGATATCTGACCTTGATATCGCCAACTTAGCGATATTTTTGTCATCAGAGGGTTAAAAGTTAGGGGTAAGGAACTGGTAAAAGAGGATTAAATTTCGGTAAATTTGTTTCAACATATGTGTTCAGTAGGAAAATGTAAATCTGATCCTTTGAGGATTAAATATTTGACCTTGATATCGACAACTCAACGATATGCGTCATCAGAGGGTTAAAAAGAAAGTTAAACTTCTGTTAGAAACAGTACATACAGTGGCCGGAATTAATATTCAGACACTCCAAAAAACACTATAACTTTTTTAATATTGTACTATACGATTTGAACTTTTTTGGAAGCTAGAGCAATTAGTTTTCTACAGGATGTGAAAAGAAATTTTTTCAAAAATTGCAATAGATCGGAATTGTAGAAAAAATACTAAAAGTTGCATTTTACAATTTTTTTATGTGGGCCTGTATTGAAAATTTAAAAAATACGTTTTGTAGATCTGTGTGAATTAAACATATTCTAAAAATTTCGTCAAAATCGGTCGACATTGCAATGAGCTACAAACGTTTAAAGATGGTAAAAATTGCAGATTTTCACGATTTTCGGCCTCTAACTGCAATAAATCTAAGGATCCTTACATCTTTCAATGCCTGTCGGTTTTTCCCGCATCAACCGATTTCGATGAAACTTTCACAGTGCAATTGACACAGATCTACAAAAGGTATTTTTTAAATTTTTAATATAGGCCCACATAAAAAAATTGTAAAATGCAACTTTTAGTATTTTTTCTATAATTCCGATCAATTGCAATTTTTGAAAAAATTTCTTTTCACTTCCAGTAGTAAACTAATTGCTCTGGCTTCCAAAAAATATTCAAATCGTATAGTACAATATTAAAAAAGTTATCGTGTTTTTTAGAGTGTCCGAATATTAAATCGGGCCACTGTAGGTATAGGTTCCTAGTTAGATACATATTTCAAACAACTCCAAGTCGGATTTCGGCTATCCGAAAGTTTCCGACGCGGCTGAAGCCCGTAATCTCGGGTATCCGTATATTTTTAGTCTTTATCTATCCCTCGCAGAAGTGTTGTTCCTTTTCGGAGCAACTTTCTGCAAGCAGGAAACGACGATAGCGTTCCGCCATGCATTGTTCGAGGAACGATAGCGTGCTAATCACCGAAAAATGACGGCAGTATCGCCGGGGGTTGTTCGACAGGCCGCATCATCATGATAGCGCAGAGAGAGTTGTTATGGTGAATCATTGCTGTGGCCGATGCTCGACCTTTGTTACCGCCACAGACAAATACTGCTGTGACGTATGCCGACTCGTATGCACGCTATTGTGTCGCGACGTTGTAAATTTACCGATTCGTCATCGAAACGTTGGGTCACTCACGATCGCGTGCCGTCGTCGCGATTTACCGTTCACTGAGAACCGAACCCGGTCAACATAATCCTCGGGTGATTGTCCTCGATATTCATATTTTTCCGTTGCCGTTTTGCTGTGTCTTGGCCAGATAAAATAATCGAAAGCGACGATTGCATTTTAGAAGTAAAAGAAGTTTCGTTCGAAGTTCTTATATAAGTCGTGAGAAGAATTCGTGTAAGCATGATGCGCTTTTCAGACATGAAACATCTTCGGAACAAGTTTGCAGTAGATATCTAGGAAAGTTACTGTTTGATCAGAAAATCTGATTTGATTATCATAATTCAATATTTTAAGAGGTTTTTGGAGCTGGAAGCGAAGGAGGATTTGATAAAAGTATAGTATTCGGGAAAGAATTCAAACAAGCATCTTGAACTGATAACTCAAGAGCGATCGCTCGGTAGTTCTCGATAAAATTCGAGTAGGTAGAAGTATCTGGAGCGACTCGAAGTTCGAACGCTTTGGACATTTGAATTTTTATAGCACTAAACAGCACAGTATATGTTCCCTTCCAGTATGTTTATGGAGGGTGTTTCAACACAGCAGTTTCTAAAATGAATGTCATTACTTTATAAAGTCATATCGAATTGGAATAATGGAATGCGAAAGGAAGAAACTGGTTTATATAGAACACCCTGTATAATTTCTGTTATCTGTGAGTAGTAGCGAATCTTTAGGCAAATGGATGCAGTTGATGTGTTCGTTGACTAGGGGAGAATTGCTTACCTTTCAAAGATCAAGTTTAAAAATCAATTTAATATAAAAAATCAATTTTCACAAAAAGTAGTGGCAAATAGAAAAAGAATATATCTCAACTGTAGCACTGTTGAGGCAACCCTTCCCTAGCTACCGGATGATTCAAACTGCTTGCATCAGTGACGTGTTGAGTGATCGTCGTAATGCATGCTGACTTATGTGTTATTTATGTAACAATGCCGAAAGAGATTTTTTACTCACAGGATAGATTTATCGTAGTTACATGTAATTGTGAGAGTGTATCGAGCGCAAACAGGTATCGATGTTCACGTAGGGAGCACATGTGTTGAATATTGGATATCGTTTATCGTTACGAACTCGTCGGAGAGCACCAGCAAATACCCGTTCCAAAAAAAAGAAGAATCATTCGAACGAATTTATATTCACAGCGGATTTCGAAGGCGGATTTTGCATTCGCCGAAGGTCGATTTATCGCGGGGAAATCTCGTCTTCTTTCCGAGAAGCTCGCAGTCAGCTATTCCGATGCTGCGGTTTTCGCAGAAACGCGCACAAGGAAAAAGATGGCGGCGAATTGAACGTCGTTGTACTATACCGCGCGGCCGCTTCGTTGTTTACTCAACTATCCTCGCTGGCCAGTGCTCGCTGCGATCGCTAATTTATGACGACTAACGAGCATTTAGTGCTAATTTATTGCATGTATTGCAGAGCCTGTACATAACCACGTAGGGAGGTCGTTTGAGGAAAACGCCAGTCTAAAATCAGGTTTCGCAAAATATTTAATTTATCGAGGCCTCGTTTATTACGAAAGATTTTATGAATAATAATTATATGTTTGTGCACGTGCAGGAACAAATATTGTAGATAACATTAAAGTTTGCAGAAACGAGTTTCTGAACGATTTCCAATGCAAATGCATTTTCACGAACATCCGCATTATAAAAAGAATGTTACAGCGTTGTATATATAGTTTTCGGTTAGGATCCCGTTTAGCTGTAATAAATCGCGTGTGTATCGTTGGCAATGGATGTATCTTCGTTGCCACGTATCCACTATGACTCCCCGGAATGACGTAAGGGAACTAGGATCTCTTTATTGACTGGCTGACGTAAACACGCGCACGTTGGCCCGTGTTTAAACCTCGTTTTCAGCTCGAGACAATGAATTATAGGCGAATGGAAAAAGAATCGTTTTGCGTATTCCATCGAACTTTGAATTTCCGATCGTTGGGTGTGTTTAAAGCTAAATAGAACCGGGTGTCACGTGTAGAGAGGCGTTGGTCTTTGCATGCATCAACGCGTTAAATATTAAAACCTGCGTGTTTACGTGTTCATTATGTTTCGAGCAATTTCTCGGGTCTGCCGATGACAAGATTATCGAAGAGAATATTGTTAGGACCATTCGCTGCTATATCAAAGGGTGGAAACGAGTGGTTGAAGGCCTACATGATACGACCCTATCTTTTCGCGAGGATGAAACATTAATTCCACGGAGTGCTTTTTACCAGTCCGCCTACCTTGCGCTGCAAGAGAATTATGCAAACGCACGTTGATCGAATATTTCCCGCATACGCAGCCTGAAAGCCGTGGATCGCGTGAACGAAAAAATTACGTTTCTTACTTTTGTCTTTCAGTTACATACTTTCTTATTTGTAATTTTCCCTGTGATAACTAGACTGCGACGCTCTGAGCGAACTAAAAGTTTTTCACGTCGATGGTAAGCAACAGAAGTTTCACGGAAGCGTGTTCCTGCAACAGTTTCAATGAGCCGTTGAATAATCTAACAGTCCTCTTAAACTTTAGTGTCTTTTCACAGGTTAGCGATTCACTTATTGTTCTCATACATGCGTAAAGTTCGCGCTGAGCATTAACGTCTCCTACAGTCTATTTACAGTTTACTTTGTTGACTATAAAACGCTGACTAAAGCGCTACTCAGCGTAATAGAGCCGTCAGCGTCGGGAACTAGAGGCATCTTCCAAGTCGGAACCTGCATTTTTATAAATGAACAAAATTTGCAGTTTCAGGCTGATCAAATTCTAGAAGTCTATTTTCGAAGTCTGAGAAAAATTGTACGGAGATATCAGAGAAACACGTGCACGGCCATAATCAGTTCCGCCAACTGTTCGCTGGAACAACAGACTCCGAGGAACAAGATGGAAGTTTTCGCCCGTTTCAGCGAATCTTATTGGTCGCTCCACGAGTAATTTCATCTGTTCACAGGGTGTATTAGGGCGGAAAAATTGCAACGTATTTCTATTGGGAAGCGCGATTGGCTCTGCGGAGCCATCCTCGTGGCCGACGAGTTTATCAGACGGTGCAGTGACCGGCATATATGTGACCCGTATTTAAAATTCGTTCCTTCGCGCGAGCTCTCGCGGGCAAAATTAATAATACGGGTCGAATCGATCTCGAGCAAGAGAGAGAGAGAGAGAGAATGAGAAGAGAGGTGGAGGCGCGCGAATTGAAAACGGCCGCGGACACCTCGTCGGCCACTGCTAATTTTGAACGTTTACATGCCCGCCTGGTATCTGCTTGGTAAACATCGAAGAAGGTGATATATAGCACGCTAGTAAACCTAGAGGCATCATAAACCAGAGGTTCAGATCCAGCGCTCGACAAAGAGTGCTCGTGCCACTCATTTCTGCACCCTTGTCGAAATTAACCCCTCCCTACATCGATTCCTGAACGTTCGCAGCTCGATTAAAGGGTCAAAGACGACTTCGAACAAAATTAAACCGACGATGTTTCATAGCTCGCACGGGAAAAGCGTGTTGTTCCAAATTTCATTCCCTTAGTCCAATTGAAAGAGCCGCAGGGAAGAAATCGAATTTATTAGTCTTTGATCGATTTTCCCTATTTTGTTGCACGTAAATGTTATCATATGCCATTTAAAGACTAGTTGTATTATATTGTACACGCTTAAGAATTTTTCTCAAATATTTAGTTGAAGTCTCTCGTTGTTAGAAAACTTAAAAACACATTTTTCTTAATATCTAACATTGTACCTACTGGTAGCCTACTAATAGGATTTTAATTGTAATTTAATTGTAATCCCAAACGAAATTATTAATTGACGTTAACGGGGGTGACTTGTTAGTTGTCAATTGCAATTGTTGTTGCTGCTGGAGGATCCATTAAAAAGTCTTCAACTATGGACCATGGACTTTTAAAAATTATGACATAATCACCGGTAGGTAATGTGTTAAAAATGTCACCCCTCGATTTTTTTTAATTTCTATCAAATCCACTGTTAGATTTCAGATTATTTGTCTAAAGAATGTTTGCAGCACTATATTTCGCCCTCCATATCATGCAAGTATATAATTTTCTCACATTAAGACAAAGAACGAGGGGGTTCAAGATGGATATAGTCGTTGGACCACCCTGTAGACAATGCTTCTGAATTTCGCTTGGTGGCGGTGGTTATAAGAGCATTTTTATGGACGTGCGACCGTTTTCGCGGTTCGGCGGCGAAGTCGCGCGATAGGCGGGAATATTTCGACCTTTGGCATCGTTAGGGCAAAGGAACGTGTTTACGAGCATTGGCTCTCTTGCTGACTCTCGCTCTCCCATCTCGCATGTACGCGCAATCCCAACTTGCCAAATTGCGTCCTAGATCACGGGCGTTCCAATTCCCGTGTCCTCCATCGCGCTTATGTATTTCTGCATAGAAATGCTTGAAAATTTTCGTGCTCCTCGGAAAAGCCTCTCGCGCGGGTGGCCCGACGGAGCTCGCCCCGTGGCCCCGGACAAAGAGCCGAGCGCTTCCGGTTCCGTTCAGCCGCAGACGCATTGGATATCGAGACCGTCTTGTTACTGGTGCTGTATTATCTGGAGCTATTTATACGTACTACTCGGCGGGATTTGAAAGCGGAAGATTGCTGCGCTCCTATTAACAACGGAGCTGGAAAAATTTGAATGTGAGACTCGTTGTTCGAGCTTCGAATTCCACCAAATGCCTCTGCCTCCTTCTCCAGATTATTCTCACGAAAATCTTTTGAACGTTCGATCTCCTTTTCGTTCACTTCTATCAGCGGTCGCTGATATTCTAACAGCTGATAAATAACGTAATCATTTCTTTTGGAATTATTATATGAAAGAAAATTATTCAGCTTCTTCTCGATATAGCGCATCCATAAAAAAAACAGGTTTCGTTTAGACAGTGTTAAGTTCTTCGAAGTTGGGGGTGTAATCACATAAACAATAAGTAGACTTACCTTCATTCAAAATAAAAATTGTCCAAGTCGATTGTAAACAACTGAAGCTGGAGGAAATTTTTCTTTTAATCATGGTATAACTTGAAATTCTTGTAATGTCTTTTCACTTTTATATTTGATCTGCTCTTTTTTGTCATTAATGCATAAAATCAGTGTAACAATAAGCAGGATGATGTCGTGTTAGGGTAGTAATAAGGATAAAACGTCTTTTAAAAGAACTATATTGAGGTAGGTAGAAACATTTAAGTATTTCCTTTTTTCGTAAATGGACAGTAATAAAATAACAACAGACAGGTATGATAAAATAAGCAACAGAATAAAATTTGCCAGGTAGAGAAGTTACGCGGTGCACCTTGTAGAACTGTACATGATTCGAAATACGTATAGGCTCTTCTGATGCTTAGGGGTCATGCGGCACGTGTTCCCCGGTATCGATCTCTTTTCCATCCTACTTTGCGTTCCAATACAGCTCCAACTTCGTAAACCGTGTCACAAACACAGAAAGGGGCCCGGTTTCCTCGCTTTATCTACACGACGTTCATTCACAAACTTCTGACACGAAGTTGCCACTTCGATCGAAGTCGTCCGGTTGGATTATACATTAGGCTGATCGCGGACGGCTCTGTCCCTAGATTTTATTCCGAGATCTCCACGAACCGCAATTAACTCGAGTACAGTAGCGACTAATGCAGTGTAACCACTCCTGAAAGATATAGTCCTCCGATTGTCTGAATACGGTGCTAATTTAATTTAGCGTGGTCATTAATAGCGTTACCTGATGCAATAATAGTGCAATATCTTTAGCAAGCGTCTTTACTGTTTTGCATCTGATGCACACACTTTTGTGACAAATGCATCAAATCCGCAGTCTAATAACGATTTGTTTTCCTTCAATCCTGGTGTATCAGTGAACTTGGTGCACCGACAGATTTGGCAGCCATCTTGCTTGACAATTTCAATTTAAGCAAACTGGAAGCGATCGGTATCTGTTCGTTCTGGAAAATGAGGGAAAGGAAGAAGAGCTCCTCGATTGAGACGATACAAGTGGAATTGACTCACCGATTTAGGGGCTGCCCGATAAAACGTTTACGATGCGAGAATTTAAGCAACCGATATATCGACTCCTTTCTCATGTTGTATTTAGATCGATTTCGGTCTAAAAATGGACGATCGAAATCGGAGCTAGTCGACTCATCTCTGCTGCTGCTCTCTCTCTCTCTTTCTACCTCGTTTTCTCTCTCTCTCTCTCGCTCTCTCGCCCGTCGAAATCGCATTACGTAAATATTTAAACTCCAAATAAACATCGATCTCTCGATATCTTCGCCTGTGTATTCTTAAGTCGCGCACACGCCGAGGCAGAAGCCAGCCGCGGCAACACTTTATAGGTCAGCCCGACGTGTTCGTGATTATCAGTCCAGTCCCTTCCCATCCCCCTCGGCCCCCTCAGTCGGCCAGCATGCATTATAATTTCATCTGGTCGAGTTGGTGTTCACGAGGACGACAGGGTTGTAAAAGAATAAATCGCTAAAAATAAATAGAATCGGGTGCGTGTACTAGCAGCGGGGAACACGTTAGTCCGGTTCCCGCGGTGGCCATCGTGATTGACTTTTTGGCGCCGGCCGGTTTCGAAGCTTAATCTACCGCCGGTCGGATACAAACTTCTATTTTCTACCGAATTTAGCCGCGGGAAAACTTCTTTCCTCTGTATTTATAGATCGGTCGTCCAACTGTTCAACGCACCCCGGGAAAACCACGAATTTTCGGTAGCAACGAACTCCTCGCCAAATAGTCCCCCTCGTGGACAGCGATACATATTGCTAAACCGATCAGCGACTCGCATTCTCCTTGGCGAAATATTCAACTCAAAGTCTTCATTAAACCGCGGGATTGGGGTTGCTGCGTCCTTAATCAAAATGCTGATAATTATTCGATGTGTTCTACATTTAGAGCAATTTTTACATACTTTAACCCCTCGCACTGTAACTACTAACCAGACTCGTGATGAAGTTTTCGAATCTACCAAATACAATCCTATTTGGTGTATGGTTATAATGTACAACATTTTTGTTTCGCGCGCGCGTTTCACATTCTCTACTCAATTCCTGAAATATTTCGAACACTCGGAACACCCAGCGGGCATTTCGCAGTGCGTTTATTTGACCGAGACCGTTGATACACGTTTTTATGAAGTAAGCCTACGATCTCGCAAGATGTATATTTGCCTTCTGCGTAAGGAAACATATTCGGAGTAGACGTGCATACGTGCGTGAAATGGTGTTGACTGTTTCCGTCGGCCGTTTCGAGTGTTCATGTTTGATATTACGAAAGATCGAACAGATAATGACCGATCGTTTTGTAAATTTGTGTAAGGGGTCTGTTATTTGTTTGGCCTGCGTATTATAGTTTAACAGATCGAGATTGAGACCGAAATATGCGTGAGCTAGAGGTCTGTTAACGCAGAGAATGGAAAAATCCGAGGCTTGTTTCTATTTCTAATAAGAAATTGAACCGAAGCTTATTTTCAGCTAGAAGAGACTTTACGTAATTCATCGGTCATAATGACAATCGTTCCGAAATGGTAGAATTAGGGCATTCAGAGTTAGAGCAGATATCTCCAGTTTCTCCTTTTGATATAGTAGACAATAATAAGTAGCAATCTTGGTAGCCTCATGAACGTCTATCTTCTGAGAAATGAAATAGGGGATGCGGAGGTTCTAAGAGGGGTGCATATTTGAATAGTATTTCCATCATGGTCGTCACATCTACAGATTATCTTATGCAGCCCCAGACAAGCCGAAAATGAAAGAATTCGATAAATTTTTGTTGCTACACATATTATGCGGTCTTTCGATCGCACGCTATAGATCTTCGGAATAGAGAGGAAGGATTGAGATCGAGCGAGTCGATGGGACACTCTGCGTATCTATAATCCGACTGTTTCTGGCTCGCGTTCCGAGCCGGTGAAACGGATCTAGCGCACTCGGTTTAGGGATGAATTGCATGCCTAGCGTCCGTGAAAAAAGCCAGACGCCAAACATTATTTCGATCCTATCGGCATGCCTCTAATACCTATTGGTATGCCTCTTGACATGTGCTCGTTATGTTCTTCCCGATAAAGTAACCTACACGGGGGTGTCGGACGTGCGCGAGGGCCAACCTTGGTCGATCGAGTGCAGTGACCTGAAGCCGGACGATCCGATCAGATGGACCAGAAACGGGCAGTCGCTCGAGCCGGAGTTGGCCAGTGGTCAGTTGGTCGTCAATTCGCCGGGCACCGGAAGCAGCACGCTACGGGCGTTACACGCCACCGACAACCACGACGGGGACTACAAATGCACCTCCGACAGCAGTGAAGCCTTTCATCTGTGGATATACTTTGGTTCGTATGTCGAGACACTCGACACGGCCATCTTTACGCAACCAGGTTGCTTCTGCTTTGTTGTCGCTGCTCGCCCGCTTTCCTTTTGGCAATTCTGCACTTTTTTTTATATCGTGCTATACAACAGCTTGCCACTTCGCGGTTAACTGGCCAGGCAGCCTCTCTCTCTCGTAACACGACCTGTTATCTTGCGATCATAATCTTTGAGAGTTTTCCAACCAACGATAAGAAAAGTCGGGAGGAATTGTTGCACTTGTACCATGACGCTTTTGTACAGGCTGCATCAGAACAGGTGGTGAAATATTTTTTTGGTTGGCTACAGTTTCGAGAAAATTCAGTTTGCATCCGCAGGAAGTAGAATTGGTCGGTCATGGTCAGACGCGTCAGCCGACAACTATTCCGCAGCACGCGCAACCGCCGAATTCTCAAACTCAATTTTCTCGAAAACGAAGCGTCAACTGAAAAATTGTTATTGGTTTTTTAAACTAATTTTTGGAAGAACGAATTTTATTTAGCGTTTTTAAGTCGTGTTTTTTTGGTAGGCGATTGCAAGCCTTTCCGGTAGATCTTTGCAATACTTTGTACATTTAAGTTCTCTGTGAACAAATGTGAAGTGCCAAGCCTCTCTTCGTAGTACAAAAAAAATGGCACATGCTTAATTAATTCCACAACTAACGTGCATTTATAAAACATTAAAACAACCTCACCAATTGGGGGACAATGAATTCCATTCTTTAAATAATTTTATACTAATTTGTGGGATCAAAGTGTAAGTTCGTTTTTATTAGAACATTATTGCTATAAGGATTGAAACTTACAGCGAGTGGAAGGTTGGAATGAAACACGAGTCGAAAGCGTTCACGCGAGGGTTAATGAAACGACCTGGTATAGTTCGTTTGCTTGCTTTGGTTGTTGCATGCTTGGCGATGTTTGCGTATCCTGCATGAGAATGCGTAGCTTGTTGTAATCGTGACGAGTCTTCACGTTGAAGCTTCGTGCAGGCGAGCATACGTGAGAACCTAACTTTCTACCTAGAGAATATTTCCTCTCGATGACTCTGTATCGTGACTAGGAGGTGTTCCCTATAGTCGCTCTATCCTAACAATTGCTTTGCGATTATTATCCCCGCCATGTGAAGTCAGTGAATCATATTTTTAGGCTGTGTAAGATATTATAATTTTGTTCGTGATTAACATTTATGGAATAGGAGATTCCATCATAGCGCTGTTCCCTCCTTACAATCGCTCTATCCTAACGACTGCTTTGCGATTATTATAATTTATGGAATATTTAAGAAATTATAATTTATGGAATAGGAGATTCCATTATAGCGCTGTTCCCTCCCTATAGTTGCTCTTCCCTAACAACTGCTTTGCGATTATTATCCCCGCCATGTGAAGTCAGTGAATCATATTTTTAGGCTGTGTAAGAAATTATAGTTTTGTTCGTGATTAACACTTATGGAATAGGAGATTCCATTACAGCGCTGTTGCCTCCCTATAGTCGCACTATCCTAACAACTGCTTTGCGATTATTATCCCCGCCACGCGAAGCTATCCACACGTTTAAAATATGTAAAAAATTGCAGTTTCGTTAAAAATCAAAATTGACGAAACAAACACAAACAGTGTGATTCCCTCCCTACTGACGCGCTTGTCTAACCATTGCTTAGCGACTGCTATCCCTACCATGCGAATTTAGCTGACCATATTCTCATGCTGCGCAAGAAATTGCATGTACGTGGTCGGCACTGACAGAAAATTGTCGGTCACCATTGACCGGTGCAAAGACACAATACAACCACGCAATGAGAGCAAAAGCAACCTTCAGCAACCTTCAGTCGCATTTGAACGACACGATAGTTGCACCTAAGGAAAATAGTAATTAACCAATTTCGTTTAATTCTTACCATGTAATCGCATTTTCAACTGCTCTCTACGATCGCGTTGACAGAACGGAGTCCCGTACTGTTATTACACGCAATTAGTACGAGTCGGTTTCCGTTCTATCGCGCCTCAAATGACGCACGACTTTTCAGTTACGGCGGTAGTCTAGTTACGCGAGCCTAAATGATAATTGCGATTAACAGCTCCACGCTTGTGCCACCGCGAATCGAGCGTACTTTATACAGTATTTAATACTGTTGTATTTAACAGTGTTGACAAAGAAAAGCGTTCGGATATTCATGAATTAACTTTGTTCCAATTTCTTGCGAGCAGGCGCTTTTCCGTGATATAACTCGCCATTGCTTATCGCTAATATTGGTTTATCATTACCAATCAGCACTACTGTTTGCTTGTGGTTCTTATCAACGAAGGATAGATATTTCAGCATAGGTGAAAAACATCCTTGAGAATGTTTGAACAACGAACAACAATTGAAATTCGTGCATGCGTGTCCGTCACGTTCCGTTAGATTTTGTTCGACAACAAATTCTATCGGGAACAGACACACTACCGTTCCCTGGAAAGTACAAATCGCAGGTACATTATTGCCTTTCCATTACCGATCCACCACGAGAGTTAAATCGGAAACCATTCTAGCGTGCCTAACGCAATTTACGCTTGCCGCTGTAAATTACGAAGCATTACGAGTTTTATCACGGGCAACTGAAACACAAATATGGCGGCTCTGTTTGCATTTCACTCGCCGCGATAATATATCGATCCATGTATTAGTATTGTTGCACGTTCGAAAGATAATATTCTTTTGGACTTCGATAATGAAAGTCTGTTCGAAGATAAGGCGGCCATGCTTCTTCAGGAATTACGAAACTATATAACGTGATCCCTGGAAATCATTGGAAATGAACGAATTTCGAACTGGCATACAAAAACAAAATATATCTATTGTACATAACACTGTTTTACTAATCTGTGAGCGTTTGATTGTGCTTTCTGATTAACCAGTCATTGTGCCAATTAAAAGTAAGAAAAATTGTAAGTACGGAATTTAGACCGAATGAAATCTAGAAATCGTTGACTAGTTTCTAGAGCTTGTGCTTTTTACAAATTTCAGGATGATATTTAATCGTTGATATCTAATGTCCTTCATATTCTGTAACGCAGATATCCATATTAAAGTACTGTCGGCAAAGGACGCGCCCATGACGCTGGAATGCGTGAATAAAACCCCCGTCTCGAAGGCCATTTGGATGAAGGAGAATGTTCCGATCCACACAGCCTTGGCCGGCAACGAGGATCTCTTCAAGGTAGACAACGAAACCGGCTCTCTGGA
The DNA here is from genome assembly GCA_028455795.1 of Lasioglossum marginatum. Classification (NCBI taxonomy): domain Eukaryota; kingdom Metazoa; phylum Arthropoda; class Insecta; order Hymenoptera; family Halictidae; genus Lasioglossum; species Lasioglossum marginatum. The sequence goes on along the minus strand of CM052278.1, from coordinate 8,135,642 downwards.
GCTCCTGAAGAGCAACGACATCTTGGTCGGGAACTACTCTTGCAAGGCACAACAAAATGCCTCCACAGAGTACAGGATCGTACGTGAGTATCGGTTCTTTCAAAGCCCTATTTCTTTTCATAAATTCATATTCCCAGGATGTCGGTAGACGGGAAATGGAACCGGAAAGGAAATGGGTTTGCATGAAAAATTGCGTCCGAGATGTAGAATAAAATATTTTCCAGCGATGTCTGGACATGACTTGCAGTTTCTACTTATCTGTAACGCAGAGACTGTGGATCTGTATGCATTTATGGAAGTTCCTTTCAACGACAATAAAAGTATTCTATTCTTATAATAAGGAATTTTCTGGTTGGTAAATCGAATTTGTTCCACGTCCTTGTTCTTGTAAGATAATTCACGCAAATTGAGATCTGCATAAAGATCCGCAGAATGCTTGTTGGAATTAGAGTCGATTATTTCGGGAAGGAAAAACCGCAGGAAAAACGTTCACATTTCTTACGAATGGTCGTCCTTTGTTTTAACTTGTACTACTTCAAAAGCAAAAAGTAAGCTATGTGCTGTGCTTAAGCTAGCGCAGTATATATAGCACCACCCTGTATATATATATTAGATCATATTACACCACAGAAGTGCTCTTTTAAAACAGAAAGTTGCAATTCCAAGTGAAATCGATGTTTCTGATAACAAGATAACGCAATATCAGTGAAATACACTGTTAATCGATAGTGCAGTGCTTCCCAAACTTTTACAGCAAATGAGAAAAATTACGGCGCACCTATTTATGTATGCATATATTTTAGTAGCTAATTATTTTAATGATTTATATTGAGAACATTATTTCATATTTTACTAATTTTTTATATAATTTTAATTATTTCGCGGCGCACGGTTTGGGAAGCGCTGCTATAGTGGATGACCAAGGATTACGTCCAAAAGATAATAATTGTGCATGATCAAAAGCTCGAAATTTCGTTAAGGTATTGGTTTGTTGTTGCAGCGAAACCCACGGCACACCTGGTTTCATCTGTCAGCGTGGTGGAAGGCGAGAAGCTGCAGTTAGTGTGCTCCGGCAAGCACAGTCCCGGCATGAAGGTGTCATGGACGTTCGGGGACCAGATTTACAAGCGCAGCGAAGGACGCGTCAAGATCGGAACGGACCAGGAGAAAGGTATCTACGGCACCTTGCTGATTGTCGACAACATCGAGATGAAGGACCGCGGCAACGTCATCTGTAGAGTGTCCTATAACTGGTCCGACACCTCCGAGAATCACGTGGCCGAGGCCCAAACATTCCTCAGGGTCAAAGACAAGCTAGCCGCCCTCTGGCCCTTCCTAGGCATTTGCGCGGAGGTCATCGTTCTGTGCACCATCATTTTAGTTTACGAGAAGAAGCGAAACAAGGCTGAGCTCGAGGAATCCGACACCGATCAGAGTCCCGACACGTACGTATTTTATTCGCTTCAGTACGTAATCTTGCCATTCGGGGAGCTTCTCGCTGTGACCCTAATCAAATTAGACCACTTTAACCCTCACGGGGACTACCTGGTGCCTGGGTCTTTGTTCTTGCGTGTCTTTACGGAAATACTACAAACTTGATTTCTATGTTAATTGTTAGAACTTCAAACTGATTTTTAAATGTTAGTTGCTTTAGGAATACTAAAGGAAGACTATTCGTGAAATATGTATTTTAAGATCGTGTAGTATTTTCTTAAAGTCCAAGAGTATTGGATTAGTGTCTTAAGAAACCATTACGAAGATGTTGTTTGTGTAATCATTTTGCATGCACGCGTCAAACGTAGCGCGGGTACTTCCGGACCCGACACAACGGAATATTACGTTCCACTTCGTGGACCCCTTCCACCATCCGAACTACCAATTGATCCCCCTGTAACGCCACCACCGCCAGAGTTCCCCGGTTACAGGACCGTTGAGACCCAATCCTTCCCGACAGAACAACGTCGATCATCCGCACCTGCGCGATTGAGTTTTTCCCGCTACTGCCTCACGTCGTTTCCCTTGAAGACTTGCCGTCGTTTTCGGCTTTACTGGCGTCTCCCGAAAAGGGTGCTAGGAAAAGCTGACGCAACCACGGAAGCCTGAAACTCGAGACAAGTGCCGCAGCTCCGTTTATCCGATCGTTTTACTGCGACACAGCAACAGAAGCCTTCATGAGATTTCGCTGTCCCATACAAGTTAAATGTCCTTCAAACTTCCCGTTGATTTCCAAACGTCCTCCACTCGCTTCCAGTTTCGAACTCGTTCGAAAACTTGTGGCATTCTGATTCGCGAACGCGAGACACATAGGTTCTCTAAACATTTTTGTGGGGGTAATGTAGGTTCAATCAAAATAGTCTTTTATTATAGCATAGTATGTATCATAATTGTATTTTTTATGTGGTACACTATTTAATCAGATTACGGAATATTATATTAGAATCTTTCTAGAATTCTGTATAAATTTTCTCAGACAGCTATAAATATATAGTTTCAGACTAAATAATCAAAATTTTCTAAAGAAGTTAAAGGTAATTGATATTTACAAATTATCGGACAGTGGCGAAAGTTACTGTGAAAAATTCGGAACCTCAAGTTGAACGGTTAGCAGGCAGAAATTTCGCCTATCACACCGCCACAGAGCGACAACGTCGTCGCATATCGATTCCTCCGCGTCTTGTCCAATCGCGTGACTCGTCCGCATGTGGCCTCGTAGTCGTCCTGCACCGTTTCCAAGCTGCTTAGCGATTCCAATTGATCGTTATCCATTTTGTTTCGCAGCAAACCAACGCCCAACAAGGACTCCGACGTCAGACAGAGAAAGTGAAACGGCGAACAATAAGCGGCGAACGAACGAGAGCGATGCAGGATAGCAGAACGGATAATGGGGAACGATCGTGGGCATCATTTGCCGGAGTGACAATATAGATGATAGATGTACAGAGATAAAAAAAAAACAGCATGTGAGAGAGAGAGAGCGAGAGAGAGAGAGAGAGAGAGAGCAAGCGAGCGAGCGAGCGCGTAAGAAAGAAAGAAAGAAAGAAAGAAAGAGAGCGAGAGAAAGAAAAAGTGAACGAAAGATCGATAGAATTTGGAGGCAGGGAGAGACAGCCGGGATGAGGAAAAAAAATAAGTTCCGAAAACGAGAAAGACACGTCGTTCAAGAAAACGAATAATAAAAAAAATGCAAATGAAATAATAGAACAAAGACGGAGTTAAAAAACCGTTTTCAAGTAAACAAACAGAGCACGCGAGAGAGAACGATTGAGCGAACGAGCGTGCGAAAGAGAGCGAGAGTGTGTGCGAGAGAGAGATTATTATATAAATATTAAATAAATATATATATATAAATAAAGCTCGAGTGACGAGCGAAAGCCGGTCGTTCGAGTGTATTACCTGCGTGGAAAACAGGCTTCGTCTGTGCACAGAATGCAGCAACGCGTGCGCGGGATATTACGATTTACTAACAAATTAAAATTAAGCCTTACTATCGTGTTCACTCCATTTATCAGATGTTCGCCTGTCCGTACTCTCGACTACACTGCTTTGACCGACAAATTGGAGCCGGGGAGAGTGAAAGAGCGGGAGAGAAAGTGAATGAGAGGAGGAGTGAGAGAGTGGAAGAGAAAAAGAGAACAGTTTTTTGTGCTACCGACCTCCGCGTGTTGTATGCGTCCTTACGAGTGCACGATGGACCAGCAATGTACTATAAAAGGAGAGGAAATACCAGTATATAAGAGCGACAAAACAAAAGAAGAAGAGACAAGAAAGCAAATTGCATGTCACGTGACAGAAAGAGAGAAAAAGAGAGCGAGAGAGGTAGGGTATGCGTGATATGTATTGCATGCTTGTTGCATGCTGCTTGCTTGAATGAAAGAATGCGATAGTGATGAATACGAAATACTAAATGAAACTATTCGGAAACAGCATACCCGTCGAAGCTGGTATACGCGCGACGGATCGTATAAATAAATTCGTTTCTATTATAATAACCGTTTCTATGATTAAACAGTATAATTGTGAATAAGGGTAAAATTTGATCTGTGAGCAAAACACATATGGTTGCCTGTTCCTAGTTTTGCTTGATCGTCGAGGAATTAATTAAGGAAGAAGGATTTAAGCGACTCGAGGGTGTAAAGGTTTACTCGGGTACATTTCCCGAGTTGGAGATACGATACGCTTCCATTTCAAAGGAAATCGACTAACGAGAGCCTGATTGAGTGACAAACAAAGCTGCCATTATCCTTTACTTACAGGTTTATCCTTATTCCAAGCAAATGTGACTCTACCGAGCAAATTTGAGTTCGGAAGTAGCACTCGATGAGAGAGACTAGGTGATACGTTATCGTTGAATAGGGTGTTGATACGGATTATGGCTGGATACTTGAAAAGCAAATACTTGAAAAGCGGTCATTTTTATCGCTGCATTAGAATTCCTGCTCGCGTGTCGCTCGCGTCTGCGCATTGAGAAGTGCAAATTTGCTTGGTAGAACTGTAAACAGATAGGGTTCTCCACCTGACATTATTAGCTGCAATATTTCCCCTATATTCTGTATCCTGGTAGAATTTTGCCTGTGAAGTTTTATGGTTTCGTTTAGGCATAATCTTCATTTACCTGGGACTTAGCAATAGAGCATCGAACGAGTTCTACCTTCTCGCGAGAGAACCTATAGAAAGCTTTTTTAATGAACAATTCCGAACGAAATTGTAAAACCGTCGTTCACAGGCGTTCTACGGTGGTACTACGAACGAAGAAAATATTGAAGGTTCGACGTTGGGTGGACGCTCTGTATACGGTCAGCGGAAAAAGTGTTCATACACCTCTAAACCTTGCTTTCGATTACTAATACTGTTTTCAGCATACCGCTAAATTAAAGACGACGCGTACCAGACGGTTCTTGCGAGGACGTGATTTTCTATCAAACTTCTATAGACTGATGGAAAGAATTTTTAACCTAGTTGTTACAATAAAAATAGTACTTAAACGATTATAAAAGCATGCAACGCCGAGTGTATGAGTACTTGTTTCTCCTACTGTGTACACTATGTTCGAGACGCATTTATTTTCGCGTGATCCTGATTCTCTTGATCCTTTCTCTTGCTCCTCGTCCGCGAGCTTCGGCGGGTGTGCTGGCTTGATTTTTCAGAGCGTGTAGACCCCTTTGTTTCTCATACTTCGCACGTGTGTGTGACCGAAGAGGAAAGAAAAAAAAATAACGTTTTACGGTAGGACCGAAAAAAAAAGATTATGTGCTCGATTACTAGTTATGTAATAATAGGATCAAGAGGCAATGCGTGCTATTAATTGGCTTCCGAACAAACGATCGACAAAGACTTTCTCGGTGGTATTGGACTAAAAAGCTTACCTGGATGACGTCGCCTTATTATTAATTATTATTAATTAATTAATTCATTAATTATTATTACTTCTTATGTATCTTGAATATTCCATCGCTCATGGAGAAACACATACACGTATATATATACACGCAAAGAGAGAGAGAGAGACACACACACACATCGGAAGTCATGTTTTTGCGCGCGACGCCGTTGTTAACGACGTTAAATGTAATTATTAATACTGTAATATTATTGCCATCGTTACTACTGCTGCTACTATCGTTATTATGATTATTACAAGTATTATCGTTAATTTTACCATTATTGTAATAATTTATAAATCCGTACCAACATGATTGTCATCGCCGACAGTGGTGTCGTCATTGTAAGTATTACACACAAGTTTCCAATGATCCAATCTAAAACGGCATAGAACACGAAGACAAAGAAAGAGAGAGAGAGTGAGAGAGAGAAATGAAACGAAAGATAGAGAGAGAGAGAGAGAACGGACAAGAATTTCGAAAGTGGCTCGGTATATAAATTCGAGTTTTTGCGCGGGTGTTGTTTCTCGCGTCCACCAAAACCACCACTGTGTCTATAGAGCGTCGTCGCCACTTATTACCGTTACCAGCACTGTTGTTGACATTAATAGGACAATTACAGCCATGAGAATTCGCAGTTTGTTTTTCGTTTTTCCTTGTTTTGCTCTCGTTCTCTTGTGCCGCGAGCGAGACACACGACTCCCGTTCCACGAAACGGAAACAGAAATATGATTTGCTCAACAGCTAATGCGAGTCCTAAATTCATGGATATTTTTAAAACGGTCGTCCCCTCGCCACGATACCGCTTTACGACCGTCCACTGATCATTTTAGAACGCGTGCAATCATCGGTGGTCACTCTTTTCGAAAACATCGTTCTAACATCTACGCGAATAGGAAACTCTTGTCTCACCGGAAACTAATCGCTACTTCTACTCCCATAGAATCACGGTGTTCGACAACAGGTCGGAGAAAATTTAAAGTGATTCTCCGAGACAATACAAGGCAGTACATCTACGGGTAGAAATGAATTCGATGTTGAACCTCGGTTTCGAGAGTGAAAGAACATGTTATCCTATTAGTGATAAGTAGACTGCGGATGTTATGCATTTATAACAAAAATGAGCAGATCAAATGCAAAGCAGTGAACACATTGAAAGAATTTGAAAATACTGTTGTATCATTTTCAACTCAATAAAATGATTAAGAAAAGAAATAAGTATCTATGTAGCTTCTACATCTTGCACTAAAACAAACAATTTTCATTTTGCATAAAAATCCGCAGTCTAGCAATCCATTTTACTTATCATTTTTATCCTGCACTGCTACGAAGAATTATTTCTTAAATTTTCTTCCACCACTCGCCAAAACACCGTATAGAAGTTCGTTCTTTCAGAGGGACACCATTAACCCTCCATAACCCAATGTTGTACCAGAAAATTGTTTACTGCAACTGGAGTCGAAAAAGCTGCATGCTGCTGAAACAATGAACTGTTACCAAGAGAGACGGGAGACGCAAATATCAACTTGAACATTCCGCAGCGTTATAGAGGGTTAACCCAGAGTATTCGAAACGTTTATTTACCGACTAACTGAGCCAAGAAGGGAAGCATATCGCGTTCCATTAAAAAGAGAATGTACAAACGTTTTATTACTCAAACGTCCATGCTTGTTTGTAAGTACAGTGTATTTCGTTTCGGGCGCACAGCAGGCAACGGCGGGTACCGTCGTCGTGTTCACCGTCCATGTGTACGCGCGTGGAATAGATACAATAATAAACCCGCACGTGCTTCGTACGGAACCGGCCGCGGATCGGGCGCGCCTTATCGATAACTCTTTGGTCGTAAGCGCCACTTCTGCGTACTATTCCGTAACGAGAACCGTCAGGCTTGGTTTGTTTTTGCCCGCGCGAGCGAGAGTGATCGACGGATGTAGAGAAGAAAAGGGTGGCATTTTTGCTTCGTAGAGGGGAACGTTGTTCCATCAGGATAGGGGGCAGCACCGGCGGGTGAGCTCGTTACGAGCGAAGTCTCTTTCTTTTCCTGCAGGTCCGCTTTTCACTGCATCTTATATACACACGGTCGCTTCACTGAAGCGATGTAAAAAAGAGAAAGGAAAGGAAAATAGAGGAAAAAGAAACGACAATTGTCCGCTCGGGGATTCGAAAGCAGAGAAGAGGGGGCCACTGGCGGAGCTTCGCATGCTCCCATCTTCGCTCTTCTACTTCGTCGCCTGGCTGCCATAGTCGACGTACACGCGCACCACCTCGCCGCTGTACTTGCGCTGGCTGGGCATAAAGTAGAAGTCCGGCTGATTCGGCTGGGTCGACACGCCACTCGACGGGTTGTGCGCGTTGCCTTTTGACCTTTGATAGTGGTCCCTGCGGTCCTGGGTATAGTAACCGGGCTGGATCGGCGCCGTGTGCCTGGAACCAGGGGCCCGAGGCAAACTATACGTCGCCCGAGGACCCACCATTCTAGTTGGCCCCTCCACCTGGTCGGTACCACCGAGACCGTTGCCGGTTATCTCCCTGTGACGTGGCAGGCTCGAAACTGGTGGCGGCGGTGCCTTCTCCTCCGTTTCGAACGATTCGAAAGCGAAGTTCGTGTTCGCGCCGGAAGCGTAGTCCTTCCAAGCGTTGCTAGCGATCAGGCGATCCTGAAAACAACCGGTGGCATTATCGTTTAGCTCCTCCCCTCGCTGAAGCAACACGAGCAACGCTTGTTGCCTCTTGTTACTGCGCAAACCCTAACTTATAGGAACACCTTGTCCACACTGAAACAATGTTTTCTTTGGATTTCAATCTAATCTTTTTATAATTTTAATAAGCTGAGCCTACTACATTGATGTAGAGAAGAACCTCCACTCACATCTTCTTTTGCATTTCTGAATTTTTCTTTTCTTTTCTTTTTTCTTCCTACTTTTTGATTAACTTGATACTGATATCCTTGTCCCATTTCATTGTTCTAGACATTTTAACATATGCTTGTGAATCGGACAATAATGTAGAAATATACTGTAGGAACATCGTTTACAGCTCCGAATACAAACCACCAAGAATTTCTTTGAAGAAGAAAAAAGTAGCGACATCAACAAGAAGTTGCTCATTGCTTCAGTGTGGACGCTTCTACTCGCGAACATAATGGATGCAAGAACAAGACTGAAGATTCAAAGTGGCTGCTCTTCCATCCACTATACTTCGCACCCGGTGCATTGCACGAGAAACATTCGGTTTTATATAGACTGGTCGAGATGTGATTGTAATCATTAGCATGGGCACAGATGTCTGAAGTTTACGACTGTAGCAGACGAAGTAGAGATTCGGGAATCCTGTTTTCTAGGATATTTTGCATATTCTCTCTATAAGTCGTCTGCACGCGTGTAGACTGCGGATCTTTATACATTTATGGCTTCTGAAAATGTTCAAATTTTGACATATTTCAGATCTACAAAGGCTACTACCACTGAAAATAATATTTTATTTGGTTCCTCCCTAAAAATCGTCTCAAGAAATTGCAAATTGCATAAACTTCTGCAGTCTAGTCATGAGATACGCTCTCAGTATGCTATTGCTTGCAATCACTTGTAGCCTGCTGCAGCTCGCAGAACCGTGCGAAATTGCGGGTAAAGAGATGGTCGGTCTGCTCGCGTCTGAAACGGAGTGCTGGAAAAATTAGGGAAAATAAACATCTGATGAGAGAGAGATTGAGAGAAAGAGAGAGAAAGTGAGTGAGAGAAGAGCGACAGAGACAATAGCAAAAGAACCAGTATAGAATTATACCTGGATTAGTGAGCAAACGAGCGTACGATGAGTAATATTAGCGCGTCGATCGTGTACCGAGTGTGAAGCTTCTACCAGCTGGGATTAGGACGTTGCATATCGTATGGAGCGTGTTGGTGATGATGCCGAAGATGATGATGATGGTGATGGTGGTGATCGCCGTTTTGTCGATGGTACCGCGTCGCGTTCGTGCGATGAATCGGGTTGGGAGCGTCGGAGCAAGCCAGAGGCAGCGAGTACACCCTCTTTACCACGTGATGGTCGCGGAGAGCGCGGATCATGCAACACAAGCGAAGCAGAAGATCGTTTTCGGGTTCACTAAGAGCGGGGTGTCTACAGTTTTCACCGTGTGTGCCAGAGCCGTTAGCGATAGCTGTCTCGTCGAGACAAAAGCGACTCGTTTCCTTCAATCGTATACTCAAAAATCACAACAGAACAAAAATGTCTATGACCAGATCGTGAACTATTTTCCCCTCTTCTATCGACGTTGGCTCGCCTTCGTCGCAAACACTGCCTATACTGAATAACACGGAACACAGAGAACAGGCAAACTCTCGTACAAAAGCTATCTTGATAGCCTAGAAACGCTACTACTGAACAGGTCCAACAAGAAACGGGTTCGGCTAATTAGATTCTGACACGCGCAGGTTCGAAAACCAGCACTGCTCTTACCGACACAGTAATACAGTCTTTATAAAAAGAGTTAGATGCACACAATACACAGAGAAACAGAGAAAAGATAGAGGGAGAGAAGTAATCGAGGGAGACACGAGCAGAGAACAGCGAAGAGAGGACGGCTACGTAGAAAGAGAGACGGTGGAAAACGTTCACGGTAGAATTTGTCATGTACCTTCGTTGTTCGTCTTCGGGACGATCTGTAGAGAGTGCAGCTCGCTTGTAATAGGATCAGGGCAAGCAACGCAGCCACGCAACCGACAAGGATGTACAGCTTGGTCGGATCGAGGAACAGATCCGACGTAAATGACGATACTTCGTCCGCGTCTTCTCCAATTAAGTCGTTCACTGGTGACCAAAAACAAAAAAGAATTATCCATTGTTGGATCGATGCCTTATATCACTTACATATTTAATACTATACACATAATTATAAATACATTGTACGAAGCTAGAGATGTATGAACACATCAGCTTGTCACTACTAAGCTCGCTTTGTTAAGTTTGTTGTAATAATAGGAAAAGATATAATGGAATTAAATACAATATTACAAGAAAATCTTTGAATTTTCCTTTCGAAGGGGTCTGCTAATGTATACACTGCTCTAATCATTCTACTAATTCTACTAAGCAATTTTCGAAGTCGTTCTCTATTTTTAAAAGTTTCGTATTATGTTCTACACACCTCGAGGTGCCTTAATGACCAGATATTGCGGGTCCACGCTGAGTGCGCCGACTTTCCCGCTGACGAGAGCTTCTTTCAATGCTTTTTCCGCGGCCGCGCTGGTATCCATGGGCTTCAGTGACCTACCCTTAACTTCATTCTTGTCCAATATTAAATCCATACGCGCGATAACGCCGTTCTGTTCCACATCCCTTCGAGAAATTAATAGAACAATTAAAACTCCGACCATTTCGCCAGCCAACGGTCACGCAACGCTCAGAACTCACTTCTGCAACTCGTCTAGCCGAATCTGATAATAACCAGGTAGTTTCTCGACAATTGGACCGAAGCTGTCGGCTATCGTGTTCGAAATCACTTCGAAATCGGAGCTGCCAGGCGTGGGTGCTGTGAAACCGTCGCCTAAGTTCACCAGTTTCACTTCTACATTGTAATGTAGCCTTGGGGGTGCGGGTGTGGTCATGTCTTCGAGATCTGCGGTAACGAAACAATTTTTTAGTAAGGATAAATGAAATGTCTTTCATTAAAACGTTGAAGGGGATACCAACCTTCGTCGCCGCAGGATTTAATGCATATCCTCTCGGATGAAACGACAGGTACAGCGTCGTGTTTGCGTATCTTCTTGCTGACAGCGTTGAAAATGCCACCCTTTACGGGGTACATCATGTACAAACAGTGGTCGTCGGTGAACGAGAGATCCCTGTTGTCTTTCGTTACTCGTTTCCTCGAGAATCTCAGGGTTGTTACACCGTCCGCTTTACTGCCACCTGTGTTGTAAATATCCTGGGATGGATCGAGCAATGGCGCATTGTATCCACTGATCCAGGTGTCCATCAAGAATGCACGACCTGATTTGTCGTCGACCCAGCCTAACACTGCATCCGTTTGTGACTGGAAAACGAACAAGGTGAATTAGAGATACTGGACTGTGAATTTCACGCGCTTAGAGTATCTTTAAGCTAATTAGAGACGATACCATTTTCTCGTCGTCAGAGAAGCCAACACCGGTCCAGCTGTTTGTGTGTGTCGTGGAGATAACGAATGACAATTGATCCTGTAAGAATATTGTCGTTATTTATGCGTTTCTTAATGGTGCAATTTCTTAAATGTTTATTGCAATGATCACATTACCTTTCGACTTTTGTATGTCCACTGTATGGAGTATTCACAAGTGCGATTTTTTGGTGAACATTGTCTGGGATAGTGCCATTCGCCATGGCAAGTTCCAACTGGCATGTCTGTATCACCATTGGTCATCTCTGGCCTGTTCTTCTCCTCTGAAAATATTTAGACAAATTAATATGAAGGTAAACATTAAACGCATTACACAAAAAGGAAGAAATCATTTGATTCTTTAATTCTGAAAATCAATCTTGCTACTTTGTAACTTCGATAAATTGAAAATAATCTTATGCAGTCTGAAGTTTACTTGATTAATACTTCTTCGCTATAAAATAATAAGAAGAAGACCAATGGCTCGAATTACCGAAGAAGTTGAGGCTGAGGGCTCCCCTCTGCGACCCGTGGCCGTGATACTTCAGCTCATCGGGTTTATAGAAGTCCTTCACGCTGACCTTGGCCTTCTCAATGCCACTGGGCGGATTGTGGACATACTTTCCGGGTTCCTGACCCTTGGCCCATATCACGTGCATGTTCGCGTCGATGATTTCATGATCGGTCGGCTCGTTCGCAGCTAGTTTCCGTCTGAACAGTATCGTGGTAACACCGTCCTTTTCGAATCCCATGGCGGCGGTCAGCGTGTCCCTGCCACCCCAAAAGTCGTCCTTCCTGGGCGTGGATCTGTCTCTGGTGTAATAGTCGGCTATCCTGTGACTATTTCCTCGGGCCGATCCGATTATGATGTCGGTGCAGTCCATGGGGTTGAAGTCGTGTTTCGGCGTGTACTTGTGCACCGGTCCAGGCAGGATCGCTTCGATCACGAACAACCAGGTCAGATTAAAATAAGCCGGACGATCATGTCCCGAACGATTAAGCGATGACTGGCTCGAGGTACAGTTATTTTTTACGATGACTTAAAATATTCGAGACAGCATTCTCGAGTTGTACGTGAAGCTCTCGGGTCTGCCGGAGAGCTTATTATGAGAGCGGGCCGCGCTTATGCTTTTGAAATCATGGCTGACACTCCTGGCAGTTAATGTTCGATTATTTGGGCGTATAATAAAAATGCAAAATAGTATTTTATTCTTAACGAATGTGACTTAAATATGTTAGAACGGTATTATGAAAATAAAAATTTTACATTCAACATTTTAACAGTGCTAACGATGCATTCTAATGATTAAAGGTCGAATACTTTCTGCCGGAGGTTTTAGATGATTATGATACTAACAAAGTAATTATTTTCTTTACTAGAAACCTCGACTGCTGGTCATTGGTCATTAGGTCGGTATAATTATCGACACTCATAGTATTTGTCTGTGGAATTGTATAGAATACATGAGTATAATACAATAGGTAGATCGTCGATACTTGTACAGTATAGTGAATTACAGGATGCAACTGTACAGTCACAGAACCATTACTGAGATATTAATGCGAAAGCGACAAAGGAAGCAGATATACCAAGACGAATACAAATCACGTCGACTTATTTAAGATTCTACGTTTATCTATTTTCCATGAACGAGTGTGTTCGTATGTTGTGTTAGTACTACTGATTACGTGGACACGTTATTAATGGATAGTATACGTTACTTCTTATCTGCTAGAAGTGCTACTGGATTGCTGTACGTTTTGTTGACTCCTTGCGTTCCAAGGAGAAGTCAAACTCATTAGATACTGGGAAGTGTGTAGAGATATTTAGGTTGCTAATAATACGAGGAAACAGTTCTCTGTGGTGTGAGTGTGTGAATAAATATTAATCGACATTGGCTATGTACAGGGTGTTCCAATAAAATGTGCCTCGTAACCCTAGGTGAATTGTGAAAGCGTAATGTGAGTGAATGAGGAAAGAAGCGAAGACTCGGCTGATTAGTTCGTTACCTTTTGTAGCGCTCGTTCGGAGGCCCAAAATCGGCTCCGGTTCCGAGGTGGGTTCAGACTTTGGCTCCGGCTCTGACTTTGGATGTGGCTCGGAGTTGGGTTCCGGTTCATACTTTGGCTCTGGTTCGGAACTGGGTTCCGGTTCAGACTTTGGTTCTGGTTCTGACTTGGGTTCGGGCTCGGATTTCGGTTCTGGTTCCGACTTGGGTTCAGGTTCAGATTTAGGTTCTGGCTCGGACTTGGGTTCGGGTTCAGATTTAGGTTCTGGCTCGGACTTAGGTTCGGGTTCAGATTTAGGTTCTGGCTCGGACTTGGGTTCGGGTTCTGATGTAGGCTCTGGCTCGGATTTAGGTTCAGGTACTGATTTCGGCTCCGGCTCCGATTTAGGCTCGGGCTCTGACTTCGGTTCAGGTTCAGGTTCAGTCTTGGGTTCCGAGTAGGCTCTTGCTTGCGGTTTCGAAATTGATTTTAATTGAGACCTCGACTCCGGGCTCGAGACAGATTTTGAAACGGATACCAGCTCTGCGTCAGACTTTGGCTTCGGTTCTGATTTCGGCTCGGGTTCGGATTTCGGTTCGGGTTCAGACTTAGGTTCTGGTTCAGACTTGGGTTCGGGTTCGGACTTCGGTTCAGGTTCGGACTTCGGTTCAGGTTCGGATTGAGGTTCAGGCTCAGATTTGGGCTCTGGTTCGGACTTTGGCTCTGATATAGGTTCGGGCGTGGTGTTGGTGCTGTCAACAGTGCTCGGCTCGGCGACGGGTTCCCCTGTGCAACAAAGCATCGATCGTCGTGCAACTACCTACTGCTTATACCTCTTACGGACCACCACCTGGTGCGCAGTGTCTCGAACTCGAATAAAGACGCCAAATATACTACTACTTATTCAAACGCTAACTACTTGTTGCTACTGTATAATATTACGGGAAGCATGGGGAGTCCTTAATTGGTAAATTTCTTTCAAGCGTCAATACGTACCATTTGCCGAGGATGCCGCAGAGTCTGGAGACCTCTTTTTACGCCCTGCAGAAATATTGAACATGAATATTGAACGTCGCTCTTAATCATAAGCTACACATTATACGAGCGTGCAGTTGCATTTACTTTTAATCAGTCGTGCACTACATTCCATGTATAAACATTTGGCCTAAACAAAACGCAGACGTTTATACACATAGAATGCAACAAGAAATGGCATGATTCATGAGATGATCTCATACAAAAGTATTGTTCGTATCGCGCGACGTTAAAAAAAAGGACCATTATGCACGTTTGTTGTAACAAAAAGGTTAAGAAGAAGAACTAAAAGATATTCGCCTTGCTTTGTGCTGACGCGATAAGTCACGCTAGTGTGCACAGTGACGTCAGCGTCGGGTCGAGAAGTTGCAGTCAACGAAGTAAGATCGTGAGCTTTGGCTGATCTCCTTTTGGCACCGGACCGTTCCGTTCCCGCCTCGGGCTCAGGTTCAGGCTCGGGTTCCGGTTTTGGTTCAGCCTTCGGTTCGGACTCGGGTTCCGGTTCCGATTTTGGCTCTGGCTGCGGGAGCGGTTCTCCTTTTGGTTTTTCTTGAATCTCGGGGAAAGCTCGACACGCCGGTGACAAGTCGTTTGGTCGCCAGCCAACGCCGACCCAGCTCGTGCCGTTTACAACCATAACGCCCTCGAGTTCTTTGCTCTCCTTGAGTATACGCCAGTAGAAGGTAAAGTCGTCGGAGAACTTCTTCGTCGTGTAAGCGTCGAGGTCCACGTCGATTGTCTTAATTGGGGACTCTGAAAGAAGTTGTTGACTGAATAGAGAGCGGCTCGGGACGCTAACAATGCGAAGATAGAAAATGCTAAGCAATTTCACTTGAGGCCAACTGGAGAGAGGACTTCAGGGAGAATAAATATTGTGTTTTATGGTACAGAGAACACAATGTTGGCTGAATAATTATGGATGCGCAATGCAGGAATGTTCTGTGAATTTCATTTTCCTAGACGCTGTCCTCGAAATCCTCGCTTGGTGAAACTTACTCTTCGCGCAACCAGGACCGAACCATCCAATGTTGCAGTAACAGTGCTTGGTGGGCGCGGTCGTACCGCCATTGTCGATGCACGTGCCCTGAATACCGCAATCCGAGTCATCCAGGCATTCCTCCTTAAATTCGCACCTACTACCATGATACAGCCGATCACATCTGCAGCGAGCCAGAAGATATCGGCCGTGACCGCTGCAATCTTCCCTGTAGGCCTTCCTATCGATGATCTAATACACACAAATTATAGATCAGTGTTGGAATGTGCTGAACACTTCTGACTAATCGAACATTCTCATCAAGCATTATCAAGCTTATTCACTTACATCGATGTCGGCACAGGACCAGAATCTATAGCTCGCACCCCATTCCTCAGCTTCTCGAAGAAGTCGAATCGTACAGTCTGTGCAAGTGAAATTCTGGGGTAACTGTATGGCGTAACTCTGTGCCCTGAAAATTAGGATATCCATGTTTGTTATCGTTAGAATAAACTCGAAGAGATTATCCAGACAATGAATAATATCAGTAGACTCACGTGGCGTCATCTTCCACGAATTCGCTGTTCTTCGTGACGGGTGTCAGATCGACCAGCGGCCTATCAAGAGCGTCCAGGATTTGTAACCGAAATCCTCCCTGAAACGCAAACACCGATCAGTAGGAGAGATAGGAAACTTTCAAAATTCCGAAATCGAAAGTTTACACAATTGGCAAACTCGGAGAAACAAAAATTGAACGTAATCTCGTCTATTACATCTTTCTAGAAAATGCATACTGGGAGTGCATAAAACACACCGCGTTGCGTAACAAGAATATTTCGAATCATAAAGTTTTACTACCCGGCGATGAAAGTCCGAAACAACAAGATCGGCCAATTTTAAAAAATGCCGATGCAGACAATGCCAGGAGAAAATAATGAGCGGAGGCCCAATTATAAAGTAAATGTACATCGCATATCGCGAACATGGGCCACGCGACTCCGTGCGATTACAAGGATCGGGTTAATGCCGTTGTGTTTGGAAACGTAGCCAAGCTACGGATGGAATCGTTTTAGTTCCAATGAGTGAACTTCCGCGCGGTTTCATTCGCCACGCTCGCGTCGGAAGCGAGAAACGGTCAAGAGGACGTTGAGACATCGATCGGACTCGGATAGCGGTATCGAGCGAGCTTATCGCGGAATCCACGGCATAGAAACCGGCCTGAGGCTCGATCAGTCACGCCGACGAAAAAAGGAGTTGCAAGCTTTTTCCACCAAATACGACGACGTCCCGAGAGAAGTCGCAACTCTGCCGTTACGAAATTCCCGCCTTCGTGAGAAGTTCAACGAATTGGAAATGGGAGACTGTGGAATTGCACGCGGCAACACACTCTTGGGCTCCTTTGCGGTGCGTTTCCTATTTAGCATCAAACAGTGGACAAGTTAATGCAGTCGGCATCGCGTTAAAAACATGTTTTACCCCTTGCCCTCTAACATCGAATCAGATTTGTGATGGAGAATATCCATTTCCTTTTAACCAAAATAAAATTCTGTTTGGTTGTTAACAGAATTATATAAACTTTCTTCTAAGAAATGATGCACGACAAAGTCCTAATCAGTGTAACTGTAAACTAAATATTTGCTTAGAAATTTAATTGAATCCATAACTTAGGTTCCTGAGCGGTGCGTTTCCTATTTAGCATCAAACAGTGGACTAGTTTTAATGTAGTCGGCATCGTGTTAAAAACATGTTTGACCCCTTTCCAACCAAAATAAAATTCTGTTTGTTGTTAACAGTCATTGGCGAATATACAGGCATAAATATAAACTTTCTTGTTCTAAGAAATGACGCATAACAAAGACGTTCTAATCAGTGTAACTGTAAAATAAATATTTGCTTAGAGGTTGAAATTTAATTGAATCCATAACTTAGGTTCCTGTGCGGTGTGTTTATTATTTAGCATCAAACAGTGGACAAGTTAATGCAGTCGGCATCACGTTAAAAACATGTTTTACCGCTTAACATCAAATCTAACATCAAATCGGATTTGTGAGATGGAGATTATTCATTTCCTTTTAACAAAAATAAAATTCTGTTTGGTTGTTGACAGTCATTGACGAATATACAGGCAAAATTAAACTTTCTTCTTTTAAGAAATGACGCATGACAAAGACGTTTTAATCAGTGTAACAGTAAATTAAAAATTTACTTGGAGATTGAAATTGAATTGAATCCATAACGGTGCAATTTTTTAGAATGTACGATAGAATTCGCAAGCGAACGCTCCCATAACAATTACCGATCAATTCAGTCATCGACCGCGTTGTTCCGACACCTTCAATATAGATGCGACGAACAGGAGGACCGTTATTAATCGAGTCGTGCTTGGGAACAATATCATACTCCTTTTATGCGTCACGTTCCGCGAACAGAACCGTACGATGTCCCTTCCAGTGAAAGATAACGTATAATTACTTTCAAGCTGTCAACCTACATGAGTGATCGTTGAGGACGCGAAAAAACCGTTATCGAAAAAGTCCACTTTAATTCCTGTCCTTTTAATTAAAATTATTCAAATCGCTCTACATAAACGAACCAAGCAGTAATCTCGTGGGACAAAGTTGTTTTTCTCTTTTGAGAAAAGGACACCAACAATAATTCTTCACAGCTACAATGATTACAACTTCTCTGTATTTAATAATTTGCTAGGACAAAAAGAAAATGTATTAATATTTCCGTTAACAAATAGCAAAATTATTGTACATTTTTATATTCTTGCATGCTCACAATTTATATTGGAAGCATAAAAGTATGTATATGATAATAGTCATGCCTTTTATTCAATAATATGAATAATCGTTGGAATGTCCCAGTTAATTCAAATTTGAAGCAGAGTTTCCCGCGCCGAGTCATAACTGCGCGAGCACATTGTAGCGTCATCCGCGGCGGTAATCGCTGGAACGCGTAAGTTTCACTTGTGCCTAACATTTCCTAAGACGCGGAACACGTTACAACGGCTGGTGTTATAGAATACAATGCGCGAGACGCATTTGCCGGCGGAATGGAATCCGTTCGCTGGAGATGCTTGTCACTTTTGATGAAAGTCTGCCGGTCGTATAATAATCTGCCGCGAGAGAGTTTGAAATGTTTTCGAGCGACGATTGCGCCGCCACTCGAGACGCGCGGAGAAAGGGAAGTGGTACTGCTTCGCACGGCGTACACACCTGCACGCGGCTCCGGTGTTATTGTCGAATTTTTCTCATGCCGCGGATATTTTCGTCCGCAGAATTCGTCGGACGCCTATGCTACGGCTACGCCATTTCAAACCAGTTGCTGTTGCTAAACAGAGGAGAACTTACAGGGAACACCTAAGTATGTATGTTCGTTGATTCAACGTGTCTGTCATATTCAATTCTTTATATTCAATGAAAAATAAAGTGTACTATTGCAGCCCGTTTTATTAACCCTTTGCACTCGGAGCTGTTTTAACTCGAAAATTAAACTTCTTCCTAGCTAGAATAATTCTAATATGATTTTTGTTTATTTTATGGATATGAAATTCATAGAACACTTCATACAATACGTACAGTCGGTGTACAAAGTATTCGTACACATTTTAAAAACGAATAACTTTTCCAAAATTGGACCCAACAGCTTGAGTTTTTTTTTAGAAAGTAAACAATATTTTAAATAATGGTATAACGATTTTTGTGGTGACTCTAAGTCACACCTCGAGTGCTAAGGGTTAATAATATTCTTCTCTTTTAACCTATAACCCACCTGTTTATGATACAGGAAAACTTGGTTCTCCTCGAGCAGACGCGAAAGACATAACGATACTGGTTAGAAAACACAAGCATTCAATTCTTCCGCTGTAAAAAGGTCATCTACCCATTAGTCATTTCCCATCGAACAAAGAGGGACGTGTCTATTGTTTCGACGACTGACGCCGGTAGTTGAAACGCGAATTTTCGTTTTAGCGTTATTCGCGAGCTCTTTATGGCGCAATTATCCGCGAATTCCTTCGAACAATTTCAATCCTTCCTTCACGGCTCGATGACTTTTCCAAGCAACGGGGCCCTGAGAGGTTTGGCGTCGATCCGAGTCATTGGCGACTGCCGAGTTACGGTACCCGACATACCAACGTGTGCACTGTCAGGTACGGTCTCTATCTTTCTCTTTCTCGTGGATCGCGCACGCATCCACATGCAAAACGACTTATCCCTTACCACCTTCTTTCCGACCTAGCAATCTACGTAAGGTACGCGTCGCCGAGTGTATCCGCGGACGCATGCCGAGCTTCGCTTCTGAATTATTCAACAAGCGTCACCTTGAGCGACGTCCAGCAAGCGTAGGCTGAGCTCAGCCTCTGCCTTTTCTTTCCCTTTCGTAGACCACGCGCGGACAAATTCGTGATGTCTTTCACGATGACTCGCGGCGACGCAACGCGAGGAATATGAATCCGTCCGTGCTCGCTGCGTTTTAGATTAGGGACGCTCCGGGCTCTACGGGGGATGCCTTCTACCGGTAAGTGGAAAACGAAATTAACTACTTTTCTCGCGGGATTATAAAGTATAATCTGCCGGAGAATATTATCTCAGTGAGTTTTTGCAATTATCTCCGAGCTGCGTGTAAAGTGTATAGACAATGTGTTTGAAAATAAACTGACACACATTGTCGTAATGGCTGTCCACTCGTAAGCCTGAAGTAATGGAAATTGGATACATCGATAAAGTCAAAGACTCTTATGAAGAAAATTCGAATACTGCGACGATGTATGTAATTAATACACGTCACACCGTATTCGCAGCTGTAATATCTACAGTCGGTGTACAAAGTATTCGTACACATTTTAGAAACGAATAACTTTTTCAACTTGGACCCAACAGCTTCAGTTTTTTTCAGTTTAATCTTTTTTAAATTGTTTTGGCCGCAATTGCGGAGGAAAAAGTAAAGGTCACGATTTTTAAATTTTTTATCTGTGCCTGTGATGAAAATTTAAAACATGTATTTTGTAAATCTAAGTTCTAAGTAATCTCAGTTATATACATGTACAAAGTTTCATTGAAATCGGTTGACAAATAAAAAAGCTATGGGCATTGTAAGATGTCAAAATCATTGAATTTAGGGTTTGCGATTCATTTAAATCGCAGATTCTTACAATTTTTGCTATTTTCAATCAATTATATTTCATAACAACCTTGATCGATTTCGATGAAACCAAATGGATCTTCTAAATTTTCATTACAGTCACAGATAATAAATTTAGGAATCTTTACTTTTTCCTCTGCAATTACGACCAATAACAATTTAGAAAATGTTATTTACACATTAGCTAGTAAACCAATACTTCTAACGTCTCAAAAAAACTCAAGCTGTTGGGTCAAATTCTGAAAAAGTTAGTCGTTTTTAAAAGGTGTACGAGAATACTTTGTCCATTGTATGAATAATTCACAGGGTATAGCGCAGTTATATTTATAGGTTCCGTTATACTAATTTCGTGTAAATATTATTAGCAGGATGAGCCAATCGTGGTATTTGAAATTAATATTTTATGGACCTTGACATTGCATCAAGCCCATGAACTTAGTCAAAATGAATTCTGTTTATGTATAAACAGTGAGGAAGGTTAGGATATATACATATACATCCATACCTTGTTTTTTAAATTATGTTTATTTTTTGGATTTCTGTTTATTATTACTTGCTTTGTACTTTTATTTTTATCTAAGCATTTTTATAGGAAATAAGAACAAAATGCTTTATGAACTAAAAACTATATTATTTTATAAAAAATTGGAGCAGATCCAATTGAATTCGTATAGGTTTGTATAAAAATAATTGATTCGTTATACGGCTTTTCGCTTAACGATTAACTTTTCCGGAACGTATCTAGGCCGTAAAGCGAGGTATAGATGTACTTTGTAAATAGAGTAAGGACATGTAGTGTTTTCGCGAGTCCTTGACATTGTGCCTGCCGACTCTATTGCTCAAGGTTACCTCGGAGCTAGCTAAAAAAGAGTTCCGTTTGTACACAAATAGTGGAAGAGGTTAGCATTTCCATGGAAATGTGTTGCGGTACACGAAAGGGGGAAATACGGCGAAATGATCAAATGTGGTTTTATTCGACTCTCGCATATCCGGTTGTACAATTTGTTTTTTTCATCCAGCCCCGGTTTTCTAGACATTTTTCTGCGTGGCTGCTCGCGCGCGCATTAACGGTCTTTCAGCGGCGCGCGAAGCACGTGCACACGCGCAGGAATTAACCGACCGGTTGCGCCGGAACAATTTCGCAGCTCTCTTTTTTTGCCATCGGCCAACGAAATTCGCCAAGCGATTCAATTAACTGTCTCGAGTAAAAGCGGTGTCTCGTACGCGATAAGACGGAGGCGAATTAATGAGATGCGAAAGTTGATCGTTAATCCGTTCCGTCACGAGATGAAAAACTCATCGCGTCGTAGTAGGATAGCTGCGCAAAATAACAAATGCGAGTCTACTCACACGATGGGGATAAGCCAGATGCCAGGTGACGTTGAAATTACTACCGGACAGTAATGTAGTCTTGATATCCCCTGAAACATGAAAGCACCTTCATTAAAGTTCAGGTTAGTACTGGCTTGTCGGGAAATAAATAGCTACGTAAGTAGTATTAACTTGTTTTCACGCGAATACAATTTATATATTTATTTCAACAGAATTATATCGTACCTGTTTTTTTTTTAGATTCTTCAGGACTAGTCCAGTCAACGAAAAGATTCTAGAGGGAAATGGAAGGAACACAATTTTTGACTTTGGAACTTTGTTTGGACTAGTTAGGAGGTGAACATACTAAAAGCCCCACTCCTAGGAGAAACTATATCTCGGAAACTATGCGTTCTAGCGATAAGACCACTGCATACAAAATTAAAGCTGACAAAATGTGCCACAAGATTGACTCCATTCAGTTTTTCGCCATCTCGCATAGTTGCCAAGATATCCGTGCTCAAAACTCACTAAAGAATGAAGAGTTAGGTATATATAGTCAAATAAGGCGAAAAACGTGAAGCAAAAATTTTTTTCTTCGAAATTAGTGAATTTTGAGCGCGGATATCTCGGAAACTATGCGAGATAGCGAAAAACTGAATGCAATCAATCTTGTGGCACATTTTGTCAGCTTTAATTTTGTATGGAGTGATCTTATCGCTAGGACGCAAAGTTTCCGAGATATAAGCGAAAAACCGAAAAAGGGACCTTCTACGTGCCTCCCTGCACCCCGCTCACTTCCTAGGAGTGGGGACTTTTAGTATATTTACCTCCTAACTAGTCCAAAGTACCAAAGTCAAAAATTGTGTTCCTTCCATTTTTCTCTACACCCCCTTTTGAGCATTCATTGACTGGACTAGCTGGATCATACACCAATGTCTTAGATAGCGGAGAAAAAGGAAACTGCGTATTCATCTCCTGGTATTTATTATAATTAGATGTTGTTATGGTGACGATCTATGTGGCCTCGAAAGGCTGGAATTATAATACCTACCAGTAATGACTTTTACAAATGAAGGATTAAGAATTGAGGGCAACTACATTGATTTCTATTTTTAGAAGTTCATTTTTTAATAATAGTATCAATAAAAACACTTTCGAATTTTTCTAGAAAATGCATGATGCACAATGTGTGCGTAAAACTCCGTTTTTCCGGTTTATTCACTCGAACAGAGTCAACCCCTTTCCGATTGTGCCACCGTTTCGGAAACACCCTGTGTACTGCGCAACGCGTTCTACCCGAACGATTATGATGCAACGTACGAGCGGAATGGCTTCGAGAAACGGAAATTTGTAATTTCTCAGGCTCATCGATCAAACAATGAGATGTTAATATTCATTACGATAATGAGACGCGATAATTTATAACAATCGCCGGAAACATGCTCAAATGCAAGTTCACCGTGGTCTCGCCCACGGGATTGTATTACTTTAAAAACATAAGAATTGTATAAGAGCGAATCAATTCTGTGATCTTTATAATGAAAACAGTTTCTGGGGTGGATCTGCATTCCGACGAGCTAATTGGGAGAACTGATTCAACTTGCATTTAAATGCAACTTGCATCTAAATGCAACTTGCATCCTGTACCAATAAATTTGTAAGCTGCTTGAAGGAACAAATCGTTGCAGAGAAACAAGCCGGCTCCGAAAATGTATTTTTCCCGGTCGCGGAAACTACTTCCACGGAAATGAGGCGATATAAATCATCGCGAATGGGGGAACACGTCGGGTATGCGTTGGTATCGCGAATTATATCAGTCGTTACGAAAACAAATTTCTACGTAACTCGGAAGGTGGTGGTAGTTAGCATCCTCGATCCACCGACTGTTTCGCGATAAGGATCGACCGTGGTTTTTCTCGGATCGGACTCGGTTCCGGAAGCAATCAAGAGTGCCATGGAGCATAATTAATTTCCGGAATCCTCCGGAGCTTGTGTGTTTCGCGACCGATCCTGCCTTTTAAGGACTATTGCCCTCTCCCCGCCTTCGGAAAGAAAACAAGTTCTCTACTTCGTGCACGGAGCTGATCGTTGAGTCTTTACAAACTTACTCCTCGCACAAAACATTTACTTTTCTCCATTGCTCAAGGACACTTCTATACCGATAAGCGGTTGGAAAATCGAAGGGGATTCTTTCTTCGTCGTTTTACAGATCCATGCATATTCAAGGGAGTCTGAACAAGTATCTTCGCCACTAAAACTGTCGTCATAAAATTTGATGTACGATTTTTCGCCATCGTTTCATTGTATCCTAAACGAAACATTCGAGTCAACAATATTTGTATGGATTTTTCAACCTCCTTGTTATCATTATAAGGATATACACTGCAGTTATGAATTTTTATTAAACCTTAAATTAGCTCCACGTATTTTTGAAGTTTCACATTGATTGATTAACCATTGCATGAAAATATTGATTACAAAGAAGCAAGCTAAAAAATCTGTAAAAATGGACTTAAGAGGTTTGTTCATCCGAGAGTAAAAAAACAACTTCTGACAGTTCTACACCAATGATAGTAGTTATAAATGTCTGGGTTAAGTAGCTGTTCGACCATCAAGCTCCGGTAGAGATATGGATAATAAATATGATAATAGCCTCGGACTTAATAAGATGATGTAGCACCCCCTCGCGGCGATCTCGCGCAGATTTATGCGAAGATTGTTTGGGTCTGTCACGGGCCGCGTCGACTATTAAATTACCGGGGAATATGCCGTGCGGCATCGACGCGGTAACATCCGATTCGTAGGGCCGTAAAAAAATTACTATGTACGACGACATTCACGGACACCGTTGGTCGAGTGCGTGAGCGGTTATGGTTGTGTTCGTGCGCCTGGTTTCGGGTGACACAGGTGGATGTGCCGAGACCACGCGTTCCTTTTTACGACGCAAGGGGAATGGTTTACGTCCTGCTACGTTGAGGGCTTAGTACTGGTTCCCGAGTGATATATGACGAGATTATGGAGAATGTGGAAATTAAGAAGAGGTGGTTAGTTAATAGGATCCTACATCTCTTAAACCAGAGGGTACAGAACAGGCGAGACAGAAGGTATTCGATAACACCGAGAGCTTTTAGAAGCCGGTGCCCCTTCAACTCGATCGGAGCGATTAATTTTTTTAATATCCCGTGAACTTTTTCAGGACGCCTTTATCTTGAGTGGAACAGCGATGGAATTTCTCGTGCGCCAATACAGGAGAAGACGATCCCAACGTTACAAGAACTCTACGGAGATGGAGTTACGTGGAACTTAAAATATGCGAGCCATATCTTTGTCTGCCGGAACGACACGGGGCCCGTAAAAATGGATTGGTTATCTTGCAAGAAATTTATTGACAATCTAAATGTTCGGTTAGTCATGCGTTGCTCAGTTTAAACCGGTAGCAATTACGCAAAAAGCGCATTAGAAATGTCCGCATACGTAACCGCTAGATCTTAGAGCCAAGGTAACATAGAGGATAGATATGCGGAGTTGATGGGCTAGCATTCACTTCAAACGGTTCGGTGTGGATTTATATAGCGAAAGTTTTCGATCATTTATAGCACTCTAAATGACTCTAAAACAGTTTCACATTCAATTTGTTCCAGGTTTAATGAAGAATGTATTAAAACGAAGGGTGTACAATATATGAAATTTGTGGTGCACAGCTTTTGCGAGCGACTGTATGTACCGGTATCTTCTCGGATCCGAAGATTTACGCCAGGGCCGCGTCAAAAAGGCAGTCTTCAAACAACGTCATTTCACGCGCGCGGCTCCGCGAGCGACTCGATCCGCACGGGTGTACGCGTGCATCAAAAGTTCACATATTCCCGGCGAACGCAGGCATGTGGAAAAAAGTGCACGGTGCACCGTACGTGCATAGTGGAGGCAAGACGTGGAAGGTAATGGCCAGGCACCGAGGTTCGAGTTCCCTTCGCGCGAGCCGGTGAAAGTCGCCTCGAATCAGACTAGCGGGCTATCCCCACCGGGAACGTGTCTTCGTGTTAATGTCGTTTTCCCATAGAAGTCCCTCACCTCCTCGCTACCCCCCTCTGGCCACCCTCTCCGGCATCTCGGCGATCGACTAACGACGCCATCCTCGGAGTCGACCGCGAAAATTCCATCGGTAGTTTCCGGTTCGCGTTCCAAGGATCGTGTGACGATCCGGCAACATCCGGAGATACCTGCTCCGTCGGTAACACTATCGAACGGGATTCGCCGTTGTTTTTCTACCTGTCGACGTCGCGACGTCTCGAGTTTCACCGACTCGTTCCCTCTCCGAGGTGTACAGGTGGGGGACGACATGGGAACGCTGGCAAAAAATTGCTACAATTGCGTGTATGGGGCGTGAAAAGCTGTTCTTTCCGATTAGCTCCAAGTAATCAGCACAAATTAGCTGTTCAGACACGGTGTAAGTCAGTATTTGTCCCCGAAGAGTTAAGGATGTAACCGTCTTAACTCTCCAGTGTACGGATCGAGTAATTTTCTTTAAATTATTTTCATATTCCTCAATGAAGCTCTATTAGTTTTATGCAATATAATTATGTAAGAGAAATTAATTAGACTAAAGTACTAAAAGAAGGATTTTGTAAATGATACTAATTAACCCTTTGCCACATTATAAGTCAGACTCGTGTTGAAGATTTTGACAAAGTTGAACAAATATAAATATTACGCTGTTCTTTTTAGAGGTAATAAATTTTCTTCTCTGTAACATTTTTTAAAGACGTTCTAATTGGCTGTAGCTGCAAAGAAATTAGAACAGCAAGGGGTTAATAACAGCAGGTGTTCATACGAAAATAGCGACAATATTACTGCCAATACAACGCGTGCGTACGTACTCCAATAGTCCATTATGGTGTAATGATCAGTTTCGTTGACATATACGGGCTGTCGCTAAACTATTGGCATAATAGTTTGTAGAGTAACGCCAGTTCAGTGTCATAGATATGGTAGCGTATTGCAGGCTAGTAGTTTATTAGAAGAGTCGATGTCTCTGTATCGTGCACTAATAATGAACCAATTCGGCCTTGTCACGGACTGACTCCAAAGAGGCCAAGGTTTGCACAGAACAGTCACTCCGAGAAAAATAATAGTCGTTCTTCATAACTCTGACCAAATACGTACGCAAATCTCCGTGCAAAACAATACGTTTTCTGAGTGGATCAAATTTTCGAATTTGTCTTCTCAACCTCCTTTTCGTACCTCAACATTTTTGTTACCATTATTATTGCATTTCACTTTGATTATTGGAGCGCCGGCGCAACAGTTACACTTTAAACCGCAATAAAATGGTAATAAAATATCACACATAAGATTTGATGGCATCGTCGTAAACAGTGGGCTTTAATCTTCAAGTGTGGGACACATTTGAATCTGTTTTCATCAGTTTCCTAATGCAGAGGTATCTTCGGGGAAAAACAAATTAAGGAAGTGAAAGTAGAGGTTTCACCCTACGAAATGAGCCTCGGTAGATCATTGTCCACGATTTTTCCACGAAGCTACGTCAGGTTAAATATCGACAACCTTTCACCTA
Organism: Lasioglossum marginatum; assembly: GCA_028455795.1. Taxonomy (NCBI): domain Eukaryota; kingdom Metazoa; phylum Arthropoda; class Insecta; order Hymenoptera; family Halictidae; genus Lasioglossum; species Lasioglossum marginatum. The sequence continues at coordinate 8,108,103 of CM052278.1, read as the reverse complement.
AGACATGACGATCCTTTAATTTCGGTCGTCATTTTTCACGAGCTCTGGGTGTGCTGTACACCAAACATACTTATTTTAAGCGGTTCTGTGATAAATATTGTATGGAGAGCGCTTAGCGGTGTGAAAGACAAGGCTCATTACGACAGTGTGTGTACATTGTAATTATTTGCATCTTCAAACCTGCACAAATATTGGTAGAACGTAGGACTTACCACGAGGCATTCCACATGGTCCTGGTGTCCTGGAGTTGTCCAGAAAGTCCAAGTCGTACTTCCTCGCCCGTGGAAAAGTCAAGGCGACGTGTCCTTGCACTTCTCTGTACGATATCACCGTCAATACCAGCAGGATCAGCCCCGCGATTACCGTGGAACACGTTTTCGATGACATTTTCAGACGGAAACGTGGTCTCGTACGATCGTCCAGCGTCGTCCACGCTCACAAACACTACTTTTTCACTGAACACCTCGTGCTTGTTCCCTCTGGGAATTTTCCTCTCGCGCGCCTGAGACCCTCCTGCTGATTTTTCCTGACGCTCGGCATGGGCACCCCTCGTTGATTAACTTCTTCCGCCTCGGTGAGGCCAGCCTGCAACAAGAAAAAGCGAATTCTTAGCTCGTCCGTCTTCTTCAGAATGTTTTACCATCGTTTATCCTTTTAGCCGCAAAAAATTCTCCTGAATATCTAAACGCGTCGTCCGATTAAAATATTCACAGAGGAAAGTTTCGTGTCCTCGGAGAATTATTTATTCGTTAGAGCAATTCCATTTGCATTTTACTGCGATGGGAGGCTCCAACTTCGTATTTTCTTTATACTATTCACTCGTCGATTTTCGTCAACACTTTCTTGCGAAAAGATAAATAATTCCAATACCTTCAAATTTGATAGAACCCTTGAATCGTACAGAGACGATTTAAGAAATAACAGTACTATTTATGCAAAAAATAGATAAGTGATATAGGAGATTTAATTAATACAAGGAAATATTATTGAGTCTTCTGTAAAACTAAGGGTGTACGTAATAATGGAGGGTATAAAACAATTTCTTCATATTTCGTACATTCGAAGGAATATTGTTTGTACATTGTTTGTACCTTTCTGAAACGAAAGGAAAGGAAACCAGAGCTTTTCTCGCCTCCTCGGACGCCATCTTGGTATCGATGGTGCTGAAAGTTGGCGTAATCGAGACGCGTGCTCTACGAATTCAAGGCCAGTTTTCGAGGCTCGTGGAAACTTGTTCTTTGGCAACTCGATTGGTTAAGATTGCATAAATTATTACTTCGCGCGAGCTTATGATCTTGCATAAACCGTCCAGCCACCTGCGACACCGTTCGAATGCTTAATATTCACGGAATGGTCGCTCACGTCCCGTGCAACACTCCGTTTCGACTAATAGAATATTAGAGACGGTGTTGTAAAAGCAATTTACAAAATTTTTAGAAAGTGCATACCTAACATTACCGGGCCCGTTATTTATACTCGTTAATGAGAAGGAGTGAAACACTTGTTATATAATTGGCAATGTGGTTATTGTAACCTCATTCTGGAAAACAGGAATACACTTCGTTTAAGCGAACATTAATTACACTTCCTTGTTAGCGGACTGCAAAGTTAGTGTAAATGGTTGTTGCGTGAAATTCCTGCGATCGATAACACGCGAATTATTTTTTACTCGCTTTCTTCATCTGTTCGAAAAGATAATCAGATGCAAAAGTTTCGAGTCGGAACGGCTTGCTTCTGATTTTCTATTCTACTATTACTAAAAGCATAAAAATATTTACATAAAAGAATTTATTTAACTGCGTAAGGTGCTGTTATCATTTTTACAAATGGAAAGATTCAACATAATTTAACGCAGTTCCATTATATTTTCGATTTGCAAGATTCTGTACGGTATTTTTGAATGAAATTAACCTTTTGCCGCAAGAATGCGTACGCGTGCTAACCTTTGGCTGCAAGCGAATCGGAAAAAGCGTCGCAATAATAAGTATTAATGAATGGCTGGCAAAATTACAGCGTTCCACCGAAACGTGTAATTTCCTGAATTTAATATCCGTCTTGAAATACCGACGACCGCAAATACTATCGATCAATCATCGCAGAGGCGAATAACGGTCCTTCGAACGGAAGGACAACACCATGACTCGCACGCGACTTCCTCCTTTATCGCTTCCTCCTCCTCGAAACTGAGAAACGAAAATAAAGACCGACCTCCATGTTCATGCGCAAGGTTTAAGGACGACATTGAGCGAGCAGAAACGGAAAGTTTTCGAAGAATCGTCCGAAACGAAGGTCGGAACACGAAATCGAGGAACCGGCCGTGAGAATTCGGAAGAGACAAAGGCGAAGGACTCGTGCGCATCGAGATAAACGGATGAGAACAATTATAGCAGGCTGTCGAGCACAGTGCATGAAACTCGACGACTGTCAGCATTGTGTTGCTTGCATGAAAAAAATAAAACGTGAATTTGTATGTTCTGTATTGTGTAAAGGCATAAAGAAGTTTTTAAGAAGCTTCGTTTAGAGACTTTCAAGCACTGTTTCGTGAATGAGCGTGTGTCAACGAATTGGTTTTTAATTCAAATTTCTCTTAAATCACAACGTAGACAATTAATATAATATTTCTTTTTCAGATGGAGCATCATTGACGTTGTACTTATGGCAGTTGCGAAAGACATCCGAAGGGTTTAAGCCACGACGAAGCCTCTGCGTACGACGCCGTGCGGGTAAATGGAATGTGGGAATAGCCGGGAGATTTCGCCGGCCTAAAATTTGAAAGTGTAGATCGAAGGATTAAAGGGCAAGCTATTAAATCCGCGGGTAAGTTCGACGTGGATTAGCATATTCGTGAACGGTTGCGACAACGTTTCTACGCAGAGAGGTTGCGACAGGCCGGGAGCGGATCTCCTTCCGAGGAATCTGAGCGTGGCCTCAGCGCGGCCTCAGAGTGGCCTCAGCCTAGCCTCATCGGCGAAGTACGCGGAGATCGCCTACCTGGGAGGTGCAATTCACTCGCGTGCAGATGAAAAACAGATAGTGGGAGTACGAGGAGCTCAGAAGCGAGGCGGAGAGGTGCAACGGCGGAGTTGCAACGCGCGCGTATAGGGTGCATTTTTTTCTCGCCTCGTGGAAACCTGACATTCTGCGGAATCCCGATCCAGCCGATCTCCAACGACACGGTCTTCCACTTGTTCTTAAACGGCTCCCTCGGCTGATGACGTTACGAAATTGCTAGGGGGGTGCACGGTGGGGAGGGAATTCGAGTGGAAGCCAAAGCTCGATGGAAAAATCTCGCTACCTCTGTCCTTGGGATTCCGTGGCTCGCAAAAATAGACGTTATCTCATCAGAAAGCGGCTTTCTACGGTTTTCGAGAGGCGACGAAAAATTCCGAGAAGCCAACGGTTCGCGCGATCCGCCGAGATGCTAATCGCGCACGCGCACACGATCCTCGCTGTACGGCATTCCGCTCGTGTTTTTGTAAACATGAAGGTCGATCCAGCGGTCGTGGATCGCGGACCGCGCGAGGAATGATCGGGCTCGACGTCGGCCGAATTTCTCATTCGTTTGCTCAGGATGAGTTGGCCTTTTGTGGCCCTAATTTTGTTCTTTCTCGTGGCCTCAATTTGTTCGTAAAAATCTGTGCGTGGGTCCTTGTGTCCTGGTACAAGAGGCTGTCTCATCGTTCTTAAAAGTCTGTGATTCACAGCGAAAAACCTTGAATCATTTCTTTAGTAACAACAAGCTATTCCTAGTATCACTTTCTGACAGTCGATATGCGATGTTGTCCTCTCCGTTTAGGAGAACAAGTAGAAACACTATGAACAGAAATTGGTACAAAGCTAGCAAATGAAACGGCCACGCACGCAATCGATTAATGGTTAACAGCCTTCCATTAGTGAAAGTGTTGAAATAATTGTACATGCGTCGATCGCGATTCAATCTCGAATTCGCTAAACGATAGTTCATAAAGCCGAAGTGAGTGTGAACGATCCGCGTAATATCTGATTTCAGTGGAGTCAGGTGTTCAGGGATCTGTCGGTTGTTTTTTCGGGTATTATTTTCGAGATATTCTCTGCGTGGGTCTGTGGTGAACAGTTTTCATCGAGCGATGGAGGGGTTTAATTGACATTCCAGCCGAGGGCACACGGCGATTTCTATCGGTGTCGATGAACGGCTCACTTGTGCGTGGAGCTCCGACTCGGATAGCCAACGCCATGCTGAAGAAGGTGAGGTAAGAGCAGAACGAGGTGGGAGAGCGGGCTCGGCTACGTAGGGAAAACGATCCGCCTTCGACGGCTCGTGGAAAACGAGTTGACATTCCACTGAACACCGATGTCGTTGTCCTTACCGATGTTCTTGCTCGCTTACTTATTATCCGCGCTCTAAATGCCGCCGATCGATCTCATGCGTGGTCTCGAGAAACGTTTCTCCCTCTCTCGGAAAATCGTCACGATGGCGTGTTCCCAGCCACTGGCAACTGCTCGCAAAACATTAAAAAACATCGACGAACTTGAAACGAAAGATCGGTTCTAATAAGAACAGAAAATCACACTTTCATAAGAAAATAAGCACGCGGCTGATCGGACGCTAAACTTTCTCGAACGTCACTGTTTACCTTCTACGTTCCTGTGCGATGCTGTGCTGGCTTATCCTCGCCGAATATCAAGACAAATTGTAGCGTGGGCTCGAAGTACACGAAATGGTCCATGGAAAAAAGAAACACAAGACTTGAGAAGAAATTCTGTCAAGAATGTTTTCTAACGCTTCTTTCTTTGGAATGATCGGAGACGTTATTGAGCTATTGAACTGAACAGGTACATTCCAACGTTACTGGTAGGAAAATTTCCATTATCACTCATCATTTAATAAAACTTCAAGAATAAGGACAAGTTAGTTAGATTACTTCTGGCAAACATGAAATAACAAGACAATAAATTTAATCTCGATACTCGCGTTTTCTATAAAATGTTAGTGCAGAGTTAATCAATACCGGAAAAAGTAAGTGAAACGGAGAGAAGTAAACAGATACAGAACAATGCGACGTCACCTTGATACCCATATACGTATGCAGGCGTATCGAAATGGGTCGCGTTCGAGTCCGCGGAACAATGGCAAAAGTATAATGGAAAGAGGAAACGTTTCTCCGGAGAGGAAAAGGAGACGGAAAAAAGGACGGCGTTTCTAAACGTGCCACGGTGGTGACTGATCGTTCTCATTGATGGGGAGATCGCTGGGGCGAGAGATGAGAAAATGGGAATTCGCCGCGTGACCGGGCTAAGAAGGAAGCGAAACTGCGACCGTTAAAACGAGCACGCTCTCCTTCGACGTGTGTGTCGTGGAAAACGAGGCTCTCTCGTTTCATTCGGATTCTCGTCTCGTTCCCACTGGGCTGGTTGCGCGCTCTCTTGCTCGGGAGGATATTACGCGATCCAGCGGCATTATGCCGCGCGATTGGAACGACGCGATCAACTGGAATAACGTACGATAGGAACGCGACCAAAGGCAGAAATATTTTCCCTGCGCGAGGGAAAAACGATGGAAACAATGCCGACTGCGCGACAAACCGGGCACAATGGGGAGAACGAGGAGAGTGCGCCTCTTACTTTCTATAGACAAGAACATCAGAGGCTGAAAATGGGATGGAGCAACGAGAATTCGCTCGTGGTTCGATTCAGGGCCGCGTCACGGCGTTTGCAGAGCCTGGATCAAGTCCGGGGCCATTTTTCTGGCTCCGAAAAGCTCGTGATAGAGGAAGCAAGATTTCATAGATTAATATTCTTGTATAAATTCGTGCAAGATCTTTCGCTATTTCCATTGTATAAATTCTTCATACGTTTCTTTCATAGATTATACAAATCTGTAACACATTGGCCATTTTTTGTTTCAGGGAGGCAGGGAATGCCAGGTGCATATTGCCCTGTGGAGCATTCTTCTGGACCCAGAGAGCCTGCCCAGTCTACATTGCTCAATTTCACCCACTTCAAGGAAGAGACAAATGTTTTATGATTTTCATAGACGTTGGTTAACTCGGTAAGCTTAAGCAATTTCTGAAAAACAGCTGTGGTTTCTTACACTTGTTTATCATATCATTATTGAAACACAAAATATGTTTTAATATATGCATGGCAACCTGTCGCAGATGTTTGATGTTCAGATCGATTACATTATGTTTTTAGGCTCTGTCTAATTTCCACTTAGAAATTAATCGACGGCCACAAAATATTCAGAAGCTTTGTAGCCGTGCTCCAAATGTGTGAAAGGCAGAGAAAAGCTCCTTGCTTGTTCCTAGACCTTCATTCGAATCGATTTGAATTCGGACTTTGTTTTAAAGTCTCGAGCAACAAACACTTCTTTCTCTCATATGACGTGTATAGTTAATCGGCGCTGTCCCACACAGAAAAAAGACAATCGAAAAGTGGGAGTACGGACGGCCGAGTGCTCATAGAGTGCGTGTTGTGCGGCACACGAAAGGCGCAATCTCTCGGCTCGTAATTAAGAAAAACGAAGAGGCGAGGAACGCCGATGACGTTACTATCATTAAGTTTCCTCTCACCGGCATTCTACGTATAATGAGCTATTACGCCACACGTGATATTACCTACAGGATATAAGAGAATATAAGTATGACGCGCGGTGGATGCAGGAAGCGTTGCTCGATGAAAATGGAAAACAAAAACAATCGTCGTCGTAATCGAAGTCTGCGTCGCGTCTCGCGACAGGTATTGATCGCCAGTGTCATCGCGCGTGATTCGTTGGACAATGATTTTATTTACAACGATCCGTTGAATTTTCACGTCATTCAATTTCTCGCGCGCTTTCAGTTTTCTACCGCGTCGACGACATCGATCTCGATCGCGAACCTCTAATTGTCCTTGGTGTTAACTTTAGTCTACACACCGGTGCATTTGTGTTAGTATACCGGGTGTTCGATCAAACACTGCAGTTATTCTAAATCATTTTACATTATTTAAATTTTAAACTAACTAACTTCTAAAAGTAAGACTTCTTATTAAGCTGAGTAGTTGGATAACGATTTCGATATTCCAGACCAAATTATACTCGAGCACAGTCGACCGTATCAATGATTTCAAAACAAAGCGTGCACTGCAATTTCTTATCTGTGATTCTGAATTTCAACTAGCTGCAACGACGTTTGAAGTTCGTACTGTACCAAACAGTTCCAACTACATTTCACTGAACGGTTTAAAAGAATTGTTTGTGTTAATGATTTGCTACTAGAACTCACCTTGCTAATTCAATACGAATTTCTAAAAGCAAAAGCATACTCTCTAACAAGAAGGATCGAGACAACCAGAGCGAGTATCCCGAACGGAAAAGTAAAAACTAGCGAGAAGACTTTCGACTGAAATTCGAGTGGGTAGAAAGTATCATTGCGAAGTGGGACCATTTGAATTTTCACTGCGTTAGGTGATCAGGAGCGTAGTTTCTAGCGGCCGGTAAGAAAGAGCGCTCATTAAACCGCCCGGCGACGTCTCTAACGCGAGAAAAAAAGGAGGTGCTCCTACCTGTTGAATATCGTTCTCCGTAACAGCCACAGCTGATCCTCCCGTTCACGCACACACAAAATATCACTGTTCACCGCGATACAGTACGTATCTTAGTTCGAGTACATGGTCGTTATAGGAGAGAGAGATCGAGGTAAACGAGCCGAGAAAAATCAGCGAACAGAGTCACAATTCGATGGAGATCGATCGATGATTCACTGGGCCGGCGATCTCCGGGCACGGGAGCTTCGAGAAAACGCGGCCATTTCGAGGTATCGAGGAGGAGCGTTCGTGGAAACGGTCCGAGATAAGATCGGGTCGATTTCGACAGGTGGTTGTGGTCGGGCACAAGGGATCCTGCAGCGAGAAGGATGCGACGGGGCCACGTCCAAGACTGACTGGCTCTCGGCTCGGCTCCGCTCGACTCGATTCGACTCGACTCGACTCACCTCGACTGGCTGGCATTGCAAAGCAGCCGCGAGCGAAAACTCACTTTACGCTCCCGCGGCCCCTTACGTTTGCCCCCCGCCCATTACCGGGCCGCCTGCGCCTGCTTTCTTGAGCCTGGCTCTGCTCGCTCGTTCGCCTCTGAATACCTGCCAGCTCCCCTCCGACCCCCTGCCCTCTAACTCTACCTGTACCCCCTCTCCAACAACCTCTCCCGTGTGCCGTGGAACTTGACGTCTTCTTGTGCTCTGGCTCCCTCTGACAGGGAGATCGGACGACATTCGGGTCACCGATTCCCCACGAATTCACAGCGCACGGTATGACGCTACACAGCAAGGTCCAGTAATGTGTCGCAGGTCCGGGGCTCCATCGCGACACTTATCTGAGACGAATAAGATGAGAAGACGATAGAGATGGTTTAAATCGCTTGCGACAGAGAGAAGAATGTTCAGAGCGGATGTAGAAAGTTTATTCGATACGAGGCACGCTTCAACAGACTTGGTCTTCAGATGGTGGGTTAGAAAGCGACAATTAACCGGGTTTTGATGTACTTGGTTCGGAAATGCTGCGGTATGCACCAAGCTATGGTACAGGTTGCCCTGTGGAGCGCTGTCCGGGTTCCAAGAGCAGCGGAGCCACGCCTACTCTTACTAGGTATACGCCCACTGTGACTGGGAGGAGCTATGGAGCAGTTCCAACATTAAAAATCTTTATTATGATGAAAGTATACATGTAAGGAAAATTATGAATCACAATATTAATTTGTTTTTTGAATTTGTTTTCGATACAGTAACATTCTCAATAACTTAGGGGTGCATCGTGTTTATGTGCAATGTGAAATTCAAATTGTTTCAAAGTTAGGATATAAAACAATAGAATAGATCATAAATCTGCTCCCACCGTTTGCTTCAAAGCATTGCCCCAGGGTGCAATCCAAGGCGCTACAAGGATAAAGAACGTTTGTTACCCTTATCTGGTCTATATCACAATTACCATCGAATGCACGGATTTAAACAGGAATCATTCGAGACCCTTCTTGCAATGCAAACTTGAAAACATAATCAATAATTCCGTTATGGAAGTATAGTACAGTTGTAGCATGTCTCAATAGAAATCACAGTCTCGAATCAGATTATCCCATTTCATGCGAATACTTGTTGATCGGGGAATGCGTTGCACCTGTTGCTCGTACCGTAGACATTGTGTACAAGATTCTTGACTTTATGAATCCGTTCGCGAAGTATGAAATCCGAATGCTCGAGATGGTGAAATAATATGCGATGTGGGGAGAAAAGGGAAGGGAGTTATATACGCTTATAGTTGCCAGTATATGAGCTGTTCGGTAACAATTATTCGAACTTGACTTGCGTCATGGTTTCTGTCAGAAACGCAGCATTCCCTCTTCGGCTAATGAATGTTTTTTTCTGTATATCGTTTAAAACTAATTGGAGCCTTGAATTTGTATCAGATCATAGATTCAGTAATCACATTGAGTCATTAAGAGTATTTTCAATTTTGCGAATTACGTAAATTTTGTTTAAACAATTAAAAAAACGTTTATCATACATCAATTGAAACTTAATTGAAACAAATCCGATATTGATACATGACTGAAACAAATATCTTGCATCCGAACCAATTTAAATTACTGTGGATTTTAACCATTTATGATAAAATTAAAATTCAAAATAGTAGGATTAAATGAATCTAAATCAAAATAATTAAGACATTACCGACCGGTGATTATTGCATAATTTTGAAAAATGTATGGTACATGGGGCTGAACAATTTTGAATGGAACCTTCAAACTCAACAACGTCATCTAATAGTTTCATTTAAGATTGCAATGTAAAAGAAAATTTCTATGCTTTCTTTTCGTACAGCACAATTATTGAAAATCCTATTAAGACGCTTCCGGTAGGTAAAGTGTTAAGAAAAGCAATGAAAGTAGACAATTTTTGTGTTGTATAAAAATTCGCAGTCGGTCGCAAAAATCTGATAAAGCGAGGAGGTTGGACAGAGAAGTGTTTACAATCGATCTGGGGCGTTCGTGGATCGAATCGAGCGGAGATCCGAATTGTTTTGAAATGGCGGCGCGCGAGGACGTCGCGCGAAATTCGCCGGTTGCTCAACGAGTTTGCGTTTCTGGTCGCGGATATTTATGCAACTCAGCCTTCGCGTCGAATCGGTATTCCGATAGCGTCGTTACGCCGAGCGGAAACGAAATTTCATTGAATCGGTACACCACGCGTTTGTAGTAAGCGTGCTCGCGCGGCTGCGAGCAAAATGATCGTATTTATGCCGGAGCTAGTTTCTTTTTAAATCGCGGCTGCGCCGAGCAAAATCCGCTCGATCGGAATGGAAAGCGGGCAGCGGTCGGGCACGCGGCCTCAAGCACGGCCCGTGCAGTGTTAATTCGCGCCTTGGGCGGCGTGCAGATTGCGGAGCAAATCTACCGCGCGATCGTTTCGCTTTGCTCCCCGCCATTAAGCGGGATTATATCGGGCCGGGATACAGCATGGCCCGTTCGGAAATATCATAGCAACCAGAACATGAGCAACCGTACAGATCGGTATCCAATCGTCCATGTGGTTTTCCGTATCTGATTCTCGACCGCGATCTCTTATAGATAGTAGATTTCGAATCTGCATGCAAATTCTTTGTTTCGCGAAAATTGCAACGAGAAATTTATTCTGTTCTCTGGAATATTTCAAGAATAGAAGAAACATTCATTTTTGTTTGCTTACAGGTTCTCTTGCATTTTATGGATTCACGGATGCATGGAGGCACGCAGTTTAATAAAAGCAGCTAGTTCTAGGGACTCCAGCCAATTAAAAGTAAGGACACTTTGCATTCATTTAATCCTCGGACAACGGCCGATTTTTATAGCTATATAATTGGCAATGCTTAGGACCGTTCAAAGCTCTAATTAATAATTTCTAAAAATTTACTTTTGATGATATCTCGTGTAGACACAATAGTTTTCCGATATCCTCACTGAAACAACTATTCAGTTAGTTTAATTGTCACAAATTGTGTGAGTAATACTTAAATGACAATTTGGATGTTCCCGGTCAAAAATGACTCCGGCACAGCACTGGGAGGGTTAATTGGTAATACTATTTTCTATATAATTAATAGTAGTTAGAAATACCAATGTAGTGATAGAGGAACATTTTTATGTGACATTGATAGTACTAGATGATTTCAACTGAACGTTTTAGAAAACGTCTTCATCTTTCTGAAAATCAGATTTATCTTCTGCAATTATCCAATACCTTTACAAATCATTCCTATATAAATAGTTTGACGGGCTAATCCGAGTCCATTACAAATTCTCTCTGATCAGTTACCACTGAAGTTCTCATTTTTAATGAACCCTTTCGCGGCAAGTGACTCCATGTAATTGTTTTGTCATCGCGTGTTATTCATAGTTTGACATAAATCCATGCAAACCAGTACCTCCAGCACACGCGCGTACACCAACACCAGCGCTTAGGTGAATGATCGATCCTCAAGCTCGACCCAGCTGCATGCATCGATGATATTTCGCGAGCTGTCGCGCTGGAAACGCTTAATTACTGAGTCACCTACAAGCTGTGGTTCTGCGAGCTGATGTTTACTGGAGCGATATGCACATACTAATCGTAGAATGGAAGTGTTTGAAAACGATACGCAGCACCTAGAAGGAGGAATAGCGCGAGTAAAATCTTGTGTAACATGTTTGAACAAGCATTCGTGTTATTTTATTTTTTATAAAGCTGCGTATGTTCGTTCGAATCGCATTCGTTCGTGGTTATCCGATATTAAATATTTAAATTCACTGTGGGACTTGTTGTTGCGTCTCGGAAAGCAAAGACACAATGATGACCGTGCATCAGTAGCAGAGGACGTCCGTTGTCAGACATCTATCAAAGAAGAATTTTTTCGATGTCAAAAATTTGTTTATGTCGATGGCCATTGTGTTGAAAAATTACACATGTAAGTTTACTTTTTTTATACATGATGAATTGTTTTTTAAAAGTAATTTAGATGAAAGGTGTACCTGTGATTAATTTTGCAACGCACTTTGTGGATAGTACGTAATTTGTTGTACGAACTGCTTCAGATTATACGTTTTTCTTCTACAATCTAATTTCGGTACTATTTCTAATCTTCTAAAACATAAAACTTTCTAACAAATTTTTGCCATATTTTGGGCTATAGACCCGTCTCTAAACAGATACAGTATGCCAAAAGTTCCTTTGGAAAGTAACCCGAAGTATGTATTTTATTGGGCAGTTAGCAGTCTGTCGATGAGAAGTAGGAGGAGCTCACCTGTGGGAGTAGGCCACGTTCGATTAATAGCACATTGTGCTCAAAAAGAGGTATCGTGAGAGAAAACAACATTGTCCCGGACCCGATGAATATTTTCATGTACCGTACGCACATTTTTACGATGTGCTTTCCTGACGGTCATCCAATAAAATGTACAGCGTTTAACTGTGCTTTAATTACAATAATAGTACATGAAAGCATTATAGAATAGTTTCATGTTTGAGGAGCTACAGGCAGTTTAGTTAAAATGTATTAAATGGTACCTGGTCTTAGAAAATGGCACTCGTGTATCAGTTTCAGTTTAATCCCTAGCCCTATTTATTTTGATTTCAGTGATTAAAACTTTTTTTGTAATTCTTAATTTCCTAAAAAAGGAGAAACTTTATATCTATTGTACGCTTATATGTTCTGCAATAGCTGTACACTAACAAAATCAAAACAGAATTTTATTTCGATTTAAAAGAAATTAATAGCATACATATTTAATAGACTCTGTTCAGAATTTTCATCACGAGTCTGACTCGATATTGTAAGGCAAGGGATTAATAGGACAATTAAAAGATGGAAGAAATGTTATTTTGCACGAAGGTTCACGTTCCTTTCAGGTGACTTCTTTACAGCCACGAGTTCGCGCAAGAATTCCTTAAAATTTTTATTCCGAACAGTTTAGAAACTAGTCGCGCTTGCGGTAAAAAAACTGTATCGGTGCTGATCGGTACGCAGAGATATCGGCCGCATCCCTTATTTGCCGGAGGAAAGCCGGATTTTCCGGGCGTGTCGATGCCGAAGAACTGATCCGTTGGAGGGAGAGAACGCGGAGGCCGATGTACCTCTTGTCCTCGAAGCAAGTCGGAGAGCCGGAGAGCCGGTCAGAGGGAGAGGCCGCATTCCAAGCCACGGAGAAAGCCTCTCGCGCATTTAGCCACGGGATGACCGTCCAGAGGTCGCGTAAACGAGCTCCGTGGACCCGTTAGTTCGGCTCGCGGCATATCTAACCTGGAATTATCCGGTCTGATCGGTCCTTTTCATGGATACGCAAAACCGATTTCCACCAATGGCCCAGACGTTTTTGAATTTCGCCATATACCGCCGCTTCCCAATCGTGGGAGATCTATTTCAGTTTATTCATTCACTATCAAACTTCTTAACCTCGGACGGTGGACCATTTTTAGAACTATATGTTCAGGACCACCTTCACGATTTTTAATCGTTTATAACTCGTAAACCAATCGACCAATTCGGATGAAATGTTCAGCATGAATTACATGAATCTACGAAATATATTTTTCAAATTTTCGTTTTGAGCCTAAGTAAAAATGTAGAAACGAACTTTTAGTATCTCTTTCGTAATTCAGATTACGAAATGTAATATTAAATAAGTTAAATTTAAAATTGAATAAGATTTAAATGGTAATTAAAATTATTATATAAATTTAAGATTGAGAGGATAAATTTATATTAAATAAATTAAATTTAAAATTGAGTAAAATTTTAATATTGATTAAGATTATATGAATTTAATATAGAAGAGATAAATTTATATTAAATGAATTAAATTTAAAATTGAATAGAATTTAAATATTAATTAAAATTATTATATAAATTTAAAATTGAGAGGATAAATTTATATAAAATGAATTAAATTTAAAATTGAATAGAATTTAAATAATAATTAGAATTATTGTATAAATTTAATATAGGAGGGATAAATGTAATTTCTCCAAAATTTGTGAAGAAGTCATTTACGAAGAAGTTATTCTGCTTTAAAATGTGCCATCGATTATGAGACTGTATGTCATTAAGTTCTTTTAGCACACAGTAAAATTTTATTCTTCCGTTACAGAGAAAATATAGCCGTACAGTAGACATCAATTTTGTTTTTCTTATAGGATATGATGAATGATAAAGAAGTTTCGATTACTGTAGCTGTAAAATGAATCATAACGGGTTAATATTCTGAATGTAGAATATTTCCCGTGTCAAAGGACATCTTGTGGACGATGAACTTGGTAATCGTCCAGCAAGATTTCAGCGGGGACGCGTCGGGATCGGTAACCGATCGTTCGAGACGAATCTTCGGTGTTCGTATCGGGGAAAGTACGCCGCTGGAACGTTTGAGGACGTTCGGGTACACCTGCCGCAAGGTGACTGCATTCCATGCCGAGGTGAAACGTAAGCGGGATACCAAGCCGGAATGTATGTCGGATTTGCTGGAATACTTTACGAGCCGGCAGCAGCAGCAGCAGCCGCGCCAGCAATTATATGGATTTCGCGTTTGCGCGCACGCGGATCGTTTGTTTTTGCGCGGACGGCCTACTTGTATCGCGTAATGATTAACTTCGCGATTGAGCCTCTGACACGCTCTCTGACACATCCGTGAAATCGTCGGGGAGCGGCGGCGGCCAGGTGAAATTTTGTCGATGTGATTTTCTGGCAACGCCGAGATTCGCCCGCGACCCACCGCGTTCCTTCCGACGATGATGAAATCCTCGGTAGAGTCACCGATCCCGAACACGTGGGCTCTCGTGGCTCGCGTTCTGCGATCAACACTGCAAAATTTTACATCGTAAAATGGGATTTTACAAACAGAAATTTATCAGACGAAATTAGGCTAACCCTTAGTGGGGTTCCACCAGGATCTTTTATTGTTATTTCAAGTTGTATAATATTATTGTTTTGTTAGCCTGGACATCAGTCGGGAAAAATGATAAAACACATCGAAATATAAACTACGAAAATTTTCCGAACCTCCACGAAAGGTTTTAATTTTTGTCTAAGAGTCATTTTAACAGATTTCTTTTAAAATCTTTCTTTATTTATCAGGATTGATAATAAGACATAGAAAAATCCCATTAACTTCGCTAATGGATTGCAGAATAAAAAACAAAATGAACTCGCATTGAATTGAAATTGATTTCATGTTTTGCATCTGTACAGAGCCTCACAAATGATCTACTAAATGAAGTTCAGAAAAAAGAATGGATTTGTTTGAGGAACAAATAAGCTGGAAAAACGAGCAAAAACGAATGAGGGTCAATTTTACTGTCCCCGCTAATGGTTTGCAAAGTAAAAAGCAAAATGGAGTCGCATCGAAGCGGATTTTGTTTTGCATGTTTAGAGCTCTCTACGAGCCAGTAAATGAGCGTAAGCAACAAGAAATATGAACTGTTGTCATCGTCCTTCTATTCAGACATCTTTCTCCATAGTCCTGGATCCAAGATGGGCGCCGCAGGGGATTCCACATTCTGATAGTTCCGCATTCTCAGCCGATAACGGTGAAAACCGATGCAGCTGATCATCCAGCGATTGTTCCGCGCTATTGTCTTCGTATTTCTTCCTCGGCCTATACTTTTCTCTATTTTCCTGTTGGATTCAAGATGGCTAGCGCATAGGAGAAAAAGAATACCAGATGACGGTTCATCTGGTAATCTACGTTTAGAATCGACTCGAAACAAAAGAAATATCGGTTTGCATTTGCAAATGGAGCTTGAATGGCCCCGTTGCTTTCACTGATGTAGCGCAGTAACTGTTCCCGGCTTTGTAACGACAGTGTTGGCAAGTTTGATTTTTTCCGGCTCGAAACAGGAATATCAGGGCATACGATGGAATTCCTTGCATTCGTAATCTCCGATCGTACGAACGAGTTCCACGGTCCCGTTACCATCGGCAGTCCGTTGCACGCTCCGCCCGGTATCATTTGGGCGTTTACCGGTCGCGGATGTTCCAGGATCCGTGAAACTACTAGGTACAGTCTTGCCTCGATGACTGTTGCAGCTTCGGGAGCTTGCGGCGCCACGAATCCGTAACGTTCTTCCCATCCTTCAAAGACTCGGCGCGACAGAGCTAGAAACGTTGAGAAAGAACAAGGCTGGATTTCAGTAGGGTCCAAGGAACCTCCAAGGAGGTGCTCTATTTATCTTTTTACGGTTCTAGGTCACCTTGAGAGTGTCACAATTTATTCTCATAAAAGAATGTAGTTAAACGCAGGAATTAGAAGAATACTCAAAGAATTGGAATTAGAAGAATGTGGTTGAAGCAAAAAGTGTTAAGGAACATTTGTATTCTTTTTTTTTACAAAATGGCTGCACCTTTATGGTACCACCTTCATGAAATAAATATGAAAACAATTTAGTAGAAGTTGACTATGAATTTTTAAGCAATGAAGTGTATGAAATTAGTTCGATTATCCTCAAACAAACTGCGGGACTGCGAATGTCACGTATCCGTGACGATGGTAGCGAACGTCTTGAGTAAACTGCGAGGTAGTGGACGACACTTATCTGTGACATGGTATCATAATTCATTTCGTTACTTGTAGGACTCCAACCACAGAAATTCATAAATAAATCTTTGAAGCTATCTCGTTTGAAAAATGCAACCGAAAAAGTCGACTTCTTCAAAGATTCATAGAATACCTCCTGGAGATGACGGGTAAAAATCAACCGATTCTAGCAGGTGGTAGAACTCGAACAGGCTAGTTATCGAGGCATCAGTGTACCCGCCGCGCCGGGTTCGTGCCGGTAACCCAGCGTACCCGCCGTGGAACGCGTTCTCTTTCTGCACAGGGGCGAGTGACTCGCGAATGACTCTTGCGTGAATCAGACTCCGGTTAACGGGAAACTGCGATTCCATTCAGCCACCTCCCCGTAATTTAAACCGGCCGCGTAAAATGAGATATGTGTGTACAGTGGCTCACGAAAGTGTCCGAACGCCGTTTAAAACAGTATAATTTTCTTAAAATCAGACCTAACGTCCGGACTTTTTTTTAGCAATTAGAAGCGTTGGTTTACTAATGACTTGCGAAAATAATTTTGATAAAATTTCAATTGGTAGGAATTACACTTTGAAAAACTTTTTATTTCAGCCAGTTAAAAAATCTTTAAAAAATCTTTTTCGCGAGTCATTTAGTACGCTAATGCTTCCAATTGCTAAAAAAGATAAGATCCTTTGGTCCAATTTTGAAAGAGTTAGTCTCTTTTGAAGAGGGTTCGAATACTTTCGTGAGCCACTGTATGCTCGTACATCAGGCCGTGGCGATTCGCTCTGGATATTAATCGGCCCCATAGAATACCGTCGCGGGGTCCCTCGAGATCTAATTTCATTTTAATCATCGACAGCCGCGACGAGCAACAAGACCATTTAATTTACTCGAGGGCGAGCCGCGCATCCCACGGAACGTCCGATCGGTGACGTGCCTTTGATTCTTTGGTAATGACCGCGATGCCGGAAGCGTTGTGAGTAATTGTACCCCTTGAAGAACGTGTCGGATACCCTGGTACTCGAGTTTCTTTATACCGAGTGCTAAGAGGGCTCCCCGCTGTGACCGTTCCGAAAAAACGAGTTCTCGATCGTGCGTCTTCTTGCGGTTTTATATTTAACTCTTTGCCCTCGAATGGCACTGAAAGTGCTACCAAAAATTATCATACTTAATTGTATTTCACCCGTTTCTACAGCTTGTAATCTTTTTAGTCTGGTTACAGCTATATACTTTATTTTCAGTCTGCTAAATGTCAAGTTGCATACTTGACGATTACGAAGCAGATGTTTCTGATTAATTTACGATCCAAGATGATTAGACTGCGGATCTTTATGCAAAATAAAATTTTTATCATTTATACTTTTAATACGTTGAAAATAATATATCGACATTTTTGATTTTTTAAAATTGCACCTACTCGTTTTTGTTGCAAATGGTACTTCATTCATATTCCTTCAACCTAATCTTTAATTAAGGTCACTGAGAAGATCAAGGTGTCTAGAAGAAGTGCTTTTAAAATTTCCTTCTTGTTGTCTGTCATATAAAAATATTTACATTTTCAATAACTCTGACTTGTGGTGTCTAAAAAATTTGTAGACCAACATTAAGATTTCTGCTGAAAAATAATGATTTACTAAAGTCTTCATATTACGAAACGAGTGCCCCCTCTTGCAGCGGACCCCTCAATCAGAAATCCCAACAAGAAACCGTTTTGTAACCGTGAAATGATTTCAGTGACTCAAAGAAGTGTGCTATTACAATTTCCATAAGACGTTAAATCATCGCCAACTATTTTAATTGTTGATGGTTCTAGATTCAATCGGAGCGATTCGTTTTTCCGCGACTGCGAGTTACATCTTTTTTCTACGGCAAAAGGAACTTCACGATGTTAACAAGAGATCGTTTCAATCTTGCGCACGGTTCGATTGCGATCGATCTATCCATAGCGATGTCTCGAATAAGATTTCTCGGTCAGATAACGATTCCGTGGATGTGTTACATAAATCGTTGTGGTTGTGTCGCGGAGGGCTGTAAGGAATGCCCAGTGTGGCAACGTGGAGGGGAATGGATTTTTGATTCCGTCCGTGGTATATGTTGCCGCGCAGTGTCGTCATTAGTCATTAGCCGAGGTGCTAAATGTATATAGAATAGCAAGCGGTTGCGTGCGCGACGCTGAAAATTATGGTCGCCAGGACACCGTGTCCCTCCGGGGACATTCGTTACCGTTGACCACTAGCGACTTGTATAGTCGTGCGCGCACTTGTCATACCTTTTCCGACAAATTAATGTGGGACAAGTATATCGCCCGGGCAAAATGGAAAAATTCCGATGTATCGGGGTGCTCAATGAAACTGCTCAAATTAGTCTCGCAATTATGGTGATTTTGCTACTGCTTTCCCTTGCGGGGAGACGGTTGCAAAACAGTCTGTTCGTTCATTCATAAGGCAAATTTTTTAAATTGATCCTCGCGAGACCCAGCGACCGTACAGTCAGAGAGAGATAGTCGAGATCCACACTAGATGAGGGGAAAAATTACCCTCTCTCTGCCAGTACTGGATTATTCACGCGACAGAGACGAAACGCGTCACGTGATCGGGTGGAAGAATGGGCGAATAGGTACGAAGAGGAAGGTAGAGTGGGGAGACAAGTCATAAACTGGCGATTCTGGTGGACACGAATGTGGTGGGTCACCGCAAATTCAGCCATTGTCATATGCGAGGGTTAAACAGAATTCATCTCATTTATCTATTATAATATTGGGTTGGCAAGAAAATAATTTCGGTATTTTAAGGTGAAATAAAACCGAATTTCTTTATTCAAGCGTTGAACTTTAATCAATAAAATATTCTCTTATTTATTCTTTTCGGCAAAAGATCATCGAACAGAAGGGAAAATATGTTATTCATTAATGTTCATTTCTTGAATAAAAAAATTGAGCTCCATCTCACCTTAAAATACCGAAATTGCTTTCTTGCCAACTCAATAGATATACAAGCGAGATATATCTCGATCTAGAATCTCCAGAACATCATTTAATTATTCGTGATAATCAAATTAAATTCGCAGTTATTCAATGGAATGCAACGAGATTAATGTGTACCACAATTATTATTTAACAGACATACTTAAAAAAATTGGTGAAGGTTTAACATTCCAGGTTGTCATTTTTTTCTTTCTTTAGAAGGGAACATCTGTACCAGTTACGTTTAAGGCTCGGTAGGTTTAGTGTTAAGGGACCTAATTCAATAACTAAAAACGTCCAGAAAATTGTGCCAATCATACCACGACCGGTCAAGTGACCGGTTTCACATTTTTTGTTTTACAATTACTGAATCGCAGAGATCTTATAATTTTTGTAAAGCAATTTACATCCGTCACATTTTGTACGGTACGGTTAATGTTAAGAAAAATTGCAGAGGTTCCGAGCGGGTTTAGAATTATAAATTTACGTTAATTGAACGGTTCTTCGATCCGGGAAGATTCCACATCGGTTTACAGTAGCCCGCGTTACGCGTTCCAGGAGGATTCCATGAAAACGAGCATCCACGCGAGAGTGCGTTCTCTTTCAGGCGTGTACGACAGGTACGAGCCAGCAGCCGGTGCCGCATTTACGCGTTATAGTTGCGTAACCACGGCCTAGTTCGCGTACTACGCGACTTTAATATTCGCCATGCAATTTTGCCTTTCGCAGGAACAATAAACGATATTCAACGGTACTAATTAAAACGTCGCCTACCGCGTCGTTCACAAGCGACGTTACTATTTCACGTCCCAATTCACGAGAACTAATTATGACAAATGTGATTTTCATTTGAAGACTCGAAAGAATTTGCTTTTTTAACACAAATCATCTCGGTTTTAAAATACTTTCACAGTAGTGAACCGAATGCCACTAATTCCATTGCATTCTGTTGTATATTTTATGTTTATATACTATAATATACATATATTACATTTTGCCTTATTAAATTTACCCTATTTTTACAATAAGCCTAAATTTACTAATATGCCTACATTTTTACATGTAAAAATTATCTGACTGAATTATCTGACAATTAAAATCAAATTCCAAAAGTTAAATTTGCTTAATATTTTTAAAATGTTGAATTCCTTATTTAGATCATGTAATCGTCATCTACATAAGGAATTCAACATTTTAAAAGTATGTTAGGTTCCTGACGGACTTTTGGTTAAAATTTTTTAGCAATAATTTAGCACAAAATTGAATAAACCTGAACATTTTTCTTTTATTTGAATGTTGAATTACACTCGATTCTAGTTTCTGTTGATAATCTACATTGATATTTGTGCACAAACATTGAACGGTTTGATTTCGGCGCAAGGTTCGATCAAGGTTTGATCGAACCTTGCGCCGAAATCACAAAGTTTATTATATATTTAATTTTCGATCGAGAAGAATTCACCTATATTGAACGGTTTAATAATAATAATAAACACGAGATAAAGGCACTACTGTTCCTCCGGATTGCTATGAAAAAAAAGAAAAATAGAGCTAATGGTTGGCCCCCCGGCGAGAGTATCGTTTTAATCAGGTCACAATAAGAAGTCTCTCTATCCAACCATGAGAATTTATGCTTATGTAACGCCGGGGTACCTGTCCGCGGTACAGCGGGGTTAACGTGACATAATCGCGTCATTCTCGGTCTTCGCTCGGGCTCGCATCCTTTGAATAGCTTCTGGCACGTTCGGCGATTAGTCAATACAGAAAATGTACGATACGTAAGTGGGCGTTGCGTGCCTATATGCTAATGCCGATCTTTCATAACGCGGCCGGAGGATCCTCGATTGGAAAAGTGGTCTCTCGTCGTTCTCTAATGGACGGCGTGGCTCGTTCCTCCGATTCCTCCGACGATCCGTCATAGACAAGATCTCCGTGAAACACGCGCGCGCGCGAGTTCTCTGGAGAAAGCAAATCCTGAGAGAGAGAGAGAGAGAGAGAAAGAGAAAGAGAGAGACTTTACGAGGCTAAAAGACGACCGCGGGAGATAGTAGCGTAACAAACGTCTGGCCCCCGGGAGAAACCACTTTCGCTCTTTTCGCCACTCGCCCGTGCGTTTTCATTTTTTTTCCAACGATAGACTCGGCCGCGCGAAACCTCTGCTAGCTTTTTTGCTCCCTCTTCGACCGAAAAGTGGTGGCAATTATTTTAGACAAGGTAAACATACGTGTGCGTTTATTAATTTTATCGAAATCGCCCCAGAAAGTATGTTTTTCTTCTAACTTCTAAGGGGAAAGCCCCAACCATTTTTATTATAAACCATCCTGTGGGCATTTTTTTTAAAAAGGAAGATATTATACGCATTTATTAATTGCTTTTACCGAAATCATTCCAAGAATGTATGTTTCTGTTCCAATTTCTAAGGCCTCAGCCATTTTTATTACATTCTTTGCTGGTGTGGCAACAGCATCCATTGGACATTTTTTTAAAACGAGGATATTATACGTATGTATTTTAATTGCTTTTACCGAAATCATTCAGAGAATGTGTGTTTCTGTTTCAATTTCTTTTTGGACATTTTTTAAAACAAAGATATTCGAGAATGTATGTTTCTGTTTCAATTTCTAAGGAAAAGGCCCCAGCCATTTTTATTACATTCTTTTCTGTTTATGGCATCCTCTGGACATTCTTTTAAAACGTATTAGACATATGTATTAATTATTAAAAGAGAAAGTAAATGTCTCTCTCAATTTTTATGTAAAAGGCCACAGATTTTTGTATTGCATTATTTCCTGGAGATTTTTTAAAACCAGACTCATTAATAGACTGCGAATTTTTATGCAATTTTCAATTTTTGTAGACATATTTTAAGAAAGTGGTACCACATAAAATTCCATTTTCATTGGTAATAGCATTTGTACATCGAAAATAAATAAAAATCGTACTGAATTCTGTTGAATTTAATACTCCAGCATTTTTTGAAAATTTTTATAAGCCATAAATGCATAAAGATCCGTAGTCTACTCATTAACTTTACAATTTGCCATTAAATACACGTGTATCAATATATACGGAATAAAACAAATATTTTATATGAACAGTGATTTTATCCAAGATTACAGTGTTTCAACTAAATTTTTACAAAAAGTCCAAAATGACTGTGTGTTAACTAAATAATTGAAATTTTTAAATAGAAAAGTCAGAATGATTTTTAAGTCGTTTATTGGAGGTATTTTTGAGGAGAATGAATTCGTGAAGTTTGCTTGCTGTTGAATAGAAATCGGTTAACGTGTCTGTGCATGGCACTCCGTATCTACTGATTGTGTATACATGATTAGCACGTTGAACGTGGTCTCAAATAAAATGTTTTACTATTTTCTCCTTGCTTATTTTTTCAAATGGAGAAGTCTCTGTTTTCTTATATTATTATCCATATCATAGTTGTGTAGTAATTTACATTTAATCTTAAATTTTTAACACATTACCAACCGGCGATTACACGGTCCAACAAATTTCAACTCTTTTTTGACTTTTCGATTCTCACTATGGGATCCTTATAGAGATTTTCGCGCTGATTCCGCTCTTAATTTTTCTTCTACACGCACAATTTTTGATCTTTAAACTTTTTATCTTTAAACAGATATTGTGATGTTATTATAAAAGATATTGAATTGTTCTTTACAGCAAAGGGTTCTAGGACAGGGGTCGGCAACCTGCGGCTCGCGAGCCACATGCGGCTCTTTGGATGTGAAGCTGCGGCTCTTTAGTTCCATACGCAAATATTATTTATTTTATAAAAAAAAAACATTTAAAAATCGTTCTGAATCGATTAACGAGGATTAGGCACCGATTCTATCTCTCAGCCACTTGTAATTTTTGACTCTTCCAACTCAAAAGGTTGCCGACCTCTGTTCTAGGAGAAAAATTTAGGGCAGATTCGGAATCAGCGCGAAAAACTAAATATAAGAATCGCATAGTGAGAATCGAAATGTTTTTTGGCTGTTGGACAGTTTTGCATAATTTTGAGAAATCTATGGTACATGGCTAAACATTTTTTAATGGAACTTTCAATAGCAACAGCAATTTTCATTGTGAACTAACAAGTCACCCTCAATAACGTCATCTAATAGTTTCATTTAAGATTGCAATATCAAAGAAAATTTCTATGCTTTCTTTCGGTACAGCACAATTATTGAAAATCCTATTAATAGGCTTCCGGTAGATAAAGTGTTAATTTTACTCTCACATCATGACAGTCGATTTAGCAGCTTTTGTTTTGGAAAGAACGACTTTGAAATTTCATAACAAGGTTCGACAGAGTGAATGAACTTCTGTAAGATAGTTGACAAAATGATGGACGGGCGTCTTGATGGTATAATAAAATTGGCCCCGTTAATGATATCGGAAGAGATAACAACGTTTCCCTGACGGAACTTGTGCATTCACCTACTGCCACTCATAACACGTCTTCGTTGTGTTTCAAGAGACGGGAAATGCTTTCTCGTGGTCAGTTTTCTACCGTGAAAATTCCGCTCGCAGTTTTTATTGCCACGGAATGCTTGTTATATGATTCCTTCGCAGAAGGAGGTACCGTTTCGACTTGAACATGGTAGAAAGTTGACTCCTGAGCGAAATTCGATAATATTGACTATATAATTAGCTACTCGATGATAGAAAATTGGCTTCGAAATTTTTTCAGCATATTTTACGCCTGAAAGTTCTCGCCAAGAATTTAGTTGGAGTTGTATTTATGCAGAAAGTATCGCTAGAGAAACATATTATTGAGAAATCGGCAATAGAATATAGATTTAGTAGCTGTAGAAATCATTTTGTAGAACGTAATAATTTTTGTAAAGAATTCAAAATTTTTATCACCTTTATGATTCTACACAACAGCTTTTGACAAGATTTTTATTTTCTAACTTCTACAAAAATTTAATTTCAGGGGTTTATTTATTTCCTTTCCACTTTCTAGTGTAAGAAGCTCCGCCTTGCGCAATTACAATAATTCCTGGTTACGGTAAAAAAATACAATTACAGCGGAAAAAATCTTAATTAACCTTGAAGAGATTTACACGTCACGTTATTAAAATTTATGGAGAGTAGTGGTATCATTTAATTCGGTTCAACGTACCTCTCGCGATGAATGAACGGTTTTTGAAAAAATCATTGTCGCTACGATTCTAGAAAGTGTAATTAATTTAAAAATTACATTGCAGTTCCCGTATGGTCGTCGCAGAACGGCACCGTTTTAACGACCAGACTGCAGATGTTCTTTTAATTATGTACCAATTGTCTTGTTTAATTGCTGGAAACCGGTTCTCATTCTTTCCGACCAGGGTAGCATGAGGAGAATTAAAAATTGACTGCCGTCGTTAAAGAAATCTTTTAATAAAAACATACAAAAAAATAGATTCTTTATTAAAAATAAATATCTTCATTAAAAATAAAACTTGATTTAGATTTCAGTTTTGATGTGTTCTAATCATCTACGTTTACCGTCAATGCAGGATTTCCTATGAATCCTCGATTGTGCCTTCCAAATAAACGATTCGTGGAGGAATACTATCAAACAATTTATTATTGCACATTAAATCTGCGAATAAAGTCTGTACAAAAATACACGATAGAACGCACGAACTACTTACGAACTAAATGGTCGAACCAAAAAGAGCCATGCATGGGAGAACGATTCGATTGAAACACACACACAATATCGATCGACATCATCTCGATTTATTTCCCGAATACTTCCTCAGATTGTCTACATCGTTGAAAAACTGTCGTTTGTACTTACAAGCGTAACGCGACACTGCGGTGCCGCGGCGGAAACGTCGCGGCGCGGAGTTCTTCAGGTTCCCGAATATTCGGGCAAAGACATACGATGCGAGAGCAAAATACCAACACCTCAGTTCAGTCTTTATCAATTGGTTGCTAATGTCAGTGAGACGCTACGTTAACCCTTAAACGAGCCTTCAGAATGAACTTGAAAAATGTGACAACTCGATCAAAACATTTCGTGCGCCAGTAGCTGCAACTGTTCAAGCAAATTTGAAAATTTTATTCCGAGAAAAGCCAATGAAAAATATTCGTTAATTAATTAATTTTGATTTGCTTCAACAACTTGTTTCGTTGTGCAGTAAATTATGAATTTTCAATTTTGTTTTGCAGCGTCGCGAACGTAGTAACAAAATAAAAGTTCATCTAAAAGTGAATTCCAATACAGCCCAATAGTCCACTTAAGGGTTAAAAACTCTGTCCATTGATAATAAAAGTCATTGATGTTCGAATATTTTGTTCTGTCAGCGTACAGCGCAGGCACGGGAGCAACAAGCTTCCAGATTGCTCCCAGGGGCGTTGTCCCGGGGCGAACGACGTCAGCAAAGGAGGAGTTTCGTCGGGGGGCGTGGCCTCGTTGCTCCCGACTTCTACGGAGCCAGTGCCCCACGGAGCAATCCGAGCCCGTGCCGGATGTGGAGAGAAGGTAGAAGGGGGTGAACTCTCGCGTCGCAGGGGAAATGACAGTGGTATTAAAATATAACGTTATCATTATCAAATTACATCGACGGGGGTGTAATAAAAAATAGAAGGAGAAACGTGACCGCGCCGCGGACGTCCGGTGTCCGTCGGCCGGCCCATTCGGAAGTACATCCACTATTTACAGAAATGAGTATTCCATGTGTGAGTCCATCGAGCGGGAAGATGTCGAATCTCGGGCGCGTTGGACACAGCGAAAAAATTGGTTAGGAACTTCGGCGTTTTCTTTCTCTCCCTCTACACCCTCGCGTTTTCTCCGTTCTTCGCTGCGTCCAATCGAGACTCGAATTATAATATAAATTATAATGTTAATACATCGCGCCGCCTGGCTCCAATGCACAGCGACGGAAAACTGCTCTTACACCAGTGACGTTTGCTTATGAACCGACTTCTTAATCAATCCTCTGTCTTCGTCATAGGTCACTGTTGAATATTCTTCGTCGACGATTTGGAATATCTCAATTCTTTTCGATAATAGGGAGAAATGCTAAAGAAAAACACTATTTGGTTCGAAAAGGGAAACATTGAAGGTCATCCATGTTTAAATAGCATTCAGGGTCATGTGAACGTCATAGTATTATAGATGACCTTGACAAATATTAGTTAATGACCTGATTGCTTCCTGTTATCAGAAACAAATGAGACATTTAGATTCTTTATGAAGACCTAACCCTTCTTTAACTAACAGACAATGAAATGAGACAATGAAAATTTCGCATTTATTAATAACTGTGAATTGTCAACGACCACGCTGCAAAAACCGGTTCTCGTAAGATCACCGAAGTTAAACAGTGTTGGGCGCAGGCAGTGCTTGGATGGGTAAACCGCTCGGTACACGCCGGGGGTTGACCCCCCTGGGTACGCGCTGCGTGTTGTTGGCAAATAGGTGCTTCGGAATCCACCGTAATAAAAAGTAGATCCCGCTGAAATTAGGCGATAGTGAGAGTGGGGAGAGTGGTAAATGGATTTGAAACCCTGAGGGGACCAAATATCATTACTACTAATAACTGTGAATTTCTTATTGGAGTTCGATTATCCCAATCTGTAGGCGTATAAATCGTCGTTTGTCAAAGCTCAGGCAGAGAATCCTCAGCAGAACGCTGGCAAGAGCACGGTCGATTGGCAGCAAAAGGCAGTGGTGTAAGAACACGTTTTTCCTCGTTGCAAAAGCGCATTCATCAGTGGCACGTACAGTAGAACAGTAGTCTTAGGTTCTCGGAGACGTCATCAAGACACGATGCACTTTTCAGCGTCCTTTTGTGCTGGGTTCGGCGACGTCGTCGAAGTTGTCCCGCGCTTCCTCGCGCAGGCCACGGCATCGTTCGGCACGTAGGAGATTCTCACACCACCGTAAGCTCTTCTAGGTGGAAGAGCGTACGCCTGAGCCTCGTCCGAGCTGCTGGAAGAGCTGCAAGTTGAACAGCAGCTTTCCACGTCTTCGTCCTCGCCTTCGATCCTCGATCTCGATCCCCCTGCCATACCTGTGATCACAGTAAAATTACAATTTCACCTAAAACAATATTCTTTCTTGCTATATTTTGATATCTACATGCTATTTTATAATTCACATGCTATATTCTTATACATCATATCTAATGACAGAGTTAATGTTTTACTGCAAATTTAACCTTCCACGTTTGATGCTACTGTATTTGCTTTTTCACATCGCAATATTTATTCTGCAAGTCTGCTTTTATATGAACAAATTGACAGATATTATCTTTAATTTTTGCATCTCAAAAATTTGGAGATGTTTCTTACAGCTAGATTACGGATCTTCCTGTAAATTGATGTTTCTATGGATTATTTTATGAGAACTGGAATATACTCAGAATTGATTTCGAAAATTTGTCGACTATAAAAGTTTCCTTAATGTTTTCTAAGATGCAATAGACGTATCAAAATTTTCTCCAGTCACAAAGATCCCCGCGATCGCTATGATTCGTCTACTTTACGGCGAGCTGTTAAACCGGAATAAAACGCGCCCGCGAGTCCAATATCCATACGGATGGCACCCCGATATTCGCATAACCGCGGGATCGGGGCGTGGGCGTCTTATCGTATGCAAAACAGCAAAGTTTACGCACCCCAGGACGACGAGCCGGCGACTTCCTCCGGCTGTAAGCTTCTCGATCGCGAGACATTCGACCTGGACAAGGACGCCGGGGACGGCGACGGCGAGGAGGAGGAATTCCTCTCGTTGGAGGGCGAGAGGGTGACGCGGGAGGACGACACCGCGTGATCGTTCACGTCAAGATCTCCCTGGAACCGCACGCGTCGCGACGTCGGCGTCGGGGGGTCTGTTTGGTTGACGACCAGATTCGTCGGCGACGTCGCCGATTCCTGGGCCAAAGTAGTCGCCGAAACCGCGATGCCGGCTACAGCGCCGGTCGATGTAGACGACGCCGACGCCGACGCCCCCGACGACGGTCGAGGAGGCGGCGGCAGCTCCGGCATGCTCGACGCGTGCGACGGAGCGCAATTCTGCACGCATCTTAGCGGTTCTCGATCCCTTGCTTGCATTAGCCTGGAACACATTTATCAGTTAAATTGTTGACACGATTCGATCAATTTTAGATTACGTTGAAGACACGCGGGACGCGTGCACCCTACGCTATTAGAATTACAAATCATTTTGCTTATCAGTAGACTACGGATTTTATGTAATATTTATGACAAAACTGAGAAAGTGGAATTTCAAGTTGTGAACCTGAATGTCTTGGCCTCAGCTGATTAAAATCATTAAAGAAAGGATTCACAGTCTATTCAAAATCTACAGTCTATTGATAACAGGAAAATAGAATTTTATTTCGACTTAAAACAGCGAATAACAATCATATCCAATACTTCAAATGACTACTATTTGACATGGCCATCATTCGTCAGTTGAAATTCCATTTTTGCTGGATCCAAAAAAGAGATTAATGTTGATCTCAAAAAAGTTGATTGACAATTATATAAAAAGTTCATTGTGTAAAGATTTCAATGAATTTAGTTATGGCAGCCGCGAAAGCGTTAAGAGTGTCCGCCGTGCAGGGGTAGGAGGACATTTTCGGCGTCAGTAGATCGAAGGACCTCTTTTCGATCAGCCTGTAGTTTCGGACAAGTAATAGCCCCGGCCGAAAGAAAAAGGGGCTCGATTCGCCCCAGGACAAATCAATTTACCTTCCCAATTCGCTGCGATTTTCCTCCGGATGAGAACTACGCTCCTGGAGCAGTCTCTCGAGATTCCTCTCGAGCAGTACCCGGTCAAGGCCACCTGTCCTTGAGCCGCTCGAAGGCAACCCGTCGACCGTGAATTCTGGGCTGACCGTGCTTTGCGTCGGTGTCGTCGCCAGGGAAGCGGACGTTTGATGATGCTTCCTGGTCATTCGGGGTGAATTGCGCGGTGATCCAAGGGTGTGCCTTGATCCCGGCGGCGGGGGTGGCGGTGGAGGCGGCGGTGGACTCGACGAACCCTCGCTGGTTGGTGGCGGTCTTCGACCAGTTCTGGAAAGTCGAATGGTAATCCGTTAGGTCAATAAGGGAGTCGCGAAGGCAACGACAATCAGAGCTGTCGGGGCTGAAGACAAATATGTACTCTCATAAGGGTTGATGTTTCTTGATGCTTAACTCTACGACTACATCGTGGGGTCGCAGGAAACCGAAGAGGTCGACATACTTCTAAAAAGGATGTCAATAGACGCCGAAGAGTTGCCATCGGTGTTTTCTGATGCTTAAGGGGATAGACTCGTTTCTAGGATTGCAAGGGTGTGGGATGCGCCTTCTCATTTCTCAATAATGCAAAGATGGGGTTTTTCAGTAACCGAAAACACTAGATAAAAGATCAATCTAAGCCGCAATCGTCCTCAAAAGTCCTATCTTTATGTTTACGAGGCGTAATTTGCATTATCATGAACGTAAAAATAGGACTTTTGAGGGCGATTGCGGCCTAGATTGATTTATTATCTAGCGCTTTTGGCTACTGAAAAACCCTATCTTTGCATTATCGAGAAATGAGAACGCGCATCCAGCACCCCTAAAAACGAGAGTCTACCCCCTTAACTCTAGGACGGCATTGCAGAGTCGTTTCGTCCAATTCTCTAGCTTACGATGATTCAGTTAGGTTGTTGAACCAAGAGCAAATATAGTTAGATGTACCGAAACAATAAGGTGCTAATCCTGCAGAACCATATCGTTGGATTTGTGTCCACCACCTGAGCAAATAAAGGGTGTCGCGACTGCGGACAGTTAACACCTCGTCCTCTACTGCGTGAAGTTTCAGCTTCCTAAACTAGTTTGCTATCTAGACGACGGTGTTTGAAACTTTGAAGTCCGAAGACTTCAGTCAACCTAGTTCGTAAAGCGTTTTCGTTTGAGGCTCATCGACATTAATATCACCAAACCAGTTTTCTTCGTTATGATATCTGCAGCCGAACCGGTAACTAATTAACCGACACGATGCATTCGTAATAATTCATGACAGAGTAGACACTCTTTGAAGTAAGTACCTACATGTACACGAAAGTCGAGATCTGGTTTAATAACAGTATCGTGTAGAGAACATTATGGAACGAATCTTTACCGTGTTAGTTCTGCGGGAAACCTGGGGACACTATTCGCCTGACAGTTTGAAGGATTCCTTAATCCTTGCGATAATTCATAACGCGGCGAGCAATGTTACAAGGATGCTCGAGGTGCGTGTACATCGTTTAAGGACATCTTGGAAAGGTCTTAAGAAGGTCTAGCTAATTCGATTCATTCTTTTTTGTATACGCTGAGTTTATCAGATCTTGATCGCTTTGTATCTGTGGCCAGATGGGAGAACTATTACTGAACAAGCTGAATTAGTAGGATTCCTAATCTACGTGCTAATTCATAATGCTACGATCATGATAATAGAATCAGATATGCGGTGAATCGTGACATTACGAGGTAGGAAGACATTATTCAGGGACATCGTGGCAAAGGGGGCCGAAGAATGTCCACGATACAGGTTTCAGCGTGTGTACCTGAGGAAAGATGGTGGCGGTGGCGCGCCAGCGGACGAGTCGCTCGGTGTCGTCGGCGGTTCTCCCTTGCTGCACGCTATGCTGCAATAAATGGCACCTCTTCGAGGCAGGAACGGTCGTCCGAGGAGGGAGGTACGGCAAGTGGCGCAGCAGAAGCAGGCCTCGGTCGCGTGCCAGTGCTGACCCTCGTGCGACATTTGTCCCTGATCGACGCC